>CM067222.1:31035325-31635325 GCA_034190945.1 Octodonta nipae
TTATTTGAGAAGACGACCTGATATATCCGCCTGCGTAAACAAATAATTCGACCTCTTTCAAGTTCCCCTAGCTGGCGATACTGTAGGTATTTTAAAATTACTAAACTTCGATTTGGGCCCTATCACACAGTTTTCTTTTCGATAAATTAAAAAAAATCAAAAAACCACTACAATATTATTTGATCAAAAAATTAACAGGAAAAACATTCACCAAACTTTACCAAATTTAAATCATTTAGTCCTTACGATAGCGTCTACTATTCACCAAAACAATATTAAATTTAAACATCTCCTTCCGAGAAAACGTAACCACGTTAAGAGAAAACAAAAAGCTAATTGACACGCGTATAGCGCGTGTGAGGTGACATGACACGAGGGGCCCGACCAGCACGTGTCACACACGTCGCCTGGTGGTCCACATATTGAGACGCAGTTCATAGCCAATTGCGTCAGAAAATATATGATTAACGAACGAATAAATTTTATTTTTTATTTGTCTTTACATAATTAGTAAATTTTGTATTGTAGCATCCTTTTTGATATCTTACCGCCTCTATTAACTCTGATCTTACCATTTTTCAAAACACTTGACAATCTGTTAACACGCGCGACACGAGAAACTGTGTCTCAACTACAGCGCGACGCGACTGATAGTAGACGCGTATCGTGCCTCGCGACACTTTGTTGCCAATTTGCGCTGTTCTATTCAATACTATACGTTACAAAAGTTCGTGCTGTGCAGTGTCATGTCACACGCGCTATACGCGTCTCAATTTGCCTAAGTGGAAGTAATTTGTGTCTAAGTTTGCTTTGATTGGTGCGTGCTTGCAGCTCTAGGCAGATAGATACGTCGACTCGGTTTTCTTCCGCTCTCATCCAGCGTACTAGTACACGCTTTGACTACACACAATTATTCGTTGTTAACTTCTTAATTAATCAGACTAAGATTATCTCGGGCAACACGGTCATAGTTGTTTACGGAATAATAGTTGTTTCAGGGTGTAAATCAGACCCCATTCCCCATGACAACAAAAATTAGCTCAATAAAATTTAAAAAACTAAAATTTTATATTAAAATATTTGATAACATTACTTATGTCAGTTAATATTGTATGTCTTGATGTATTATTGAAGCGAAAATTTTTAACAGAGGCCCACAACTTACACATATGAAAATAGATGAGGAATCAAATGCATAACTGAAATAAAATTTCACTTGTTCGACTCGACCGACCCGACCGATCGACACTACACACTGCGCTCGATATTTCAAAGAAATGCCTGATCCCATTCAGTTCTTCTGTTGTGTAAGAAATAGGAACCAGGTAACTTATATTAAGAGTCTCTTCTTTAATAGAAAATTAATAATATATAGAAAATAAACTAAAAGTAAAATACTTGCACAAAATTTGCTGTTCGTTCTAATAAAAATTCCACTTCTCTCTTTACGATACATTAAATTAGAAATACGTTAGACATCAGAAAGAACACCATTAAACTAGCCATTAAATTTATGTATTGGCTAGCTTCATATTATCAAGGAAACACTTTAGATTAAGAATTCTGAATAATAATTAAAATTTATTTTAGAAAAGCTTAAACATATAAAACTTCAAAAGTTATTTTCATGAATAACATTTGTTGATATTTATTTGTATTACCTTTCATCAGTAGATGGCATCACTATTAATGGACAAGAAAGAAGAATGACTTTGAACTTTGTCAAATTCCTTAATATCGCATTCTAGACCTTATACTTCTGGAGGTAGCTTGCAATGTACATTAATAACGGCCTTTGAGCATATACTGTATGTGGCTTTCAAAGTTATCGTTTTATTATTTTAATTATGGACCTTAGAGCATGTAGAAAAGTATCGTTTTGTGGTATTGCTTACTATGTGTATGTTCTGTGGTATTATTCAAATATAATTCGAATTTAAGATTGAAACGTTTTACAGGTTTGTTTCTCTTAGTGTGTTAAACTTATTATTGAAGCGAAGGCTTCTTAAAGGAGGCCCACATTTACACATATAAAAATAGATGAGCAGGGGAATCTAATGCATAACTTTAAATTTAATTTGCTTCGTTCATGAAATATCCATCCAATTCAGTCCTGTGTGTAAAAAAACAGGGACCAGGTAATATATGAGAATCTCTCTTTTATAGAAAATCAATAATAAATAACCAATGTAACCATCAAGTAATATAGAATACCTGCATAAAATTTGCTTTTCGTTCTAATAAACAGTCACAATTTCTCTTTGTGATATATTAAATTGGAGACTTAACATACGTCAGAACGTAAAAACAATACCACACAAAAAGGCAACACGGCATTAAATTTTCATATTATAAAAGAATATAGACTCATAGAAGAATACACATTAAGCAAAACATGTCCTTTGTTTATATCGTTTTGTTATCGTAATAAACAAAGTACGTTAACCACTCAATAGAGAGACTGATATATGAATAAAACCCATTTAATATTACATAGAATAATAACTTAAAAAAGTTCTTGCTACCGTGGAATATATAGGTATATAATTTATTGATTTGTATAAATGTTATGTGTTTGTAATAATTTTATCAAAGAATAAAACGAACTTTTCTTTGACATCTTGTCTACAAATACTTGCTCAGATGAACAAATCTATTTAAAAACACTTACTCAATATCTAAACGAATATTTCTTTGCTTTCGCTTCCATCGTTCAGTCTCAAATGACTGCCGTTCTTGTTTTTATTAAGGAGAATATTCTCGTTTAGCTTGTGTTTTACTGCCTATAGCTTCTGGAAATTTAATGGCCTGTTTTGTTTTTAATAGCTAAGATAATGTCATTGTAATAAAGCTTAAATTATTTTCATAATTCATTGTGTAGTAATACACATTGCTGGCAGCAACAAAGTATGTAATTTTCTACTTCAAAGGCAAAAATTCCTCGAGTAATTTTTGTTGATTTAAGACTCCAAAATTTCAAATTTATATTTATGCTAAGATTTCTTTATCGTTTTATCAGTTATTTTAGAATAAATATTAGCTGAATTTAGTATGGTCTAGTTTGTTTTTTTATCTCTTGAAAGATTGATAGTTTTCTTAATAAAAAGTCCATTCACTCCTAAGGATTCTTACTTTTTGTATCGTTCTTCTGTGTTATATTTTTCCTTATTTCCAGTTTGAACTTTTCAGGAATTATACCTCAGTTTTATGTGTCCAGTATGTTCATTTTTGGCATATGTTGGAAATTTTATTTATATTGATGTTCACTCTTTATCCACAACTTTTGTGAGTATGTACTACATTATAAATAATGTACAAACATTTTCTATTCTCTTAACTCCTTAAAATGGCAGTGATACTATAAAAAGCTTAATGACTTATAATATTTATAAGTAATAATTTCGTTTATAACAAACAATATTTAACAGTTAAACTATATTTCACCAGTTACTACACGATTAAAAATAAATTCGTTGAAATAATGATTCCTTCCTGTAAATAAATGTTTAATAATTAACTACAAAAATGAAAGTAAAAATGATATTAACTTTACTAAATCCTATGATGTAACCCTAGCCGAAAAATGTTCAAAGTTAGTAATTAAAGTCCTTTGAGACTAGCAGGAAAAGCCCAATGAATTAACTCCTCAAAGAACTGCTCTTGAGGGTTGATATTAGTTAGCAAAGTTAGGTTCTTCCTGTTCGATCGACTTTGAGGAAATAGTTGAGGACGGCTTTTCGGTAGACTTCACCCAGGGGGAATATAACTGAGGAGCTGCCATATGAAATGAACCGGTCTTAAGTTTCGCGACAGATCCTATAATCTTAATGATACAAAGTTACCGTAATACACGCGTTTACACTGTTGTTGTGGTTGCCTGACGTCACTTGTATTTGCTGACAGATAGTTAGAAGATACATATCCAAATTATTTGTGCCTATTTAATATGAAGTTAAGGCAGATAACATATGGTTTATATTGTCTCCGTATTATGAAAACCATACAATAAATTACTGGTGTAATAAACTAATGCACAAATTATCAAATTGTGCATTAATCTTAGTCTTAGTAAAGTTTTAAACTAACAAAAAACTAACAACTTTAATGCTCAGTTTACCTTCTCTCTTTTGATTTAAGTGTACAGGGTATACTACGATGAGCTGAGTAAACACTTATATGGGGAACTACGGGGAGTATTAATCTGAAAATTGGTATAAGACGAGCTGGTTCCAGTTAAAATATTTTCAGTTTTCTACGGCTTCCGGTTCTACCGGAAGCGGACCCCAACTTTATTAACATTGAACTACCTATTTTTTTAACCATTTGTCTGAAAGACCCAGTTGAAAGTTAATTCTTTTTTTTTAATGCAGCCCTTCAAATAAAAAAGAAGGTCATGTAAAATTGCCAGAATTGGGCTAAATGAAACATGAAGCTTCCTAAATCGTTAAAAACTGTTCAAAAATTATAGGGAGTGCTCGAAAATTGTGTAACTCATTTTTTCAAATGCCAGTGCATTCTACGCTAAAATTAGGAGACTTTATGCTTACAACCCCAAACCTAAATTAAACGGTTCCTATATGAACTCGGAAAAAATAAAATTTCCGTTATCAGTAGATTTTTTTGAAAGAATCGACAAGAAACAAATGCTTAAATGTCAACAAACAATATTTGCAAATAATTTGAGGTTAAAGCATAATTATATCTATAGCATTTATTACGTCCCGTTTAGGATTTAGTCACGAAGATTACTTCGCTTTGTTAATGATTTACGTGGAATGTTATTAAGGGAATCTATGAAACCTTCCTTTCGCAATACCCGGATAGACCAACACCCACTCATAACACACTGACAGTCACAATTGCAAAACACACGGGCAGTGTGTGTGTATATGTGTGTGAAAAAGCAAGAAGAAAGGTAACCTGTCATAGATAATGAAGACATGAAGTTATATTTTGGCCTACTTCAGACTATAGCCAGAAAATTCCTTAGTAGATACAGAAAGAGACATGGGAATACCTGTGGTGGGAATTCAGATGATTCTAAGAAAATAATAAGTACCATCCGTATTCATTCTCAATACTTCAGAATTTAAGAGCAGGTGACGATCAAAGAATGAATGATTTTTGAGAATTCATAATAATCAAAATTTTTTTACACAAAGTGATTTGGACGGATGATACAAAATTTATGAAAAATGGAATGTTCAACCGCCATAACTTCAATTATTGGAGTGACATTAACCCACAAGTTTTTAGACAAATGTAGTTTCAAGGTTACTAGTGTTTTATTGTTTTTGCTGCAATAAAAAATGACGGTTTGCTTGTGGTGCATTTGTATTTTCCAATACTGTAAAGGATACTTTCAAAAACCTGCACTGCCAAGATAAGAGCACTCGAATGAACAGAACAAGGTTTAATAACCAGCTCTGGTGATAATATCTTTTTTGTCCCAGAAACACCAGAACAAAGCAATACCTGAATTCAACCTAAAATTAATGTAACAAAACAAAAGTATGTCTAGCAGATCACTACAAATCACGTTTATCTACGACACTCATCGCAATTTTTATTAACTTATTCTTTATCTCCTTGCCTTGTTTCATGTTAATTGGTCAAGGTAGAAAGATATCATTGCATTACTGGATTCTAAAGACTTTTGATTCATAAACATTTTCCGATATGATCAAAAGTAATGATATTTAATATATTTAATCTATACGAATAATAAAACGGCACAAGACCGTGCTGGTACAGGAAATATTTTTTGAAAATTTTTGGGGTGGTCATCTATTTGAAATACAAAGCACCAATTTTTGTCTGTCTGTCTGACCGCGCAGCACGTAAAAACTACTAAATAAATTTTAATAAAATTTGGTTTGGAGGAACACCAATACTCCGGATAGTGAGAAAATGGAAAATATATTTTTTAATGCTGTCTGTCAGCCTGAACAAGCATCACGTAAAAACTGCGGAGTGGATTTTAATAAATTTGGTCTGAAGGTATTTTAGTATTTTTATTAAAATGTTGTCTCTCAGTCTGAACAGGCATCACACAAAAACTACTAGATCGATTTTGATAAAATTTGATACGGAGGCCCATTAGTACCTTTGTTAATTAATATATAGGATATTATTGACGGACTCTTTTTTATAAAACGGGAACGTTTAGACAATATTTAAAATAGTTTACAATATACATACCAATATATAATAGAGGAACTGGTATGAAGTGAGTTTGGATTTCAGGAACCGACTTAGGCTTCTATTTTCAAGATTTAACCCCTAAAGAGATGAAAGGGAATGAAAAGAGA
This sequence comes from Octodonta nipae, assembly GCA_034190945.1. NCBI lineage: Eukaryota > Metazoa > Arthropoda > Insecta > Coleoptera > Chrysomelidae > Octodonta > Octodonta nipae. Next base: position 31,041,637 of record CM067222.1, read on the forward strand.
TATCAAATGTACGAAGAAACTCCAGCTGCTAATACGATATTGATTAAATTTGGCAGGCACATAGCTTATTATTTTTTATGAATTCGGTTAAAGATATGAAAGAGGGCTGTAGAATGTGGTTCCCTGAAGGTTGATTTTAGCACAATAAACACCAAAAAAGCATACCACTCAGATGATTTTTTTTTGGGGGGGGGGGGTTCAGCCCCTTAGCCCATCCCCTAGATCCGCCAGTGGTTTCAAATGTAGATTTAGTTCAGGTTAATTTTTACGTAATTATGTTGTTAATTTTCATTTATAATGGCAGCTTATACCTGGCTATCTCTATTAATATATAAAGAGGTAAAAATTGTTTGTTTAAGTGTTTGTAGGGAGTTTCAAGTATTACCTAACTCCACATGTTAGAATTTTTTTTTAAACTTTTAAGATTTCATGAAAAATTTAGATTAAACCAACAAAACAGTCCCTTAATGACAATGGATGATATATTTCCTTTTTTTCAAGCCTTTAGGTACATTTGAAAGGACTGCTAGTAAAACTTGGTAATGAAAAGTTATATCGAGTCCCCTAACACATATTTATTTATAATAGGAAAAACAAGATGATATTCCAAATGACCGCAGTAAAAATACTTATATTAATGTAAATTATAAGCATTGTTTTGGAAACATTATTATTTTGTAATTTTGCTTTCTTATATAATATTTATAATTTCCTCTTCACCTCCTCTGTTAGCAACAAACTTGAACGCCCCCTGTTTGTAAAATAAAAGAATGACAAAATGCCAATAATAAGGTCACTATGCGATAAATACCATAAAGGTAAATATGAGCAAAATGTAAAAATTACAAGAATATGAAAAATGAATGAAGCACACAAATGTCAAAATATCAGTGGTTTCAAAAGTGTTAATAAAACATCACACTTGAAACTTGAACTATTACAGCCGGCAAGAATCTGTTTTAGAAAATAACAACTACAAGCTGTACTGGAACTGCACGATACTGACCGATCGGATTGTTGCTCACAATAAACTACGTATAGTTTTGGTAGGTAAAGCTCTCGGAAAACAACTTTAATAGACATAGCAATCCCTAACAACATTAACATAAATATCAAGCAGGCTGAGAAAATAACCAAATACAGGGCTTTGGAGTTTGAAATAAAGACAGAGTTAAACACGCGAACTGTACCAATCGTTATGTCAATGACAGGAATAGTCCCAAAACATCTATTAAACAATTTAAAATACCTCGGTCTGGACGAACATCTTTACCAGTTAGGAACAACCCGGACGGTCAGAAAATTCATAGGAAACTGCCACCACGACTCCAACCACGGGCCTGATAACCTGGCAAGGTCTCCCGCAGAGCTAAACCCTTTTGACATATAGGAAATGCTGCCATACTTTTTATTGTCAAGTCGGGGAATCACAAATAGGCGGATTTGTCTATCTTGTGCAAAGCAGATGGGACCAAGTATTTTTTAAATAAAATTCAAATATTTGGCCATGTCCGTATACAACCGAGAATAAAGTACATGTGGTGACGTCATCTTCGGTTCAGAGACAATGCAGATCTTTTTATGAACAAAATCTTTTTGTAATAAGAATGTGTTCACGTGATTCTAACTTAAGTAGACAAACTGTATACACAGACTAAATGAGATTTCTCCTCTTATTTTAGTATGTTAATTATCATTTATTTTCATTTAGTTTTATTCTATTTGCTACTAGTTTCGTCATAGAATTCTAATAATGCAATAACTGGATACACAAAAAAATGTATTAACAGTTGGGAATACTCCTTAGTAGGATACTATTTAAACTATCCAAATAGGGTTGACGTTTTCGAGTAACAGCTGAACATACATAAAAAATAAATATAAACAAGGACAATATTGAAATTTTTGTACTATGTAACTGGACTGGCCATCCATAAATATTATAAAACAAAGTCCTCCGCCACATCTGTCTGTCTGTTCGCGCTAAACTCAAAAACCACCGCACCGATTTTCATGATGTTTTCACCAGCGGATACAGTGGTTCTCGAGGAAGATTTTAGTATACAACTTGTCGGTAAAAAATAAGCCGTCTGGGACCTCAACGAAAACACTGCCTAAACCAATTATAAAGAGGTGATTGGAATGCTATTTAGACAAATACGGTATTAATCCTTGTCATTTTAAATACGTTAGTTGGCTTGAGCATTTCATGAAGAATATTTTTTCCTTTTACACCATGCAAATTAAATGAATACCTTCGGAGGTATAGTAAAATCAAAATATGTAAGATGCAACGAAATTAATAATTTCGTGTCGCCGTGATTCGACGGCTCCCCCTGACCCGCTCGCAGCGTTCGAGCCGTAGATGTTACTCCACGTAGTAAAAGGCACTCCTTTTTTGAGTAGTCTTTGTATTAGAGTAATTAGAGGGTAAGAGTAAAAAAAATTTAAAAATTTTAACCCTGACAATAAAGATATGGTAATTTCAGTAGTCTTCGTACTTTTCAAGGTATAACGTATGAAACATTTCGAGGACTAAAGCAATGTTTCTGTTAGAAGACGACTCTCATTGGGAAAGTTCGCTTTCTAAACGTTTATTTGAATTGAATAAACAAGTGGAATCTTTGTCAGGTAAATCTATAAAAGTTTTTGAATCACATTGCGATTAAATTTCAATTTAATTGCAACTATGAATACAGAGTATTTACGAGCAACTAACTATTACCATTTGAGACTTCTACAAGTCATTCAAGATGAATGTCGCTTGAATGCTGAACAAAAAAATTGTTATGACCCAATACTGTTCTCAAATAATATTAGTAATGAAGGTAAAATTTATGTTAGATGCCCCTGGAGGCACAGGTAAAAATTGGCCCTAGCTGTGGCATCGTCCGGCATAGCAGCCAAACTTTTGGAAAGTGGGCGAACTGCCCTTTCCACATTCAAACTGACATTAAAAATATGTAGTGATAAGGTCATTAGCATTTGCAATATCTCTAAACAAAGTAGTGCCGGAACATTAATGGGGAATTGTAGTTTTATTATTTGGGAAGAGGCTTCTATGTCTCATAAAGCGGTTGAGGCACTAGACAGGACAATGCGAGATCTGCGCAACAGTAACTGCCCAATGGGTGGTTTACTGTTTTATTCTCTAGAGATTTCCGTCAAATTTTGCCAGTTATAAATAGGGGAATGTGAGCAGATGAAGTCAATGTATTCCTCGATAGATCGCATCTTTCTCACATATAACGAAATGTGAACTGAAAAATATGAGGATTTTATCGTTTAGCGAAGATAATTGGCAATTTTCTAACGACAAAGTCCAAATAGGAAATTGTGAATTTCAAGCAGGAAATGTCTATGTAAATTTTAACAATATTTGTGTTTTGGTACAAAATGTGGAAGAAGTTATTGAACAATTTATCACGATATTAGTAACATATCCACTAAGAAACAAAATTGGTTTCAAATTAATATTAAAAGTAGGTGCTCCTATTATATTACTAAGAAATTTGAGTCCAGTGAAACTGTGCAACGATACAAGATTCAAAATAGTCATTTTAATTTTTTTTTTTTGATCGAATGTATCATATTAACTGGCAACGCAAGTGGTGAAACTGTTTTTATACCAAGAATTCCCATGATACCCTCAGAATTGCCTTTTCAATTTGAACGGCTACAATTTCCCGTTTGGAATGACAATTAATAAAGCGCAGAGTTAAACATTAAAACTTGCTGGGGTCAAGGTCGTGGCCAGGAGATTTTTGCCAGGTCGGTTGGATAATTTTTTATGGTGGCTTGGATATTTTTTCTGGGGGCTTGGATATTTTTTTTGATTGATGGTGGACTGATTAACTATTCACGTATTTCCAGAATACGTAAAATTGTATAAGCATAATATTTATTCGTATGATTAACAACGGCTTAAAATTTAATCTTGAAAACAAAATTTCCAAAATTTCGCGGGTGTTTGAACCCCCCTGTTTATTTGCTTGGCGAGAATAGATTTAAGCACACAGTGCCTTTCGCACAGGCATATGTATGTTGCCCTATCACGTGGTACTTCGAAACAAAATTTGTTCGTTTTACAAGTGATCAGATTATTAATGTCGTATACAAAGAATGTACTTAGAAACTAATCTAAATGTTTTCTGTTTTGTTTGCCTCATAAATAATTGCCACTTAAAAAATAATCTGAATTAATATTATGTATAACAAGGAAAGATGATTGATTTTTTGTTTGTTACGATTTCAATCAAAAACTGCTGAACCAATTTTACCGAAATCTACATCTTCTCGTAGTAACAAACGGAGATTTTCATTACCTCGTTTGCACATCTTTTGTAATAAACGAAATACGTATGTTTTTCTCTATTCCAGTAGTTTTGCGGTTATTGTGAACACTTTGGTATACATTCCAAAACAGATCATTACTAATCTATCTTCCCCCCATTGGTAAGGGTGAAACTAATGAGAATTATTAGTATGTTTGCGTTGATTTCTGTGTTAATCCTGTCATCAAACCACATTGAATGTATCCGTACGAACACTGTTATTACTTATAGTTGCATTCAATCTCATTTGATGACCTATTAAATTTCCGTATAGGATGAAGATTGTATTTCTGCCAAAGGGTAATTTCCCCCGGGGTATGTTATATGAGCATGGCTCCCCAACAAGCACATTATTTAAAATTTGTCCTGTTGCGAATTACACAACTACAAAGCGCATTGTGTTATATATCCGGTGTCGTTTGAAAAAGGGACTATAAGTAAAATTCCGATGAAGCTGAAAACTGATAACCTATTAAATGTTGACAAATTTATGATCCGAGAACATTTTTTCCGCTTTGAAATTTTATATTAGAGTTGGACATGTACATTTTGTTGAACAATATAAAGGGGATCCCAATTATAGATTTTTTAATTATGAATGTTATATCTGCATTTATAATAAAAGAGTAAAAAGGCGGTGCCTGAGCATGTAATACTTTTGAATAATTTTAGTCGTTGGGTAGATATTTTCAAAAAAAAGTTAACTATAAAACAATAACGTAAAAAATGTACAGTTATAGAATTTCATACAAAACGGATCGATAGATAAAAATTATTTTATGAGAACCTAGTAGTTAGTTATTAAAAAAATTGTCAACAGATCTCACTACAAGTATTTTAAGTAAATCGTGCACCCAATTTGTTAAATACAAACAGGGTCGGATTTAACTTAATACAGCCACTGGGCACCGGAAAATATGTCGCCCCGATCAATACTGAAATTTTATTCAAACTTATAGTTTATATATCTTATTTTTTAAATTAAAGTAACTAGTTTAATATCAAAAGAACTTATATACATTTGTAACACAGACTGTATGTGGGAGCATGCGCTGTTGCAAAATTATTCAATTCAAAAATTATTATAAATTTTAAATTGAAATTAAATCATATAATTGATAAATTATTATTTTTTCATTCATTGATTGATTAAAATTTGTGTTTAGAAAAATGCAAATATAACACCAAAATATTTTCAATATTTGGAAAAAACGACTGATTTAATTTCTTTAATTCCAGAAAATAAAAAATCGTAATTTATTCCAAACTTCAAGGAAATAAATTAATTAAATCCCTTTGATTATTAGATAACTTTTACTTGCAATGCCAATATTATAATTTACAAATAATGCACTAATTGAATTTCTTGACTTTTTTTGAAAATTACCAAAATGATTAATTGATATTAATTATATTGAGCAATCTTGATAATACTGGAAATCTTTTTTTCACTTCCAAGTATCACGAATGATTTAAAGCATTCAATTAAGTACATGAGTTGTCTATCAGGTATTTATTACTCTCGGACGGATTTTTTTCACTTTCCAAATTTTGCCGCCTTTGGGCACTAGCCCCGACTGTTCCTATTGTAAATCCACCGCTGAATACAAACACATTTATTTCACGAGAACATAGTACAGAAACAACAACGTAATAAGTAATTTTGAAACATCGAGTATTTTGTAGTCGGTACTTTCAAATTCAAAAGAAAAAATTAATAGCTACTCAAACATGTCACATAGGCAACGTAGCGGGCACAGCAAGTTCAATATAAACTTTAGAAATAAAAACTAAGTTCAAAATACACCAAAGAGTAACTAAATTAACAAGAAATACTTTTTTTTTTCTTCAAGAATTAAATACTTATTTTGAAGTCGGTGCCTTTGTTGAATGGAAAACATATACTTACCAAATTATTAAGCATTTATTTTATTTTTAGAAATTAAAAATATTGTTTCCTCTTTCTTTAGTTAAGTTACTCAGATACGCAATAATTTAATAAATTTATCTGATAAACACAGAGCTTAATTTCTGATAATTCCTGTATATTTGCATTTTTTGGTTTCTCTATTGATTTAAGAGGTAAGTTTACTAAAATTACTTGTGATAAACATCGCCCAATTTGTAACATTTAAAAAAACAAAACTTAAAATATTTTTAGTTTTGTGTTGAAAAAAATAAATGTTTGGTTTTAAAACAAAAAACTTTGTGATTATACATCTGTGCCACACAAAGATTACACAGTTTTCCCATTACAACACATAGGAAGAACAAGAAGCTCTGAGGCTAAAATAATAAGTAAATACAAACAAGACTTATTTCTCGTATATAAAACGCCATGACTGGCATATATACTATAAAGACCAGTTAATAGAGAAAAGTCGTCAATTTATAAAAAATGCAGAACAATAGTAAGGATTTGAGAAAATAAGGATTAAGAGTAATTAAGAAGACTCAGGGAAAGCTCTAATGTCCATGAAAAGGGTTTTGACAGCTATTTAAAGAAATATTAAACGGAGAAGAAGTGCGTAGTCAACAAAAGAAAGCCCAAGTAACATTTATGTTTAAAAAAATGAGAACGAAACAAATGTGTAAACTACAGAGGGATCAGCGTTCAGCCAACTATAGGAAGAATATACGACAGAACAATATTAGGGAAACTGGAAAATTAAATCATAGGAAAAATAGAAGGACAGGTTGGCATTACGGTCTTGCTTAGATTATATTCACAGAATCCAGCAATTATTAGAAAAGGCAAAGAATAGAGATGGTAACTTGGCATTTTTTTTGATCTGAAATAAGCATATAACAAGGTACCGGGGAAAAGATTTGCGGTATCTGAAGTTTTTATCTGAGCAGTCAACAACAAAACAATATGGGACACATAAAATCTTTAAATCGACTGCTCCAAAGATGAACCATTTCATCAACTTGTTCTTAAATATTTGCGTGAAGTTAAATCGACAGAGCGAAGCGAGCAGCTGTTATAATGTTATTCAATTTTGTTTTGTAAATAGTGAGTTATTTTGGTAGAATAAAGACATTTATTGAGTGTGTAAAAATTCAAGTAAATCATTGAACCTGCGGAATATGTGCAATATGGAGTCCGATAGGCAGAAGAAAGAGTGCAAGACCAAGCAGAGCATGTAGAATTGAAGTAGATGACTTAGTATGACTAAGTGACAATGATGAAGAATTGAGAGCTTAGTTGAGGGAAAGAGACGTTAGTCGTAGAAACAAAAAGAGCAACATCAACAAGAAGTAGGAAGAAAAATCTAATACATTAATCAAGAATAATTAATACAGAACACCATTTGATCCAACAAAAGCAAACATCAAAGGGACTACATACATCAAGAATATCCAAGAATAGAGAATTTGGGAAAATAAACGTAGACATACTGGCAGAGACATATAGAAGCGAGTGGAAATGCATTCCACTTCTTGAGCGGTGTATAAAGTTGAGGAGTAGTAATATTCATCAAAACGACAGGAATAACCTTTGAAACTTGGAATAAATACTTTGTAGTGAACAAAGTAGAAGTATATTGTTATGGGTTCGAATCCAAACTATTTTCCAACTATTCTAAAACTTTATCTAAAGACGATAACAAATTAACAATTTATAACAAAATCATTAACTCGATATCTCGGAACTCTTGGTGCAGTACATTTGTTTAAATATGTTTTGTTGCTGCCTTAGAGCATTCACTTTTGGAGGTAGCATGCAATGCACAAATATCATCGTTTTACTTGATGGGTGGAAGCAGTCAATGAACTAAAAGGCTGGACCTATTTCATTGGAAACAGGTCCCAATCGAGTGAAATAGCGTCTTGCTCTCTTGTCACTAAATTTGTGCATTGCAGGCTATATCCAGATGTATATGCTTTAAGGTTGCTCCAGATTTTCGAGTAAATTCTTGTTAGGTTCCATGTCAATCACCAGATTTTCTGAAATTGTCAGTTACAGTTTTCTGTCAAGATGACAGTGACAATTAGTTTGTAAATACATGGTCGGAAAAAAATATAGCGTGCAATACTATCAATTACGGACTACATTATGAACAAAAAATGACCCAAAGGAAGAAAAGGGGAAAATAATTTAAACTTAAATTGCAACTATTAAGCCTCTAGTGGTTATTTATACTAACGGCGCCGCCTAGACCAAAACTTAAAAAATACACATATGTATGTACGATATTATTGTAAACTGTATAAAGGAATCAACTTTATACGCTATACAGGGTGTAACATATTGGATTACATATATTTTGGTAAGTGATAATACTAATCAATATGAACTAAAATTTCTAACAAAGATATATATCTTGTATAATTAAGGACCTATCCCATCATCAGTTTTTCAGCTGTATATGTGTGTACGGTACGGAAAGGGTACAATAAAAATTGGAATGTATTTAAGCTTTAACTTTGTATGATGGTATTTAGAAATATGTTGTTTTTAGGGTTCCGTATATACAATATAGGGATACCCTTATAATATCACTCCAGATTTCTGCCTCTGTCACATCACAGCAATTTTCTCCTAAACTACTGGACGAAAGAGGTTGAAATTTGGTATCAATGTATAGTTTGGTGACCCCATGAAGAGTACAGAAAGAAAAAAAATTGATTTTAGGGGTACTTCTAGGGGGAAAAACTAAAAAAATCGACCGTCACCCCCCCCCCCCCGATCTCCGAAACTACTGAGCCTAAAATTTTGAAAAAAATAAGAAATATAGAACGTTGCCCGAACTTTACAGGTAAAATAAGGAGAAACCATTAATATTAATTTTGGGGGGAAAATTATAGAATTAAATAAAAATTTAAAAACAAAAAAATTTCAAACGCATCATGTAATATATCAAATGAAAGGTCTCATCCTGAGGAACACAAATATATTTTTTTCATATTTTAAAAAAAATTATTTAAAAAGATATTAACGAAAATATACCAAAATTCACCCAATCCCCCCCTTATCTTCGAAACTATAAAACGTAAAGTTTTGAAAAAAATTAGAGGTATAGGTTCTCACCTGAAGTTTACTGGAAAAATAAGGAGAAACCCCTAATATTTATTTTGGGGGGGCAAATTATAAAATTAAATGGAAAATATGAAATTAAAATTGTTTCTAATCCGTCATGTTATATATCAAATGAAAGGGCTCATTATGACGAAAACAAATATATTTTTTTTCATATTTTGTAAATAAATTAATTAAAAGATATTAACAAAAATATAAAAATTTTACCATTCCCCCCTTATCTCCGAAACCATAGGCTGGAAAATTTTGACAAAAAATTGAGGTATAGCCCCTTACCTGAACATTACTGGAAAAAACAGTAAAAACCCCTAATATTCATTTTGAGGGGCAAATTATAGAATTAAATGGAAAATATAAAATTAAAACTGTATCTAACCCATCATATTATATATGAAATAAAAGGGCTCATGATGGAGAAAACAAATATATTTTTTCATATTTTTAAAATAAATTAATTAACAGATATTAACAAAAATATAAAAAATTTTACCCATTCCCCCTTATCTCCGAAACCATAAGCTGAAAATTTAAAAAAATGGAAGTATAGCCCCTTGCCTCAAACTTAACTGGAAAAATAAGGAGAAACCCCTATTATTTATTTTGGGGGGCAAATTATAGAATTAAATGGAAAATAAAAAATTATAATTGTTTCTAACGGGTCATGTAATATATCAAATCACAGGGCTTATTATGACGAATACAAATGTATTTTTTATTTTTTTTAAATGAATGTATTAAAAAAATATTAAAAAAAAATTACCCATCCACCCCGTTATTCTTCAAACTATAAGACCTAAATTTTTTTGTTTATTGGATGAATATGAAAAAATCCCTAATTCTATTATTTGGGGGCCAAACGGATAATAAATTATTAGAAACCCCCGTAATAATTTTAGGGACAAATTATACAATTAAATGGAAAATAAAGATATATCAGATAAAAGGCTCATTATGTGAATTACAAATATATCATATTTTTAAATCATTCGTTTAAAAGATATTAAAAATATATTAAACATGGACTTAATTCCCACTTCAGAAACTACACTATTTAAATTTTGAAAAATTTATTTTATTTGTATTTTTTAATAATTTGAATAACAGATTTAATAATTTATAATTTAAAACTTGACCTATTTTGCCCTTTATCTTCCAATCTACAGACAGACTTCTCTGAAAGTTTATTAGTAAAATAAAACTCCAATGTTAATTTTTGGGGGCCATATTAGAAAATTAAATACATATGTATTCTGATAAAAATCAAGCGAATTCTGAATAAAAAGTCTATGTGTGGAAAATCAAAGTGTATTTTTTTTATAAATTTAAAACGCTTCCTTTAAAAGATATAAGGGTAAATATAAGAAAATGCACTCATTTCCTGCTGGTCTGAAACTGGAATATTAGAATCTTGAAGGTGGTACGGAACCCTAAGTATGCGAGTCCAACTCGTACTTGACCAAATTATTGTATCTATTGTGTTCATTAATGCATTATAGGATTGCTCCATTTCAATAGATTCTTAATAAATTCTTTCTAAAGATATTCAGTGAAATATCAATAACAATATGTGTTAATTTACGAAGCACTATAAGTAATTTATTTTCGACCTTGAATTGCTTTTTTAGATTTCTTTGCTTGATTAGGTAAACATTCAGTAATAATTATATATATATATATATATATATATATATATATATATATATATATATATATATCTATCCCAACCACAGACGTCCGGTAAAATTTACCGGCAAGTGTTTCTGATTTCCGAATTTTCGTACATCTTCGCCGCCTACTCATTTATGCGTCTATGTACCTTCAAGGCACTGAGTATAAAGCGGACTACCCCAGTCTGAGTAAAATTAGATAATCCGCAAATTAGAAGTGGACATTTGAAATTCCTAACCGGTAAATATTACCAGAGGTCTGTATTTACGTTATGTTTTTAATTACAGTAACAGATTTTTAGTGAAATTTAATCAATTTGAAATGATTAATCAAGGTATGCCTGGACCTTCCAAAAAAGTAAGATATAGTGATGCCAATATGGAAGAAACTGTGTAAGATTGGCTGGAAATGTGGATTCCGGAAGTGACACGGAATCAGTTTAATCCATCGGATCATGACAGAGAATCGGAGGTGGAACTTAGTCAAGTTGATGAAAAACAAAATAGTTTACCAGAAAGAGATTCCAATGATAACTTTTTTGGTAAAAGTATTAAATTGACAAAAATTTCGCCAATTTCTAAGAATACACGGATATGCAAAGACTGAAAACTGCACTATTATTCACCCCTCCTGAAATTTTTGTATATGAACTTTTCAACTTCGATTATGTTATATTATACTTGTCCAAGTATAGTCTCTAAGTGTTGTATTGAAATATGGGTTAAGTTATGTTTAGTTCTTTAGGTGGGGACATTTTCTTATGTATTTTAAGATACAATATATTTTATATAAACTATCAATTTGTTTTGCTTAATAACCATTTGAAATATCTAAATTGATAATGTTAAATCACCTTCTCAAATGCTTTAGAGCTTTTTAGTATGAAAAGTTTTTTTTTCAAATTTAAATAGAGATTTTGAAACGCCGGTAAAAAATACCGGCATGTTATCTGTTTCATTAATTGGCTATTGAAAATATAAATTAGTTTTGCTTAAATAATCTCCATGTAATTGTGGTGTATTTTTTATTGTCCTGTTCAGTAGATAAATTTGTTGCTCTTTTGTAAAAAAAATACATGTAAGTGTTTGATTGACAACCTTAAACTATTTTTCTGATAAACCATAAACTATCCAACTAATGATATCAGACTATTTTATTTATTTATAGGGATCAAATCTATCGCCTACCAAAATATTTGCTCTGCATTATGATACACCCGTATAAGCGAAGATAAAATCGATAAAAGAATAGACAAATAGGAACTGTATAAGGCAAAGAGAGAAATGCCAAAAGACCTCTAAAAGCTCAGACAATTCTCTTGAAGATGTAAGGTCAAGTTGAGTCCTCAAGAAGCTAAGAACGAACAACAGAGAAAATGTACATATTTCGTATATAAAAAAACAGAAATGTGAAAACGGCTGAAAAGAATTACTTACGGAAACACGAAAGAGACTAGCACAGAGTTCAACCGTTATATGGCAAATGTTTCATGTATCCCTGAAAAATCAATACTTTTTTATTTGTATTAAGCATTTTATACATAATATTTTAGATTGAGAGTTGATCATTTACTCATCCTTTTAAAGTATTTTTTAATAACCATGTATGGAAAACAACTGATGTTGCTTAGCAAAATTTTGTAGCATTTAGCCGATAGTTTTCGTCTGGGGAACATCTTGGATTGAGGTTTTAGTAAAATGTTTGAATGTATCATGGAGCCAAATTCAGATAGAGGCATGGTTTTGTGTTACACTCGGTTGAACAAAAACTCAATTAACAAAATTACAGAAAGAAATTTTAAGTTATTAATTTTCTAAAAAAATTAAATAAGGATTTCCACGAATGTAGTTTGGGTAGGTACTAATACTAAATAAACTGTCATATTTCACAAATACAGATAATAGATCCTAAATTAACGTAATTGCAAACTTAGCAAGTGGAAAATAAATATTCATATTAATTAAATAGTGTAACTACCATTTTATAGAAAATTTTTATGTGGAATTATAATGTGCTCTGCTATGATTATATCACGTCGGTTTTGTAGATTTGAACATTTCCACCAACGTTCCATGCCGTTATTAGTAAACCGAAACTAGGTACCAAAAACTATAATCCAAGACCTTATTGTTTTCTGAATGATACTTGTGGCAAAATATTCGACAATCAATTGTCAAATATTTTAATTTACATCTTAGAATTGTGCCTTTTTAATCCGTAGTTTCTTAACCATTGACTACGGGGTCTGATCTAGACCCCGAAAAGTTTGGAATATACAGCAATTTTCTTTAAAGTGTGGTGTTATTTCCCAAGAAGCACTTAGACATCCAAGACCTTATAACAAAAATTCACGTGAACCAAATTAAATCGAAACATCAAATTGCATAATTACTAACCACAATGTAATAGTGCAACTTTTGACTACATCTCAAACGTATAACTTTCTTCCTGAAACCTTGAACATAATACTTCCTTGATATCGAGAATCCATTACATGTAGTTAAACTAATCAGGAGCATTTGATTAAATCTCATATTGGAAACTAAGACTCATCTACTGTATTTGTATATTAACATATGCTTAACTAAAATCTTTTTAAAGCCGATAAGCCAACAAGTATGCACACAGGCACAAGTTGTTTCTTCAACGCTCGAATTTGGACCAGAGCATTGGTATGGTATTATCATGCCATGGACCAATCAAACTCCACAGGCTCGTACCTATCTTGACACGAATCAATCTACAGTGTGGAACAGCCAAATGGAATAAATTCGATAACAAATAAAGGAGGGCTTGTCGGGAAAAACGCTTGGACATGTTGATTTGTATTTTTAAATGAGCATTTTTTTCAACAAAAAAAATTATATGGGGTGTGTCATGTGACAGTGGCCAATACCAACTTTCTTATTTTAAATGCAAGCCCAGGTATACTATTTATTTTTTGGTTTCTCCAGAAAATTCTAATCATAATTCATGTACAATGCCCTACACCTACCTTCAACTGTTTCGGAAATATTAAGTGTTTTCAGATTTATTACAAAAATTAACATTGAAAAAAGAAAATTATTTTATTTCACAAATTCGGTAGATTACACTCAATACTTAATTCCCATTTAGCTCTTGATATTAGATAGTAAGCAAAAACCATTCCTCCTTTTCTTTTTACTGATTTAAAAAAAACAGCTTTGTTTATTTTCGTCAAAACTCATAGCCTTAGCATCTTGTTGTCTGCCTGCATAATAGTGGTAATCAGCGTCAGTGCTATTTGACTTTCGTTATCTGTACATAATAATGTCAGAAAAATGGTTCATTTAACAGAAATGCACAAAATAACCATTTTACAAATGATTGGTTATGGAGATAACACACGAACACAAATGGAAGTGTTTCTTTCGCTTATTTCATGAAAATTTTGGTCGAAAAGCAGCTACACTGTTCAACGTTACCCACACATCAATTTTTGGAGTATTAAAGGAAAGTAAGATGCATGCCTATAAAATGATGCCGACTCAGGAGCTCATGGAAGACGATATCGATATGAGAACGTATTTCTGTGAACAAATGATGATAAGGTTAGATAACAATGTGATCCAATTAGAAGATGTTTATTTTTTGATGAGAGCATATTTTTATTTTACGGTCATGTTAGTTGGCAAAATTGCCGCTATTGGTCTAATGAGAATCCATACTAAATGAAAGAGAAACATACGCAATATCCTGAAAAAGTCAATATTTGGACATTTTTTATTGATGGCAACTTGAATGGAGATAAATATTTAGAACTGCTCCAAAACAATGTCCCGACAACTTGACTTTGACAAACTTATATCCTTATCCAGTAAACCCACAAGTTCCTGCTAATATAATATGGTTTCAGCAAGATAGAGCATCACCCCATTACGAAATCAATGTCAGGCAGTACCTGAACCAGATTTTTCAAAATCGGTGGATTGGGAGGCACGATCTCTTGATTTTGTGGGATATGTTAAAAGCACCTCAACTTAGAAGACCTAAAAAGACGAATCAAGCTTGCGATTAGATCAGTCACGTTGAGATGTTGAGTAACGTTAGAAGACATTTCTATACCAGATTAGCATGCTGCCAAGTCGTTCCCAGCGAGCATTTCCTACATTGACATGAATGTTTTTTGTTTTTTTTTATATTATTAAGAAATCATCACTATTAAATTATTAGGTGACATAATATAAATTTCTTTGTTAATTTTAATTTTTGTAATAAATCTAAAAACACTTAATATTTCCGAAACAGTTGAAGTTAGGTGTAGGACATTGTATATGGATAATATCTGGAATTTTCTGGAGAATATAAAAAATAAATAATATATAGTGGCTTGCATTTAAATAAGAAAGTTGGTATTGGCCACTGTCACATGATACCCTATAATTTTTTTTGTTGAAAAAATGCGCACGCATTTAAAAATACAAATAGACATGTTCAATCGTTTTCCCAATACGCTCTCGTTTATCCGTTATCGAATTTAATCCATTTGGCTGTTCCACACTGTATACTGACTACTGAAACTAAAGCAATGAACTATCAAAACTATTTCGCCACAGAGATTTACATGATCTAAAGACAATGAAACTACTTTAATTCAACCTTCAATTATTTGATAATTCATGCAAAGTTAAAACAAAACAAGGTGGGGAATATATTAGACAATGTAACTAACTTATTATAATTGCATATCATTATTATCGATTTCACCATAGAATGTATGGCCCGCGCACTCCCTCTAAGGCACGGATAGCTCATCCGTACGGAAAAATTCACTCAACCTCAGATATCAAAGAGATTTAGCTCTGCGGTAGCCTCTGCCAGGTTACTAGGCCCATGGTTGCTGTGTAGCAGCAGTTGGTAGAGATGCTCGTCCAGATCGAGGTATTTTAAATTGTTTATTAAATGTTTTGGGACTACTCATGTTGTGATATAACAATTGATACAGTTCGGGTGTTGTTCATGTCTCATTGTCTCTTTATTGTCTGGTCTAATGTGAGCAACAATTTGATGGGTTCTAGCTATAAAAATTCACACTTGTTTATAAATTAATATCAAAATGTCCGTATTTGTAGTGGCTATTTACTTAAAGAGGGTCTCATTTTTTTAACGCTATAATATATTTAAATTTGTCAAATATTAAAGCAAATTAAATATGAACTGAAAATTTTTCTTTAGGATTCATATTGTCCAATAACGGTAATACATTTGTTTCCCCCTGTTGGTTTAATAAGCTCTTTAAATGTATTTCTTCCCTAAACAATTCTCTTGAAATTGCTTCTAAATTTATTCACAGATTTATTAAACAGTACGGTTTATGTCAATATTTTTTTGACGAAACTAAAATTAGCCCCTAGCTTAACGACGAAGCTACACAACATTTTCAGCAATCACTAAAAACTACGTTAACTCCATGAGTTTAAAAAAAAATCTCCAAAATAAACACAGTTATTGTTTCGGTAGGAAGTTTGTAAACAAAAAGTGTAAACCTGTTTTCAGACTGAAATCATCAGAACTCTAAATCACGCTGCATAGCTTTTGCGTCATAGTTATTTCGGACTCTGGCCAAAGGCGTTTAATTAACTGTACAGTTATTTCACGAGTTGTGAGTTTGTGGCGTAAAAATTAAAGGACCTTTTGTTTCACATACAGAAACCTTGTGCATGCCTTTTATATTTATGTGACTGTTTGACCTCGATATATGTTTACAACGGACATTGTTAGATAAAAAGTTTGCAACTAATTACTGGCAGAACATCTAATTAAAGGGTAACACGTTTTATTTTCCCCACAGTATAATCAGAATAAAAGTAATGATATTAATAACAACTTGTTGTTCGTTAAATGAATCAGAACAGCTGTTTTAGGTATATACTTTAAAAAAGATTCTATAAGTTTCCCTCGAAAAATGGAAAGTTCTCACGTTATTTGGCTTTGAATCTTTAAAAATAAGCTTTTGATGAAAAAACGCTCACCATTAACATGCCGAATCTCGGTTCTTGTTAGTCGTAGAAAATTTATTAAAAACGAAATTGGATTCTTTTTTTAAAGCCATATTTTTGCTGTCTAGAGCTTTTTTGATAAAGTGCATCTTTTTCGAGTTATTCGCAAAAAAAACTTAAAAAAGTCGATTTTTTCGTCGAAAAACTCTTACTTTCAACCAAGAATAACTCGGAAAATATTAGTTTTACGTAGAAAACGTAAAGAACACTTTTTTCTTACAATTAAATTTTCCATCGATTCCTGTAGTTAAAATGTTATAAAAAATTTCCAACCCCAAGGTGGAGGGGCAAGCCATCCAAGATTTTAACGTACAGCGGCATGATATAGAAAATAATGGGCTATTCACAATATAATCTAAATAAAAGTAATGATATTAATAACAACTTTTGCTGTTCGTTAAATGAATTAGAACTGCTGCTTGCTTTCTTGGAGTTTTTGTTTTTTGACAACTATTTTTACGTCTACATTGTCCTGGCTAGATGTATTGAAGGTAACTCATTAAAAGCAGGTGGTTTTGGAAGGCTAAATTATGAAATCTACTACTGAAGGTAATATGTCGAGATCGGATCCAGAACTTTCTGTAAGCGATGGCGGATATCGTTATGTTGTCGCTGATTGGAGAGTGGAGTACTTACATCCAGGATAATCGTGATTGTATGTAAATTCCTGATCTAGATTTGCATATAATGTGTCACAGTATGATCTTTAGACCTTAATACGTTTTCTAAGTCTATTTATAACTTCATCAGCGCTAATAAACCCACTCTTACAATTTACTGATGAGAAGTTTGATTTTATGGAAAAGTTCTCAGGTATTTTTTGAATCAACCTATGTTTTCTTAATCTTGCATGTTCCTCTCGAGTCTAGAGGTATGTTGAACAGTCCTACAGAGTTGAAGGCATTGGCTATGTTTCAATATAGTGCCAATTAAAGAAAATTTCAGTGTTCTATGCTGTTAACGACGTCGACAATATCTGCTATTATTCAGTCGGCAGCAGATGTTGATTTAGATAATGCCCGGAACAAAATATTTTTGGATGATATGTAGATTTCAGGACTACACATGATGTTTATGGACTTGTTTAGAATAAAACGTAATGGACTGATCTCATTGTCAATGACAATAACGAAAACTTATGAAGAGGCAGAATATGTAAAAGTTATAAAATGCTTGACAATATTATATGACTTAAGCGAATAGAAAGTTGTAATACCATATTATATTAATAAAACATTTAAAAAATATATAACCGACTTCTACCTACAACTAAAAAGTTAAAAATAATTATAACAAAATACAACTCTAGCCAATAAATAACACATTCAATGTTGTTAGGTACCTACCCAGAAAGTTAAGAATGTAAACATTAAAAGGTGCTCATTCTGTACAAATTAATTACCTACCAATCTAGTATATTTTGAAGCCGGTGCCAAGCAAATCTAAAATCCTTCATTGCGTACTTATCTACTAATTCATCAAACTTGATTGTTGCTTGGCACCGACTTCAAAAAGATACTAGATTGGTAGGTAATTAATTTGTACAGAATGAGCACCTTTTAATGTTTACATTTTTTACTTCCTGGGTAGGTACCTAACAACATTGAATGTGTTATTTATTTGCTAGAGTTGTATTTTGTTATAATTATTTTTAACTTTTTAGTTGTAGGTAGAAGTCGGTTATATATATGTATTTTTTAAATGTTTTATTTTCAACTTTTTAGTTTTTTTGAAGTCACGGAGTTTTCATTCTTTATTTTTTATGTTGTATGTGTAACCTTAATAGACAGTACTAGGTAACATCGAAAGCCTCAACATTACACAATGATACTTTATCATTTAAATTGACAGGTAAATCTTTACGAATAAATAATAAATAAAAAATAAATAATAAAGTACCCGTTGACTTAATAAGCCCAAAATATATTTATACCTTATGGACAACGCCACGTAACCTTTTTTCAACTTTTTTTGACAACCCTGTATAACTATAGATAATTCCACTCCAACCTATGTACCAAACATCTTGTACATACGACAGCCCACGGACAAGCATAAATTTGTTAGCTGCCTTCTGTAAACTATAGGACGGAGTAGAATCCATCCCATATTTACGGAGTCAAATCCGTCCTATATTTCAACCGTAGTATGTAACTCCTTGTGGGCTAGCCCATAAATTATTTCATTTTTTAAATTTTATATTATCGCCCTGTGTAACATTAATTCCTCTCCACACTTTATGCAACTTTTTATGGGCTATACAAGAAATAATTTTTTAATCACACTGTATAAATATAATTCAACACCAGCATATATTTGAACCATCCTGTATATGATTTGCTTATGTCCACATCATATAACAGTTTATTAATCACCCTATATAATTTTAATTTCACATTTTTCCAACATTTTTATACCACCGAACGTCCATATAGGGTGGATATTCCAACCATCCTGCATATATGCTGCCTACGGACCACTATCATTCTAGTCCGTCCTATATTTCAATCTTCATATAAATGCAACTCCTATCACTTTACTTTGGGATTTTGTTTGCTATAACTAAACACCCTGTCTATAAACGCATCAAATAGCAGTTTAAAATTTGACATATGTTGTCACTGAATTTTCTATTAGGCCCGGAGAATGTACCAACCAAAAGCACTGTCTTCGCAAAATGGAAAAATTTGCATTTAAATAGGTATTTGCCTGGTATACAAATAAAACGAGCTTGGTACTCATTGATTTAAGGAGCCGAAAATACTATGCTTTACTACCTATATGCTTGAGATGTACATAGAAAATTTTCAAATTCGCAATGAAAACTTCCAGTGTCTAAAATTACCGCACTATTACGTTGGAATTATGAAATTTTTGATAAGAATTTTGGAATTTTCGGCGATTTTCTACAAAACTGCAAGTTGCACGTCGCAGAAAAGTATATGAGATCAGCTAGGGATCTTCCTTAATAAATTAAACGTTAAAAAACTATACACATCCGTAAGGAGTTTTCGAAAAATCGATCAATATGGTAGAGATTTTGGTCAATTTCCATGCACGCATGTGTTCATTCCCAAATTTCATCACTTTACCAATAGAATTCTTTTCCAAAATTTGAAGTTTCACCAATTTGGATATATACTCCATTAAACAAGACCATATTTATTCAAAACGGTGCACCACAGGAGAAGAAATCAGGTAACATACATACAAAAAAAAGCGAAAAAAAATACGCGACGAATTGATAACCTCCTCCTTTTTGGGAGTCGGTTAAAAATCCTTCTAAATGGAAATAATTGGAACACAAAAACGCTACAAATGAATTAAGATATTTCACAGATCCCATTATAGTTCAAAGAGATAAAACTAAATTGTATGTTGGAGGAACATCTAAACCTCTAAATGAACGAATAAATGAACAAAAACAAAGTTTGAAGTCAACTCTTTTAAATTTTTCTAATTTGGAAGGTGCTTTATTATTGTATGATAGTTAGAATTATCTTATCAAAAATAAATTCTCTTAATGATGTCACGTACGTTATGTGATATTGTAAAACATTTTAATTTTAAATTTTACCTATTCGGCCCACTCATAAGATTTCTTTATTGCTATTGACCATCAAACTTTTGCTACTACTGAGGTGTTATTTCCAACAAGTCCATAAACATAAAGTAATGATACCACTGCTATACTGTAGGAAACAGCTGTATTGTACATGTCGAAGCTGACTAATGTATTTGTTTGTCATCTCATAAGTTCTGAAACTATTCTGTTTGTTATCCTTGGTAGTCTTGAGATTGCCCCTGGCACATATGTTTAGTTTTTGTTTCAGCGTTACATTTTTTCAAATATGAACAATGTGTCATTCTTCGAGGTCGTATAAGAAAATGTGCATTCCACTAAAAAATGATTTAATTTTTATTTGATGTTGAAAGACATCATCAATGTGAGAACCAAGGACAACCAAAGTTCCCTCGTTCAATTGCCTAAAATCTTTATCCACGATTTGCACAGTGCTATAAGTTTGCAGAAGTTTCCTATATTTTGTTAATAATTGTAGTTCTCATCCAAAAATATTTAACGATACGAATTTTTAATTTCAACGAAATAAATGTACAAACGCATTCATTTTAATATGAATTTTTAATATATTCCTGAACCCAGGACTGCATAACGTCTACTTTTCCGAAACCGGCACAATTATGTTAAAGGAGATTTCAAATATTTCCGGTATGTCAGTGCGCACGATATTCAATTTCGATCAGTACGTTGAGGCCAGCATAGATCAATGTTGTATATCGTATCCGATATAACAAATGAAAAAAAGATACTCCCATGCCCTGACTCTCAGAGATATTGATATAAAATTGGGAGCTTTTAGAAAGCTTTCGCTCTAAACTGGTTTGCTGGTAAAAAACTTAAATTGGCAGCAATTCACTTTGCTTGTTATTTATATGTTTTATTAATCTCATATTATGTATGAAACAACTGTCCATCAACAAGTAGCTACAAAATGAAGTAACCCAATATATGTATATGTTGAATGTTATCGGAAATAATTAATGCAGTAAGTTTTTTTAATATCGGAATAATTCAGGAGAAATTCAATCTCCGAACCATAAGCTGTACAATTTTGAAAAAAAATAGAGGTATAGCGCCTCCCTAATATTCATTTTGCTGGGCAAATTATAGAATTAAATGGAAAATAAAAAATTATAATTGTTTCCAACCCATTAAGTAATATATCAAATCGAAGGGCTCATTATGAGGAATACAAATTAATTTTTTAAATATTTTTAAAATAAATTCTTTATAAGATATAAACAAAAATAATAAAAACTTTACCCATTCCCCCCTTATCACCGAAACTATAAGTCGCAAAAATTTGAAAAAAATAGAGCTGTAGCTCCTCACATGAACTTTATTGAAAAATAAGGAGAAACCTCCTAATATTGATTCTGGGGGGCAAATGACAGAATTAAATAAAAAATAAAAAATTAAACTTGTTTCTAACGGATCATGTAATATATCAAATCACAGGGCTCATAATGACGTTATACTAATATATTATTTTTTATTTTTTTAATGAATATTTTAAAATATATTAAAAAAAATATTTAAAAATATTACCCAATCCGCCTTTATTCCCCAAACTACCTAAATTTTGTTGTTCACAGGAAAAATAGGAAGAAATCTCTAATATTAATATTGAGGGCCAAATTATAGAATTAAACGGAAAATAAAAAATATTTTTTAACGCATCATGTAATACATCAAATGAAAGGGTTCGTTATGACGAATACAAATATATATGTTTCAAATTAATTGTTTACAAGACATTAACATAAAGATATAAAAAATTGTCATTTCTCCCTTTATTTCCGAAAGCATACTTACTACCTAAAATTTTTAAAATAATTAGGGGTACTGGGGATCACTTGAAATTTATAAGAAAAATTATTAGAAAACCCCCATAGTAATTTTAGGGACAAATTGTACAATTAAAAGAAAATAAAAAATTAAATTTTCAAAGGCATCATGTAATATATCATACAAAAGGCTTATTATGTAAATTACAAATATATCATATTTTTAAATCATTTGTTTAAAAGATATTAACAAAAATATTAAACATCGGCTTAATTCCCACTTTAGATACTACACTATTTAAAATTTGAAAAATATATTTTATATGTATTTTTAAATAATTTGAATACAGATTTAATAATTTATAACTTAAAACTTGACCTATTTTGTCCTTTATCTTCCAATCTACAGAGCCTCAAAATTCAGACAGTAGATTATAAAAGGCTTTCCTGAATGATTAATAGTAAAATAAAATTCGAATTTTAACTTTTGGGGGCCAAATTAGAAAATTAAATACATATGTGTTCTTATAAAAATCATGCGAATCCCGAATCAGATAAAATAAAAAATATAGGTGTGGAAAATGAAAGTGTATATTTTTTATAAATTTAAAACGCTTCCTTTAAAATATATTAGTGTAAATACAAGTAAATGCACTCATTTCCTGCTTGTCTGGAACTGGAATATTAGAATCTTGAAGGTGGTACGGAACCCTTAGTATGCGAGTCCAACTCGCACTTGACCAAATTATTTTTTTCATTAAGGTTGCCAGCTGTTTTGGATGAGTATCTGATTTATGTGGTATTTTACAACTCATTGCATAGTTGACAACCCGGTAATATATAGCAGCAGGTTTACAGGAAATTGCGTTCGATCGGTTTTTTTATTTCTTCGGATTATTCTACAGGTTTGCTCTTATTGCAAATACTGGCAAGACAAATAACAAAAATAACTGATTATATTAATTTTAAAAAATTCGTCCTTAGGGGAAGATGAGGCATAGTGCAAGATACAACCTAAAAATACCTTCACTGGAATTCCTAGATACATACGGTATAAATCACTGGATCTTTCCGAACGATTTTTAAACGGTTCTTGCCTTAGTTGCTAGTCAAGATCAGGATATCTTGCATTATATGTTCCACTTATCAATAACCGATTTTTAAAGCATCCTTGAAAAATAAAAAACATTTCGTTTTGTGTAAAATTTGCCATTTTTAGTAATGGCATTTAAAAATAAAAATATCCTAGAGAACACATAAAATTATCATCATGCTAAAGTGACATAATTTTTCTGTTTGATTTCCATGCCCAAGGTCATAGTCATACGGAATTGAGAAGAAAGTAAGAGAAACAAATCTCACATCTTTGAAAATGTATAGAATTTTGACATTATATATTCGAAAATATTTTTTGATTGTAAGAAAATACACAATAAGAATAAATCATTTTGATTTCTTGATTTCTGAAGAAAATATTAGGAGTAGCTAAACTTAACATTATAACGTGAAAACTACGGAGATGCTATTAAAAAGGCAAGTTATCCATGGTTAAAATTTTCAGGATTTCAGTGACGATATCCGGCCCTATAAAAAGAGTATGGATGGTTCTCAATAGCTTCAACTACAGGCTCTCGTGATACCAGACACCTATCATATTTTAGTGTTTCTAGATGTTAATATTTTGATAAAATATCGGGTAACGCCTAGACATTGCGTTTTAGGTAGTATGTTCGATAAATAATGTCAAACTAAAATGGATGAAGGAAACGAAAGATGTAATAATGTAGTCGGTGTTTTATTTTAAAAATAACCTGTATATGTTTCAGTATCACCCTGTATTTGTTTCGGAATCACCCTGTATTTGTTTCGGAATTCCAGTGTGGGTGTTTTTAGTTTGCATCTCTCTTATTACATCTCATCCTCTCCTGGCAGCAGATTTTTAAAATATAATCAGTATAACCACAATCTGCCGTCCACATCTTGTATCGCATATGTGGAGCTTTTCTTGCATTTGCTTGGTGAGTCTTAGCGCTACTAATGTTCATATATAATTGAATGCGAATTTTAATCGGTTAGTTCCGGTATTGCAGAAACTGATTAATGAAGCTAACTGAAATATAGTCTTTTCCAGTAGAATACTCAATATTATAGTACTGTTGCTAACCCTTCCCTACTCTTACTACTGCAGATTGGATTATTATACAGAAAAACCCCTCCCATTGTTCCTTCAGAAAGCTAAATGATCACGTTTTAGTTTGATATTAGGCTTTATTGCCAAATGTTCAACTAATTTTTTTTACTGTGGAAATATCAAGGACTTTAAATTCAAATTAACAAAAAATTACGAAAACTAATGGCTAAACCAGCTGCTAATTAGCCACTGCTATCGTGCATCTCACAGTAAAGCGAATCTGTTCGCAATGCCTTTGCCAAATGAATGCTGAATTATCCTAATTCTATATTCGCTGAGTGTGAAATGCTCTCTCTCTCGGTAGGTTAGGTTAGTATTTTTAATTTTTACGTCTCAAACTTTGATGGCTACTTGTTCTGGTGATAAGCTGAATTTATAGTCATTAAATTCATAAGTACTACAATAAAAAGCGAATTCAGCAAGGGCAAATTTTATGCGGATTTACGATAACAGTTGAGCAAAATATTTTTTTGTTCGTATTTTATTTGAAATGTTTGCCGAATAAAAAAGTTTTAATGAGTTTGGAAATCCTGTATTATATTTAGGCATAACGTACTGTAGCACAGATTATTTCAAAAGGGAATTACGGGCCCAGCTTTTAGCTATATATATAAATGGTTGATGATTTATTCCGGTGTAGATCCCTTCGTATGTTGTATTCGGTTGAAAAATCACTTGACTTTTCGCCAAAATCATATTTGGCTTTCTCAAACCATACGAAGTAACAAGAATTTCTTGTTCTTGATCTCAATGTGAGTCCTCATTAGTATTTAATCTCTCAGGTACTTCAGCTTGTTTATAAGATTGGGTGATTATCGGTTTTGTCTGTAATTTAGTTAATCTCATTATTTAGGTTTATTACTGCTTACCAAAATGGTGAATTTTAAAGTTTCGTCTTTGTTTGTTTTGTCTTTTATGGTGTCTAGGGTATCAATTTCAATAGTTTCTCTTATTATACTCAGTATGTACTTTCCGTCGTTGACGATTTCATTACAAGTATTAAACTCTATTTAATGCCCTGTTTTTTATTCGTGTCTGAATAAAAATTGTATTAATCTCGACGAACAGATATTTGTCTGTTTGTTTGGCCGACGTATGCAATGCTGTAAACTCCGTGGTTTTCTAATGGCATTTTATTCTTTGGGTTCCCTAACAGCTAGTTTACAGCATGTCATGTGGAGACTGTTCGAAGTCATACGTGGGCCAAACAAACAGACGAATGTCTGCTCGTAGAGATAAACACAAACTATACATAAAGAACAAACAGATAACCTCTACTTTATTCAGTCACGAAAAAGAAACAGGGCATAACATACAGTCTATTCGCTTATTTATAGTTTTTATATTGACATATTCATTTAACTTTTTAGTTACTAATTTTCCAGTCTTCATTCCTCCATATGTTGATCCGCTTGTTCAAATTTCAGTTCCCATAGCTTAGATTTTCAAAATACCATGCCATTTTCGTAAAATCTGTAATTTTCTTTTTTCTTGTTCTTTGATCCAATGGTCTCACGTTCTTCAAAAATAAAATCTAATTTCCGAAAAACTTTACATTGTTATGTGAATTCTAATTTTGAAGTCGTTATATGGAAATAATGAATTTGCAGTTACTGTTTTCCCGAAATGTTCCAACAAAATCCCAAAGATATTGATTCTAACCCTTGCTGTACCAAAAATATGGAGTTAACGAAAATCTGGACTTTTGAATTTATTAAACGTCACTCCCTAACTTTTATATCAAGTCAAGGTAAAATTTCATTCATTCTATTACTTGAACATTTCCGATATGAAACTGCCAAATTTATTCCAAAAATTATGTTTACTAGTTCTATTTATCTAAGTTATGTTGCGTCCTCTTCTGTCTGCAGTAGCGCCCTCTTGGGTCTCATGGTCCTTTGTGATTATTATTGCTTTCTCATCTGTACTGGCTGCCCGTTTCTCTTCTTCGGTCCTTGATCCTCGGAATCGCTCTCCGATGGTCCTTGTTTTTGTCTTGGTTTGTATCTTATCTGTCCATCTAGCTGCTGTTAGCGCCACTGGGTCGTGGTCCGATGATAGTTCTTACGTTGTCTCTATGTCCGTGTTCTGTAGGATACATTCGTCCTGTACGTCTCCTTGACCTCGTCTCGTCGGGTGATGGGTTGATTCCGTTGGTTCTCTTACGTCGTATCGCTCTCTTTCTGTGTGTTCCCTAGTCTCTTCGGCTTGACGTTGTCCATTTTCGATGTTCTCTGTTTGGTATGGGTCATCCTTCCCTCTCCTCCTCCTGGTTTCCTTCCTGGCCTGTCCGCTTTGATTACTGTGATTCCAAAGTTGCCCTCTTCTTTGAGCCAGGAATCTTGTAT
Source organism: Octodonta nipae (assembly GCA_034190945.1). Lineage (NCBI taxonomy): Eukaryota > Metazoa > Arthropoda > Insecta > Coleoptera > Chrysomelidae > Octodonta > Octodonta nipae. The sequence goes on from CM067222.1 coordinate 31,068,612, forward strand.
TGCTGCTATGTTGATTTTGTTCACCTCTAGGTGTAGTTCCCGTTCGCTCTACATTTCTTCTGCTGTTTTGCGTCTCTGCTTTTATGCTATCGGTCGCACGCGTGGTTCTGTTACCTTTGGCAAATTAGGGCTCTAGATCTTTGACCGGTTATGGGTTCATTCGTCATTGTGCTATGGTCTGGTTTTGGAAGTATATTTGCGTTAATTTTTTCCGAAGATTTGATTTTAATATAGGGGTCTGTTAGTGTGGCTCTCCATTTGGGTGGGAAGCGTTGCGCATCATTCCATTTATCAATGTTTGTTTACCGTTTATTTATTTTAATAGATTCCATAATGTGCCTTGCTTTATAATTTTCAGTTTTTGGTAACATCTATATCTGGTTAAAATCTATTTGATGACCAAAGCGAAAATTATGAAGCAAGTTATGCAGAATTTAAAATTTCACCATTTGTCGCGTTTATTTTTTAAATAGAAAAATAAAGTTTGATATTAAATTTTGTTCTTCATTTATATATATATATATATATATATATATATATATATATATATATATATATATATAAACCAAACGGCTTGTTCTTGCTGACTAATATAGACCAAACTTATAAGTTTTATTTTGGGAAAGCAGCAGTGAAAAACGTATTCTTCTTTATCTTTATTTACTCGAGCTTTCGATACTAATTTATATCTTCATCGGGAGCACTACAAAATATGGCCTGTTATACATTAATGTCCGACAAAAAATACACTACTTACAAAGATGTGAGATATTCCTGTCAGATGTTCTAATATGGTGCATGGTGAATAATAATTGTATAATGGCAAAATCCCGGGGAGATGTTAAGAATTGTAAAGCAGAAACACATTCAATATTATCATAAACTTATTAAAAACTAGTACAAAATTACGCTGTTGTTCAAAACTTTTTATAAAAATTACTAGAAAGGAAATGTATCCTATCAGTCTACAAACTATGGTGAGCGATTAAGACAAAAATTTAGGTTATACCGCCAAACAGAAAAACGTCACTGTCAATCAGCTTGACAATGTCAAGTTCTATGAAACACGTCAGTGTCTCGTGTGACAGGTATCACGGTACAACGAAAATTACAAAACTGCAACAAATTTAAAACCACAACCCTTTAGCTGTTGTGTGGAAATTAAAATGAATTTAAATCACTATTAGACATTTTCACTTCTACTGTTCTGTAAACTCATTTTTTGGGTCTTTTTTGTTATTTATTATTATTTACCTTTTTTCTAATAGGTAGGCATAAATGGCACTGAGCTTGTCAATGTCTTTTTTGGAGTTCAATGTGCTACCCTCTTGAAAAATGTGAACCATTTCCAAAAACTTCCTTTTCCTATTTGAATTCTCCACTTCCAGAACCTCCACTCGTTCATAATCCATCTGGTGTCCTGTATTATTTTCATGTGTTGACAAAGCACAAGATTGGATGTTCCGTCTTGAATCACTTTTGTGTGAGGTTAATCTCTTGCTAAGGGTACGACTGGTCTCCCCGATGTATACTGATTGGCAGTTTGTGCATGGGATACTGTACACCACATTGCTAAGTTTGAGTTTGGGTGTCTTGTCTTTGGTCTTTGTGTAAACTTCCCTGGCCACTTTTATGTTTTTGGTGGCAACTCTGACTTCAGTTGGATCAATCAGTGACTTAAGTCTGTTAGTGAGGGTTTCTTGATAAGGTAGAACTATCGTCTTTTTGGGGTTGATATTGTCCTGTTGTATGTCTGGATCATTAATCTGCCTGGTAGGGTTTTCCTCTTGTGAATCTCTCCTTATGGGTGTGTTGAAGATAAGTTTCTTGAGTAACCTCCTCGGGTAACCATTCTCCATCATCAGTTCAAACAAAATTTGTAGGTTCTTATGTATGAGCGTGTGATGTGTAACTCTTGTGATTCTCGTTTTCATGTTTGTGACAACATTCAACTTCATTTTCAATGGGTGGTACGATTTGAAGTTAATGTATCTACCTGCACATGTTGGTTTTCTATACCATTCTGTTTTGATAGAGTTATCTTCTCTTATGACTTTCATGTCCAAAAAGGGGACAGCACTGTCTGTTTCTTCCTCCACTGTAAATTGTAGCCGTGGATGAAAGCTATTAAAAATATCCAATACAATATTACTGGAGCCTATTGGTATTGCAAGGATTAGGTCATCTACATATTTTTTGCAGAGTGGAACTGGAAAGGGTAGCTTTGGGATACTAATATGTAATAGCTTATCCATCACCAACTGAGCTAATATGGGAGATAAAATTGAACCCATTGGGGTACCTCTGAGTTGTTTGTAGAAAACTCCATTGGCTCTGAAATAAGTGGATGAAAATGTTAACTCAATCAGTTTCTTCATTTCACTTTTAGGCATTGTACAATGTTCTTGGATTCTTGTCCATTGGTCCTCTATCACATCCAGCACCATCTCTACCTCTATATTGGTGAACAAAGACACAACATCCAGGCTGATTAATTTATAGTTAGATGGCAGTTGGAGGTCCTGTATGAATTGCGCAAACTCAAAGGAATCTCTGATGTAAAAATCGTTGTTGGAATTGTATGCTTGTTTCAATATTCCATCTAGATGTTTGCACAATCGTGTAGTGGGACTACTGGTGGAAGCAACTATTGGGCGTAAGGCCAAGTTTGGTTTGTGGACTTTTGGTAACCCATGGTATTTAGGGCACACACTATCATAAGTCATCAGGGATTTGGTTGTAGTTGATGTGAGGTAACCTTTTTTTCCCAATTCACTGATTGTTTTGTTCACTTTTTGTTCTATTGTACTGGTGGGGTCTCTTGGGATGATTTTGTAGACTTCATCATCTTGTAACAATTGGTTAGTTAACATATTATAATCCTGTTTTTCCATCAACACTGATGTTCCACCTTTGTCAGCTATAGTGAGAATTAGATCTGGATTGTCTTTCATGTACCTTTTTGTTAAATTATGATGTTTTCTGAAAATGTTATTGTTATTATGTTTGGAGTCTTGTGTGAAATTGGTAATAATGTTTGTGGCCTTGGCTCTGTGAATGTTCTTTGGGTTTTCATCCATGTTGCTGTTAATCGACTCCATTTCTGCAATAATCCTTGGTATTGACAACTCTTTAGTTGTAGGTTGTAGGCTGAATTTTGGGCCCAAAGACATGTACTTTTTTATTACCTCAGGTACTGATTTTGTCGATATGTTCTTAAACCACTTATCTTGTGTAATATAGTCTTGTTTTTGACTTAATTCTAACTGTCTGAATTTGTTTATATTTTTCTGTTTAATTTTATGGAAAATGTTCTTAAAAGTAGCAGAAATTCGGTCTTTGAATTCATGCCAAATATGTAGTGGTACAACTTTGGTTATACCCGTTTGTAATGAAATTTGTCTACTATCCAAGTATTTTAAATTCTTGATGGTGGTGTTTAGTTGTAAATTTAAAATCTTTAGGCCTAACCTGTTGCTAAACAAGTTAACACTTTGTGCAGTCTTTGGATCTTTGTATTGTATCATTTCTTCGATCCTGCTGATGCAGGTATGTAAACTATTGGTTTTGATATTCATTTTTTTGCATCTGGTGAGAAATATGTGTCTGTTTTTTAACCGGGCTAATTTGGATGAGTTGTTACTATATTCTTTTAGATTTTTCTTAACTTCAGAACCAAATTGATGGATTATGAACGAGTGGAGGTTCTGGAAGTGGAGAATTCAAATAGGAAAAGGAAGTTTTTGGAAATGGTTCACATTTTTCAAGAGGGTAGCACATTGAACTCCAAAAAAGACATTGACAAGCTCAGTGCCATTTATGCCTACCTATTAGAAAAAAGGTAAATAATAATAAATAACAAAAAAGACCCAAAAAATGAGTTTACAGAACAGTAGAAGTGAAAATGTCTAATAGTGATTTAACCCTGCGTAGGGCGCGGCCGATCTGACAGGCACAGGCTTCGGTTTTTCCCGAATCCCTCCCTTCAAAGGGTCAAGCGAAACCTCCCTCTTCTAGTAGTTTCCTGTCTTAGCGGGGTAGTGCCAAACTGCACAGTCAGTCCACCTCAGACCGTCTAGGAGGAGCGTCACAACTATTTTGATCTCACAGGCACACCGCGCTCAATTACGTTGCAAATTCAAGGTCAGTATTTTTTCACTTTTAATATAAAAAACTGTTTTGTTTGTGTTTTTTACAACCTATAACATTGAAATTTTTGTTCGTGTAATATTACCTAGTGAGAATGGGGACATGTGCCTGTTAGGCTCACCGCGCCCCTTTCCTAGGAAATTGCTTTTTCCTGTAGTCTTCTTGTCATCATTTCAGTGATTTTTATTGTTTTTTTTCTCCTTTGTTATAGACTTGTGCAAAATGAGTAATGAAATGTATAACTTATCCAACCCAACTCACATGGACGAAATAAGGAGTTTGTTGCTGAGAGAAGATAATGAGGATCCAGCATTTACTGAAGACCTTGGCGAGGAGAGCGACATTTCTTCCGAGGATGAAATTGAAGAGCAAGAGTTGGGCACGGAAAGTGAACAGGAAGCTGATGAGCCCCCAAGTGAAGAGGAAGATGAAGGTATGTCAGATTTTTTTATGGGGCGTGACCAATCCACCAAGTGGTACAAGGATCCACCACTTAGGAGACGGCGTTCGAGCCATAACGTGATCACTCACCTTCCTGGAGTGAAAGGAGCTGCAAAGAGTGCCAAAACTGCTTCAGAATGTTGGAGAAATCTGTTTCCAGACGAAATGCTGGAAATAATAGTCAAATGCACTAACGATCACATCGATTCCGTGAAGGATAATTTTGCCAGGGAGAGAGACGGTAAACCTACAGATTTGACTGAATTAAAAGCTTTCATTGGCTTGTTGTATTTGGCAGGGGCCTATAAAGCCAACCGTCTGTTTCTGGATGAATTATGGGGTAAGAATGGTGATGGCATAGAAAAATTTGGGCTTGTTATGAATGTGAAACGATTCAAGTTCCTGCTTCGTTGCCTCCGTTTTGACGACCGAAGTACCAGGAGAGAACGAAAAGAAGTTGATCGCCTTGCCCCCATTCGTGATGTGTTTGAAATGTTCGTCCAGAACTGTAAGAAGTGTTACATTCCTGGAGAAAACGTCACAGTTGATGAGATGTTACCTGGTTTCCGAGGACGGTGCCCCTTCCGCCAATACATCCCTTCAAAGCCAAATAAGTATGGCATTAAGATTTACGCTCTTGTGGATTCCAGGATGTTTTACACCCTCAATTTAGAGGTATACGTGGGACGGCAGCCAGAAGGTCCATTCCAGTTGAGTAACAAACCCAGTGATGTGGTGATGCGTCTGGCCGAACCTGTGTTTGGAAGTGGACGTAACATCGTAGCAGACAACTTTTTCACCGATTTCGCCCTCATCAATTTATTGAAACAGAAAAAGATCTCTTATGTGGGTACAGTAAGAAAAAATAAGCGAGTCTTGCCTGCAGAGTTTGTCAACACAAGAGGGAGAGCACAATACTCCAGTCTTTTCGGCTTCAGTGAAGGAAAAGTGTTGGCATCCTATGTCCCACGCAAGAATAAATGTGTGATCCTCGTTTCTTCGACGCACGATACCAACGCTATTGATGGAAGTACTGGAGAACAAGCAAAACCTGAGATCATCACATACTACAATGCTCACAAAAGTGGAGTGGACACGGCAGACCAAATGTGCGCCACATACAACGTTCAGAGAAATTCCCAGCGATGGCCGATGATTATTTTCTACGCCATGTTGAACCTGGGTGGGATCAATTCCTTGGTTATTCACCTCGGGAATAATTTGGAACCAATGCCCCGAAGAGTTTTTCTCAAAGTATTGGCACATGAACTGTGTATTGGACAACTCCAGCGGAGGAGTCAGATGTCATCCGGACTACACACCTCCTTACAATTTCGTCTCAAGAGATTCCTTCCGGTTGGTGATAGTGCAAAATCACCCCCACCCCCCAAAAAAAGGTCACGATGCTGTGACTGCACGGTGGAAACGGGAAAACGCCGACTCACAAACTATTCCTGTGGGAAATGCAACCGAGGAATATGCCTTTCTCATGCGAAACCACTGTGCACAGCATGCTTTTCCGCCTGCACTTGCGAACCTCAAACGGCTTTGAATGAAGACGATTCCGACTGATTTTAATCCCCAAACATCTCAACTTCATGTCTGACCAGATTTTATAATTTTTTTCGAGGATAAAATACCCTACTTGGATTTATATTTGAAAGATGATTTACGAATTTACATTTTCTTGATTTGTTTTTGTAGGTGCATAAATATATACTCAAAACTAAAAAAAAAGTTTTCTTTATTGTTTACACCCTGAAGATCATCGGTGAATTTGGGTTTAATTTAATTTGACATTTTAGGGATTTTAAGGATTTTTTCCCGTGATGTGCCTGTCAGGCTCACCGCACCCCGATCTTGAGAATCCCAGACCGCGCCCTACGCAGGGTTAAATTCATTTTAATTTCCACACAACAGCTAAAGGGTTGTGGTTTTAAATTTGTTGCAGTTTTGTAATTTTCGTTGTACCGTGATACCTGTCACACGAGACACTGACGTGTTTCATAGAACTTGACATTGTCAAGCTGATTGACAGTGACGTTTTTCTGTTTGGCGGTATAACCTAAATTTTTGTCTTAATCGCTCACCATAGTTTGTAGACTGATAGGATACATTTCCTTTCTAGTAATTTTTATAAAAAGTTTTGAACAACAGCGTAATTTTGTACTAGTTTTTAATAAGTTTATGATAATATTGAATGTGTTTCTGCTTTACAATTCTTAACATCTCCCCGGGATTTTGCCATTATACAATTATTATTCACCATGCACCATATTAGAACATCTGACAGGAATATCTCACATCTTTGTAAGTAGTGTATTTTTTGTCGGACATTAATGTATAACAGGCCATATTTTGTAGTGCTCCCGATGAAGATATAAATTAGTATCGAAAGCTCGAGTAAATAAAGATAAAGAAGAATACGTTTTTCACTGCTGCTTTCCCAAAATAAAACTTATAAGTTTGGTCTATATTAGTCAGCAAGAACAAGCCGTTTGGTTTATTAATGTACATAATGGGTTTCTACCAGGATATGGCCACACAATTTGGTTCTGAAGTTAAGAAAAATCTAAAAGAATATAGTAACAACTCATCCAAATTAGCCCGGTTAAAAAACAGACACATATTTCTCACCAGATGCAAAAAAATGAATATCAAAACCAATAGTTTACATGCATCAGCAGGATCGAAGAAATGATACAATACAAAGATCCAAAGACTGCACAAAGTGTTAACTTGTTTAGCAACAGGTTAGGCCTAAAGATTTTAAATTTACAACTAAACACCACCATCAAGAATTTAAAATACTTGGATAGTAGACAAATTTCATTACAAACGGGTATAACCAAAGTTGTACCACTACATATTTGGCATGAATTCAAAGACCGAATTTCTGCTACTTTTAAGAACATTTTCCATAAAATTAAACAGAAAAATATAAACAAATTCAGACAGTTAGAATTAAGTCAAAAACAAGACTATATTACACAAGATAAGTGGTTTAAGAACATATCGACAAAATCAGTACCTGAGGTAATAAAAAAGTACATGTCTTTGGGCCCAAAATTCAGCCTACAACCTACAACTAAAGAGTTGTCAATACCAAGGATTATTGCAGAAATGGAGTCGATTAACAGCAACATGGATGAAAACCCAAAGAACATTCACAGAGCCAAGGCCACAAACATTATTACCAATTTCACACAAGACTCCAAACATAATAACAATAACATTTTCAGAAAACATCATAATTTAACAAAAAGGTACATGAAAGACAATCCAGATCTAATTCTCACTATAGCTGACAAAGGTGGAACATCAGTGTTGATGGAAAAACAGGATTATAATATGTTAACTAACCAATTGTTACAAGATGATGAAGTCTACAAAATCATCCCAAGAGACCCCACCAGTACAATAGAACAAAAAGTGAACAAAACAATCAGTGAAATGGGAAAAAAAGGTTACCTCACATCAACTACAACCAAATCCCTGATGACTTATGATAGTGTGTGCCCTAAATACTATGGGTTACCAAAAGTCCACAAACCAAACTTGGCCTTACGCCCAATAGTTGCTTCCACCAGTAGTCCCACTACACGATTGTGCAAACATCTAGATGGAATATTGAAACAAGCATACAATTCCAACAATGATTTTTACATCAGAGATTCCTTTGAGTTTGCGCAATTCATACAGGACCTCCAACTGCCATCTAACTATGAATTAATCAGCCTGGATGTTGTGTCTTTGTTCACCAATATAGAGGTAGAGATGGTGCTGGATGTGATAGAGGACCAATGGACAAGAATCCAAGAACATTGTACAATGCCTAAAAGTGAAATGAAGAAACTGATTGAGTTAACATTTTCATCCACTTATTTCAGTGCCAATGGAGTTTTCTACAAACAACTCAGAGGTACCCCAATGGGTTCAATTTTATCTCCCATATTAGCTCAGTTGGTGATGGATAAGCTATTACATATTAGTATCCCAAAGCTACCCTTTCCAGTTCCACTCTGCAAAAAATATGTAGATGACCTAATCCTTGCAATACCAATAGGCTCCAGTAATATTGTATTGGATATTTTTAATAGCTTTCATCCACGGCTACAATTTACAGTGGAGGAAGAAACAGACAGTGCTGTCCCCTTTTTGGACATGAAAGTCATAAGAGAAGATAACTCTATCAAAACAGAATGGTATAGAAAACCAACATGTGCAGGTAGATACATTAACTTCAAATCGTACCACCCATTGAAAATGAAGTTGAATGTTGTCACAAACATGAAAACGAGAATCACAAGAGTTACACATCACACGCTCATACATAAGAACCTACAAATTTTGTTTGAACTGATGATGGAGAATGGTTACCCGAGGAGGTTACTCAAGAAACTTATCTTCAACACACCCATAAGGAGAGATTCACAAGAGGAAAACCCTACCAGGCAGATTAATGATCCAGACATACAACAGGACAATATCAACCCCAAAAAGACGATAGTTCTACCTTATCAAGAAACCCTCACTAACAGACTTAAGTCACTGATTGATCCAACTGAAGTCAGAGTTGCCACCAAAAACATAAAAGTGGCCAGGGAAGTTTACACAAAGACCAAAGACAAGACACCCAAACTCAAACTTAGCAATGTGGTGTACAGTATCCCATGCACAAACTGCCAATCAGTATACATCGGGGAGACCAGTCGTACCCTTAGCAAGAGATTAACCTCACACAAAAGTGATTCAAGACGGAACATCCAATCTTGTGCTTTGTCAACACATGAAAATAATACAGGACACCAGATGGATTATGAACGAGTGGAGGTTCTGGAAGTGGAGAATTCAAATAGGAAAAGGAAGTTTTTGGAAATGGTTCACATTTTTCAAGAGGGTAGCACATTGAACTCCAAAAAAGACATTGACAAGCTCAGTGCCATTTATGCCTACCTATTAGAAAAAAGGTAAATAATAATAAATAACAAAAAAGACCCAAAAAATGAGTTTACAGAACAGTAGAAGTGAAAATGTCTAATAGTGATTTAAATTCATTTTAATTTCCACACAACAGCTAAAGGGTTGTGGTTTTAAATTTGTTGCAGTTTTGTAATTTTCGTTGTACCGTGATACCTGTCACACGAGACACTGACGTGTTTCATAGAACTTGACATTGTCAAGCTGATTGACAGTGACGTTTTTCTGTTTGGCGGTATAACCTAAATTTTTGTCTTAATCGCTCACCATAGTTTGTAGACTGATAGGATACATTTCCTTTCTAGTAATTTTTATAAAAAGTTTTGAACAACAGCGTAATTTTGTACTAGTTTTTAATAAGTTTATGATAATATTGAATGTGTTTCTGCGTTACAATTCTTAACATCTCCCGGGATTTTGCCATTATACAATTATTATTCACCATGCACCATATTAGAACATCTGACAGGAATATCTCACATCTTTGTAAGTAGTGTATTTTTTGTCGGACATTAATGTATAACAGGCCATATTTTGTAGTGCTCCCGATGAAGATATAAATTAGTATCGAAAGCTCGAGTAAATAAAGATAAAGAAGAATACGTTTTTCACTGCTGCTTTCCCAAAATAAAACTTATAAGTTTGGTCTATATATATATATATATATATATATATATATATATATATATATATATATATATATATAATAGTTTTGATTGATCTAAAAATGTTCGAAAATTTTCAAGGAATTTCGATTGAAAACATAATGATACCAACGACGAATTTTTCGATATTGCTTTTCCACACTTTGTCTCTATTACAAATTGCTAAAACTGATCTGTTACAGAAAAGAAGTGACGAGAGAAAATAACGACAAACAAACAGAATAATCAGTCACCTCATCAACAATAATATCGAAATTACTTATTATTATTATTATTATATCAAACAACTTCTTGCATTTGGTAGTAATGTGTGTTTCACGTAATACCTTAATAGTTTTGAAATATACTTTAGATGATAAGTTTGATGATAGATCAACTTAATCTAATTTCTATCATCATGTCTCATAAGCTAAGTAGGGTCCTTCATGCTTATCCTTTCCACCTTCTCCTGCATCAGCAACATTGTACTTGCAGTTAACAGGAGCACGAAAAACGAAGGAAAAACTTGTATTCTGACATGTATAGCCGATAGTGCTTTTACTGTTTGTATCAGGTTAGCTATGGTTGACGTCCAAAGCTGAGGCGATAGTTGAGTTGGTAGGTACCTGAAATAAAAGACGATAGAATTTAATAATTGAAAATGGAGTATTAGGAAATACAAAATCTTAATGTTGTGCATCAAAGTGTTTTTTACAGAAATAATGAACTTTTAACCGGCGCATAAAAAAGTAGGTTCTGTATTTCATCATTACATCATTATCTTATTAAAATAATTTTCTTCTTACATCACAGTATAACATATTGGACTACCTCGGAATTCTTAATACAATACAGTTTAATGTATCCGAATCGTTCCAGAAGTTTTCCAGAAATCGGAGAACATAAATTACAACAAACATTCTTCAAGCATACTCTTTTTTGTTAAAATCAATGAACCTATATAAATGTTACTAAAATAATATGGTTGCTTTTACTATCCTGTTCCGGGACATCTAATTCTTAGCACTCATGTTCTAAACGTAAACGTGATTTAACTTTATGAGTTCCTTATTGCTTTTTAACTGTAAAAGTTTCTGAAATGTTCAAAGCAGCACTAATTAACAATTCATCTAGTTTTTCTATTATTCAGCATAACACTAGGATTGAAAATGAACTCTGTTAATGGTTAAAGTTCCGCTATTGAACGAATGAACAAATTGAGATCATTTCTACTGCTTTTGTTCTATTTTCGTTGAAGAGAACTTATTCAGGTTATCGGTTAGAGTTCTACAATATTAAATGAACTATATTGAGTCGAACAATGGAGGAATAGTAAAACGAAATGTGTTCTCTTTTCTATAGAATATATTTTTTTACCTTGTAACAAAACTTAATTGAGAAATTATACTTTTCTAATTCTATGATGAAATTTGTAGAAATATTACAAATGTTATAGATTCAAAGCCTCTATTTTCTGTTCTGCTAGCGTTAATCTAATTGCAGATTTAATCTATTCAAGAGTAAATTACCTGATAAACTTTATTGTTTCATGTAGATTTAAATGTCATACCCTAGTGGTTATATCTACCAACCAGCAGCAGGACTATGATTCTATACATTGCTTGAATTTTTGAGAAACTTCTTAACAGTGGAAACTCTGTGATCTCGCGTAATTTGGAGTCAGCTTAGATGTACACATTGTGTTACTAATACGTAGATTACTCTAGATTTATGAGTATGTTCAAGTGAAGAGGCAGGTCCTTCTTAAATCTGATCTGAATATTCTGGATGCGCAAATGTGTTTGTGCAAAGACAACCCTTAGCTGTGTTTACATTCCACTTTTCTAATGCCTTGACTTTGGGAACTTAAAACAAGTTTTTCATTACTAGCATTGCTACAAATATAGCGTTACTTCATTGTTCGAGAGGTGTATCTGTTGATTTACAATTCTAGTTATCTCGATTTCACTCTCGTTGCATGTTATTGGTAAATTAAAAAGAAATGCACCAACTTAAAGAAATAATTAAATGTTAAAAATAAGTTACATACTACGGCAGAATAAGTACGCATGTATTTTGTTTACCAATAAGTCAGTATATACAAAACAACCACAAGAACCAATTCGTAGGTAGCAACATATAAGCCGACAAAAATTACAGGTGAAATTATGTAAACGCTCACTATCTAGTACATTGTTGAAGTCGGTGGAAAGAATATATTAAATCTTGTATTGTTGCTAGGCACTTACTTCAGAAGTATATTAGATAGGTAGGTAATTAATTTGTATGTACAAATTAGCACCAGCAAATTCTTGGAGGGGCTTATTGCTTATAATTACTACTATGTAAGTACGTTTTAATTGAGAATCTGTTATTATTTTTTATGGTTGTTTTGTAAGAACTACTTAGGAAGGACCTACATAAATACATTTCAACCGATTAGCTATATTTTTGTTTTGTTTAGCAGCTACGGACGACCTTCAGTGCAGAATGCTAAAATTATTTGATAATATTGGTTCACTTATTAAATAATAAAATATTAAAAAATCATTATTTATATCCATACTGTCAATGCCACACCGTGCAGCCAGATTGCTAGAAGAGGAAATCATAAGAAGGGTTGACTCCAATGTGAAAGACAAAGTAAATTAAATGTGAAACTAAAAGTTTTGGTCCTACGCTAAAGTTTTCCTACATACTCATCCAATTGAAATAGAACTGACGAAAAATTACAATACATAATAATCGCCGTTTATTAGGCGCTCGCAAGTTTGCAGTTTGCAACTTTCATTGTGTTGTAATTATGATTTGTCAACTAAAATCATAATTATGTTGCACCTGATCAATTTATTTCTGACAATATCTTATTAATTTTAACTTTTTGCTTTTAATTTTGAGTCTTTTTATTTTTGTCGGATAACTTTCGTATACTTTAAAAAGAGTATATCTGGCAACACTGAATTCATGGCTATCTGCAGGAAATTTGATTTAAATTTTGACATTTCATTACTTTTGTAGCGATAAGGTTGAAAGTTTTCAATTCAATACGAGAAGGTTTCAAAGTAATGTCAAGATTTCAATTCCAATTCACAGAAAAAAATGGTCAAAAATAGGAGTATTTAACTAATAGTATGTGGTTCGTATTTCTTTATACTTTCCTCATAAAACAGAAATTGTCATGGGTTATTAGGTAGGTAAGTGTACCTTAATTCAGCAACAATCAAGTTTGATGAATTAGTAGATAACTACGCAATGAAGGATTTTAGATTTGCTTGGCACCGGCTTCAAAATATACTAGATTGGTAGGTAATTAATCTGTACAGAATGAGCACCTTTTAATGTTTACATTTTTTACTTCCTGGGTAGGTACCTAACAACATTGAATGTGTTATTTATTTGCTAGAGTTGTATTTTGTTATAATTATTTTTAGCTTTTTAGTTATAGGTAGAAGTCGGTTATATATTTTTTTAAATGTTTTATTATACAGACAAAATAATGTCAATAATGTTCTAAGTATAACAAGTGGTCGTCTAGTGGTCGAAATTCGACCCTATTTCATTAAATTGTAAAAAGTATATTTTTATAAGAAACAGAGTTGTGGAGAAATCGTAGAAGTAGATGTAATGATCCAAATTTTTCACTCATATTGACAAATCTATTGAAATAAAAAGAAAATAAAAATGTAATCAAATGGGTATGTATTCGAAATATTTTTGACAAATTTTTGGCTGGAACCGCTCCTGCCAAATATTCGATATAATTGTTGGAAGATTGTTCTTTGCAACTTAAAAGTTTTCGTCATTTGCGGTTTCAATCAAGTTCAGGAATATTAAAGAAAAGAGAGAACCAACAACCCTAGGAGAACTTAAATATTTAATACATTCTCTATTGTCCGCTGTCTGACATTTTTTTACACAACACCTTCGGGAAGGTTGTGATAATAATATATTAATCAAATAATTAAATTCACATTAAAAACAGAATATTTAAAAAGATCTACTGCATCTACATTGACTATTTTATCACTAAATAATAACAACGCTTGCATGCCACTTCCAGAAGTACATGCTTTAAGAATATATCTAACGATCCCTTCATATATAATTACTCAATGTTTTGAGTTTTGACTGTCTGGCGGCGGGAGCACCACAACCACAGATCAAATAGGCGGCACTGTCAGTTGTTTGGCGTTGACAGAATGGACGTAAATAATGAATTTTTATTATATTTTCTTTAATGAACGAATCAATAATATAAATGAATATTAACATTCTGCACTGAAGGTCGTCAGTAGCTACTAAAGAAAACAAAAATGAAGAAAATCGGTTGAAAGACAGAGGAGAAAATGGTACCTAATCGTTTTGTCTTTGCCTATTTATTTATAGATTTTAATGAATTACGGTTGAATTTAGACCACTGGGCAACGGCTAGTTATTTTTAACATTTTAGTTCTTATGTTAAGTTTATTCATTTTTTTAGCTTTATTTAGGTTGACTTTCTGGTTACATTGGCCTAAGCACTTTATAGTATAGCTTTTGGCTTAGGGAGGAGCAAATTAAAAAAAAATGTCCTAGAGGGGGGCAAACTGGAGAAAATATTGTCCTAGAGAGAGAGATAATTCATAAAATTTTTTGGTCCATATTGGGTAAGTCAGCAAATTTATGGGACGGTTTATTTGCTCATGAAATATTTTTCAATGCTTCAATGCGTTTCGGTATATTTTACATATTTCTGTCAAGAACTAAATTAAACATTGAACAGTGTTTAAAAAGATAAGATTGTTGAAATTAGGGTTTTAGTTAATATCAGTTAACTATAATGAATTTTCACCAAGTATCGGTCAAAATCAATTTAGCATATCTTTATTTCTTTTTTACTAAAAAGTCATGTTAACGTCAGATAAATAAGAAATTATAAATAAATTTGGAGCTTTAGCAAAACACTCTGTAGATATTAACACAATACAATATGAGTACATTGAAAGAAAATCCTCAAGTGGCATCTTATTAAACTTTATCTTGCAAGAAAATCAAGTATAGAGAATTGTTATTTTCAAATGCTACTTTCAATTCCTTACGTTCCGAATGCGACAATATTGCTTTTTATTTCGCATGACTGGTTTAGAAAAAAGAACAAAAAAGAAACTTGAAGTTAAATTAGATTTAGCACAAGGAAAAATTTAATATTCAGCAGTTTATATAATTATTACGCTTCAAGGAACACCAACATTCTGGCAAAGAAAATATTTGGCAAATCAACTAAAATTATGATTCAAAGTAAAAAATGAATTTCACGTTTAACAACGAGCACAAAATTTTATTATTTTTCTTATATATGGGGTGGTTCCTTTGCTGAGTAGAATGTTTTAATATATTCTTACTTAATATATTCTCTCAAGTTAAATAAATAATTAAAAATACAATTATTACATATAAATGCTGCAGACCATATATTTGGAGACAAATCATACTTCGTACTAGCGAGTATTATTCGGTGCAGATATCCGTTTCTCTTCTACTATATGCTGTATTTTGAAACTTAACCTTTTCATGTACAGATAAAAATAGATAAGCGATAAGCTATTGTATTGTCTCGCATCGTGTTAAAATCAAGACATTCGGAGGTATCTATTTATCTTCAGATGTAGTTAGACTTTTTTACTTTGATATCTTATATTAAATTCGATCTGTTATGCGAATTCGATATATTCACTAATAAACCATTAGACTCTTCTTAGATGTTCTTAGCAACCAGCTATTTTATTTGACTACAATGCAACAAGATATAAAACTTTAACTAATAAAATCAAATCATTCCCTGATAAGAAATATATTTGAATACGCCTAGGGCGTGAATTACATGTTATGTAAATTACAATATATAATTACAATATATACAGGGAACCTTAACTACACGTCTCCATTCATTTCTATTGACAGCCATGTTTTTCATTGCTTTATGCCCATTCTCAGTACATCTTCTGTTATATTCTCCAGTCATCTTCTCAATTTCTTTTTACTCCTACCGGTTTTCTGTTTATGATTATTTTTGGCATCCTGTCTCTCGTCCTAAGTGTCCTAGCGATTTGAGTCTCTGGGCTCTTACATTCTTCTTCATTTTTTCTTCTCCTCGACCCACGTGCCGTTCCTATGCCTCCGTAATTGTTCCTTAACATATTCGTTTCCCATCAGTCGATCCTCTCTTTGCCTGTTTTGTTAAGAACCCATGCTTCGCTTCGTATGTAACTGTCGCTCGAATTACTGTTCTATATACTCTTTTACTGGTTTTTGTCGAGAAAAATTTGGATTTCATCAAAACCCGCAGCATTCCATAATTCCTGCTTCCTTTTGCTTTAATCGCCGCAACCTATCTTCCATTTTCTTCGACTTTGACCCCCAAATATGTAAAATCCTTCATCCTCTTAAATCTATATGTTTGTCCATCTCCTATTTTTACTACTAATTACTTACTAATTCTGACTCAATATTACTCTCCATCGTTTCCATTACCATACATGTTATTTTCTCTTGATTTATTTCTAAACCAAACTTCTTCGCCTCTGTTCCTATTCTTCCTTTCACCCTTATTAATTCGTTCTTATTTTTTGCAATTATTGTTACGTCATCCGCAACTATTATAGTCGTTGCATATTAAATGACATACGAGATGTGGCTATTGAAGAGACTGATGCTGCAATGGAGGAAGTATGCATGCATCAAATGCCAGCAACCGAGAACGGTTTATCGCCTACCAAGTCTTTCGAATGTAGCTTGTCAATATGATCAACAATCCGTATAACCTTTGTCTTCGTTCGCATTAGAAAACTGTTGTAACTTTACTAGAGGAGCTAATAGTTGTAGAATAATGAATCTTATAATTTATTGATGGAAGTGTAAGGCAGGGGTTTGGCTGGTTCAAACATTATCAAGATAATCGTGAAGACGCTGATGATGATTTACACCCGGCTTGTCCTTCTACCTTAAAAACGGTTG
This sequence comes from Octodonta nipae, assembly GCA_034190945.1. Taxonomy (NCBI): domain Eukaryota; kingdom Metazoa; phylum Arthropoda; class Insecta; order Coleoptera; family Chrysomelidae; genus Octodonta; species Octodonta nipae. The sequence continues at coordinate 31,085,819 of CM067222.1, forward strand.
ACAACATTGAACAAGTCAGTAGTCTAGTTCGACCGTCGGTTAAGTATTCGTGTTATTACTGAAACTGTAGGAATTGTTAATGAATATGTACCGCTAATTTTACATAACAATCCTTCACCAAGAAAATACACAATGTCAGTCGGAAGCCAGAAGCTTTCTTGTTCTATACGCCATCCCAGTGTTATATCATCCGAGTCACTCACCAAATCTTGAGCCGTGACACTTCATGCATGTTTCGTAAGGGGAAATCTTCATTAAAACGAAAACGATTTAGGTCCAATGAAGCTGAGAAAAAAAGCGGCATTGCTGAAGCGTTGTAGAGATAGAGCAGAGGTGTTGAAGGCGATATTGAGAAAATATGTATGAACTGCAATGGTTAGCAGCCTTTGCCTTGTTATTTAATAGCCACACCGCGTATAACTCAATTAATGGTAGTGTTGTGTTGTGTAGTGTTGCCTCACTAAATGATTGTAATATAGGCTTCTAACTCTAGTTCATATAAATTTATTGAAACAAGAGATAATGTAAACCCGTTTAAACAATAAAACTGAAATTAAAATATACCTAATCTAAAAATGATTTTGATAAAAACCCATTTACCCCAATTAGAAAAATTAATTTAAGCGTCAGCCTTTTGCAATGATGGTAGTTTTACACAGAGTTACATCTTTTAGGTAAAAAAAGTAATGTTAAGGACAGTTATGAAAATGTATTTTCACTAAAAATGCTTTTATGCATAATTATAGAATTAAATTGAAATGTATATCACAACAGATCTTATAGAAAGGGACCATTTAAATAAATCAGCAACAAAAGGATACTTGTACAACCGTCAACCCCAGTTTGTGGTCATATTTAAATAGGCAACTCGATTTCTTCGCGTGGAGAAAAAAACACCATTAATTTGATATATGATTCCTTAAAACAAGTTAAAATGAACAAATTAAGAAAATAAATTAATTAATGAATTTAAAAAAATAGTTGGAATTACGTGAGGTCAACCCATACAGACAATTTACGGTGGGATTTTACACTTTATGTATATATATGTTATATCACACTTCTCAAATTAAACTTTTTAAAAAAGATTTTTATTAACTTTAACAAAATTATAACTTTTTAAAATACAAAATACAAAATTGAAAGAATGACAATAATAACTAACAACAGACTGAGTAATAATGAATAACAAACAAGAGAGATTTTACAATATATAACCTAATGAATGCTGAATCGGCACTGTCGACACGGCGATTCCCACGGATGCTCGGCGTGGCTGTAATCTGACACTGCACGTGTTCGCTGAGTCAGCTGGGAACGATGAAATACAGTTGCTACATAAGTTCACCCAAAGTTCATGTTATAAACTTATATAACAACTCCCATCCATATAAAAAAGTTGATGGCATATCATCAACTTTTAGGGGAAGTTCTGAAGTTCCATACATTGGGCTGGATCTAGGAGGCTGTGCAGCTTTCCCGTGGACTTAGGCTTTGATGAGCCTGGAAGTGGAGCTGACTCGGCATCGAGGCTGGACTTAGTGGTTTTCCTGAACCTTCTCTTGATTGGTTTGATACAAAGGAACATAATCACAATTACTGTTAATGTGATTGTGGTAATTGTGAGCCATGATGTATGCTTCTCCAATGGTGGTTGATTCATGAGCTCTTCCAATTCCATTGAATATTGGGCAAGCTTATGGTTGGCAACATTTAGATCTGTTACATCTAAATCCTGCAATTGTAGGGGTTTTAATTTGGGAAGTTGATTTGCGGCTGGCATGCCGTCACAGCAGCTATACGGGATGTTCACTGGATGATTTCTGAAGGTGATGTTCTGGATGTTCTTTGACGTTCTCGTAGCATGTACCCTGATGTTGTCAATAAAGGCATTGCAATCGGACTTGATTTGCAACAGCGAATTTGTCGTGATGGTCTGCGTTACGACATGTTGTCCCTTACATTTGATGGCTATAGGTAGTGGTCTGGAAATTGAGATCAACCAGAGGTTTATGTCGATCTCTTGTATGTTATATTCTTCCGCATAGAATATAGAAGTTTTGCAGGTTGCTGGGAATGTGGCTGGCTGTCTGAGAAGCTGACCTTCGCAGATGGCATCTTTGTCTATTGGATGTGATATAGCTTTGGAACAAATCTTATGATGTTTAGTTAAAGGCTTGCAGTCACCCAGGTCTTCGAAGGATGTGTATAATAACGAATCGTCATCTCTCGCGATAAATTTTGTTTTTATTGAAAGTATATGATGAAACCCTGTTCGATCATCCAAAATTGGGAGCGGATAAAGGTGGTAAAGGGTGTAAATCTCAGGATCAACTAAAGGAATTTTGAGTACAAAAATGATTTTAGTGTTGATTTGAAAAGCTTCCAATTCTATCAAATCAATGTACTGAGCAACATTTGAACTGTAAATAGGAAGTGGTAAATTATTTTCGTGTAGTGACTGAGAAATCTTTTGAAGGGAATCGACCAAATCTACTGGGGTTATGATCGAACTATGTAAAATTTTTAAGCGGGCGAAAGAGACTGCAGTTAAAACATCATCGAGAGTGTTTTCGATAAATATGTAACTCTCCATTAGGCTTTCACACAGATCCAAGATATTGATTTGAAATTCATGAAAATCAAGATCATTTGAAATGTATAAAATTGACTGCCTTATTTTTTCAATGTTATTCGAGAATAATTTCTCCTCGGATTGAAATTTTTGTAAAGTTTTGTTGAGGCTTGTAATGACTGAGGTTGTTACAGATATTTGTTTCTTTACTAAGTCCTGAATTTGGTGTTGGTCTTTAGTAATTTTAGTTATACAGTCATTTATGTATTCACCATCTGTTGCGTCTAAGTTTCCTGAAATAGCTTTCCAAACTGATCCCAGTCCGTTAATAAGTCCGCGTTTTCTTCTGTTAGTAGGGTAAGTTTGAGTGTCAGCGAAGATGTCTGTATATTTAGAGTTAACGGATTTAGAAATTTGTTTCAAGAGGCTAACATGTGTTTGTATTTTTGGTTTAAATGATTTCGTATTAGTTGTGTTTTTGTTGATTGTCTCTAAAATTCGGTTTAGTATGGCGTCGTTATTTGAAATAGCACCTCTGAAAGGGCTAAGGTCTTTGAAGACAAGAAGTGACCATATGTCGTTTGAAATTTTAAGTGTGCCTTCTTCATGGAAGAAAACTCCTATTGTATTGTTAACGGGTGTAAGAGAGTATTGTTGGAGGTTCACGACTGAAAACAGTCCACAGAATCTGAAAAGAAGGGATTCATTCAAAATATGGTTTTAGTCTGTCAAAGTTAATTTTACTAATTTGGTTAGTCTGTAAGTTTATAACTGTGGCAGAGTTTTTTCTAATCGCGGTGATTTCAAAAGGTCCATTGAATTTGTTTTCAGATTTGCTTTTAATCTGAGACTCTTTCACGTAAACTTTGTCGCCTACTTTGTATTCTGGTTGGTTAGTCGAAACATGTTTGTCAAATCTAACTTTAGATTTTTGTTTTTGTTGGTCGGTTTTAGCGCGGGCAAGTCTATAATAGTAGTTCATTCTGTTGTTAAGGTCCCTAACATATTTGGAAATGAGTTTTTCCTAATCGTATATTGTTTCGGGGGGTCTACTAGAAGTGTGCCCAAAGATGAGTTCGTAGGGCGTGAAACCAGTAGTCTTGTTTTTAGTGTTGTTGTAGCAGATAACTGCGTAAGGGAGGACGTTGAATGGATGCTCGTCCGGATGTTCAGATGTATTTGCCCTTATCATTTCCGCTAAAGTCGCGTGAAACCTTTCGATAGAACCGTTTGATTCGGGATGGTGGACGCTTGAAAAGGATAACTTTATGTCATATAGTTCGCACAGGTCCCTTGTTAGAGTATTGTCAAATTCACGTCCATAGTCGCAATGGATGCGAAGAGGGGTACCGTAATGTTGGAAAAATACTAAGAGGGTGTTTACGACTGTTTTAGCTGTTTTGTCACCAATAGGGTAAGCTTGAGTAAATTTGGTGAGTTCATCCCTAATAGTCAGTGCGTAGTTTCTCGTTGGATATTCGAAAATATCAATGTTGATACGTTCGAAGGGTGTTTTTGGTGTTTCGGTTATGACAAAAGGAGCACTTAAGTTTTTCCTACAAAACTTTACCTTTTGGCAAGTTTCGCAAGACTTGATAAATTGCTCTACGCTTTTGATTAGTCCAGTCCAGTTATACTTTTCCCTAATACGTCGAATAGTCTCATTAATTCCACGGTGTAGGTTATTTTTGCCGCAGTGGTACTGTTGCAGTATAATGGGAATTTCGTCTTGAGAAGGGGTTGTTACAATGTTTTGACAAATCTTTAGTTTTATGTCTTTGTCTGCGAGTATGAAAGATAGTGTTTCGAGAATAGGTAGTTCGACGTTGTTTTCAATGCAGAAGGTTTCTGATTCGTCGAACTGATCTTGGTTATTATAGAGGATGTTAAAAAGATGCGAGACAACAGTTTCGGGATCGAATGGTAAAGGGACAATTAAATATTTTCTATGCCGGACAGATTTGCTGGCTAGAATGTTTAATGTGTCGGTAGTGAAATTTGGGTCTTCTTCTAAAATGTCTTCGATGATTTTGTCATGCAAGTCATTGAGTTTATTTTGCCAGAAGAAAGTGACTATTCGTTTGTGAGATTTGTCTAGGAGTTGGGCGTTAGAAATTTCTATTTTTGAGTAATCGATTATCGACTCGGTTTTATATAATTGAACAAATCGATTAAATTCTCTTGTCATTCGTTCGTCATGATCATCGGGTTCTTGATCATTATCGGAATCTAGTTGTTCTGGGTCGGTTTCGTTACTTGCAAAGATGTTGATTTTAGAAATAAAGTCGGTGCATTGTTTGAAGTGATTAATTTTGATACGGGAAAGAGCGTCTGCGTTCAAGTTTACCTTGCCAGGCTTGTATTCGATTTTATAGTTATACTCCTCTAGTTTGAGGCGCCATCTGGCTAGACGACTGCCAGGGTCTTTGATCGAAAAGAGCCAAGTAAGCGGACGGTGATCACACAGGAGTGTAAACTTTCTCCCAAAAAGATACGGTCTGTAGTGCTTGACCGCCCAAACAATGGCTAGCAGTTCCCGTTCGATAGTGGAATATCGAGTTTCTGCACCGCAGAGTGTACGGGAAGCATATGCTATAGGAAGATCTTTTCCTACGGGGCCTTGTGAGAGAACCGCTCCAATTGCAAAAGCACTAGCATCAGTAGTGAGCAGGAATGGTTCTTCGAAATTTGGGTAGATCAAGATAGGGTCAGATACAAGGGCTTGCTTCAGTTCGTTGAAGGAAGACTTGCAATCTGCGTCGAAGATGAATTTGACGTCTTTCTGCAGGAGTTTCGTTAGGGGCTTTGAGATCTTGGCGAAATTGGGAATAAAACGTCGGTAATATCCGGCGAGACCAAGAAAAGATTTAACATCTTTAGGAGTTTGGGGTTGAGGGAAATTCTGAATGCATTCAACCTTTGAAGGGTTTGGTTTTACTCCTTCTTGGGTGATCAGATGACCTAGGTAAGCAACTTCCTTACGGAGAAACTCACACTTGTCAGGTTGAATTTTCAAGTTTGACTGTCTAAGACGCTTAAAGACTTCTTTCAAACGGGACATATGCTCATGGATGGTTGGTGAGTAAACGATAATGTCATCCATGTAAACAAGGCAGCGTTCATTCTGGATGCCCAGAAGAATGTTGTCCATGACCCTCTGAAAAGTAGAAGGTGCATTTTTCAAACCAAATGGCATACGAACGAATTCGTAATGGCCATTGTCAACAGAGAAACCGGTCTTGGGAATGTCTTCCTCAAGGATTTCCAACTGGTGGAACCCGGAAGCGAGATCCAGTGTCGAAAAGTATTGACACTTACCAAGTTGATCGAGGAGATCAGAAATGTTGGGCAGAGGATATTTATCGTCTACAGTTAGTTCGTTTAACTTCCTATAGTCGATAACAACTCGCCACTTTTGCTTACCAGAAGCATCGAGTTTCTTAGGGACGACCCATACGGGGGAGGACCAAGGAGAAGAAGAGTGCCTGATTATGCCTTGATCAAGCATTTTGGCAATTTGAGTTTTCACTTCCTCCTTATGGACTTGAGGATATCTGTAAGATTTTGTGAAAACGGGCTTGGCATTATTGGTGTCAATTGAATGTTTTACTGCGTTGGTAAAAGACAAAACATCGCCTTCAAGATAGAAAATATCTTCGAATTCTAAACAGAGGTTCGTGATAAGTTCTCGCTCTTCGTCATTAAGGTGTTCTGTACGAATTTGTTCCTTGATAGTTAAGTTTCTGTCCAAGTTTATAGGTTCAGAGTAATCGTGTGTATTCATATTTAAAAGGGGGTGTGTTTGGTCAAGGGGTTCTAAGTGAAGATCGGAAAAATTAACAGTTTTAGGCATCGCGTTCGCGTTTATTATTGAGGTCAGAAATTCTCCCTTTGAATCAACGCGTACAACTGCGTTGGGAAGTCGTACTTTGTCAATTACTTGTGTCGGTAAAATTGCGTCAGTATTAAAAAGGTCGCACTTGAGTTTGAAAATTTGTTCGGTTCTTGCTGGAATAGTTATTTGATTGTTATAAGTACAAGTTGGCATTTTAGTATTGGGAATGTCTGTCGGTTGTATGTTAGATTGATTGTGATCGGGCACTTTATGCAAGGGAATAGTTTTGAAGTTCGTAATTAACTGTTTTGATTTCAAGTCAACAATACATTCGTAATGCTCAAGAAAATCAAGCCCTAATATTCCATCAAACTCAATATCTAGATTGTAGATAAAAACCTTATGAGGGTTACCTATGGCAAATGGAATACCTTGGATTGTCACTTTTTCGGGAAATCTTTGACGGAAATTCTTAACGGTGTTTTCTTTAAAAATGGAGATACCAGCTCCGGTATCGATGAGAAGTTTAAATTTTTCGGAAGCATCGTGAATGTAATAAAGATTTTTAGAGTTTACCGTTAAAAGAGGACTTAGAGAAATGCTTGTTCCGGGAAATTCGCATTTGGGTTGAAATCTTCCAGATTCAAATTCTGGATTTGGGTTTGGACTTCGGAAATGGTAGTTGTTGAATCCGGGGGCTGATCTAGGCTCGGGAGAGCTAGAAAATCCTGGTATTCATCGGTATTGAAAGGTTCAATGGGGGTATCGTCTGGTATTTCTTCGAAGTCGGGGCTTACATAATTTTGACTGATATCGTCAAAATAGTGTTGGTTATTATCAGTATAATAACCGTAATCGCTTTCTGATGTTGAGAATATTCACCATTTTGATGGTGGTTAAAATGATGTGTCCTTTCTGGACGATAGTGAGGGTTTGTCTGTATTACAGACGGTCGGAATTGATTTGGTTTAAACGGGGGTCTTTGGAAATTTGTCGGTCGAAATGGTGGACCTTGATGGTTGGGATTATTTGTGGTTGGATTTGGCCTCGAAAATTGATTTGGCCCTACGAAATTTGGTCGGAAGTTTTGAGTTGAGGACTGAGAGTTATTTTGGTATCTTAAACGACAGTCCGTGGATATGTGGCCTAATCGTCCACAATTTAAACATTTGGGTGGCTGACTTGGTTTCCTAGCCGGAAATGAGGGCTTAGGAGGGGCAGATTTGTTTATCTTCTGTTCCTCGAAGTAAGACAACTGAAGCTCTCTTCTTATGCGAGAATGTGCCTCCAGAAGGTCTTTGGGATTGCTGGCACGGATAATTTGGCCTAATCGAGGTTCTAAACCGCTAAGTAGGGTGTTTAGGACCATTGTGTCAACAAGAGTGGTTTGAGCATCTTTCTGCTCGTTGCTTAGACTAGGGGCTTTTTGGATACAAGAGTGCATTTTTGCACTCAAAACCTGAAGTCTGTTATAGAATGTCAAGGGGGATTCGTTTGATAGTTGTTTCAAACGTTGGAGATCGTGAATTAAAGAAGACAGATCCCTAGAGTCTCCAAAGTGTAGTGTTAGAAGCTGCTTTATTTCGAGGTACGACGCGGGGTTCCTAGAGTTAATTAACTGCGCCGCTTTTCCCCTTAATTTATTTTTAATGTGAATTACTAACAAGTATTTTTGTTCAGCAGTTGACATGTTATATGCACAATTGCAAGCATGAATAAATGTGGCCAAAGAAATTTGGTCGCCTTCAAACTCTGAAATTATTGAAAATATTTCCGACAACCTATATTTTTCAGTTTCTTCGGCAACAGTGTTGTTTTGTGCTTGTGCCATTTTGATTTAATAGAATTCAAAAACGAAAAAGGTTCAAATCAAAATAATAAAATGGGATAGAAAAAATGGTATCAATAAAATAAATGGTGTAAAAATCAATAATCAATAAATTTGTAGATGGGGAAATAGCAAAGTTATTTGGATGATAGAATGGTATTAATAAAATGTAAATAAAATCAATAAATCAAATAGTTCACTCAATCGAATGAATAAAATCAAAATAATCAATTAAATCATAAAATATTAATGCAATCAAATAGTAAATCAGTGATTCAATTCACTGAATAAAAAAAATATTAAATAATCAAAATATCAAATCAGTCAAATATTAAAATCAATTATTAAAATCTTAAACGCTAGACGATTCACTACTACTCACATCAACAGGAACATTGGAAGATCCGTGTTCTCCTTGTTATCGCAGTTGGGACTTCTTCCAGGTTCTTTGCTCCGTTGAGGGATAGGAATCCGCCGCTACCAGTTAGAAGTAAGCTCGTGTTCTAGTAACGTTGACGGATCCTACTGACTGCGCCAATTTGTTATATCACACTTCTCAAATAAAAACTTTAAAAAAGATTTTTATTAACTTTAACAAAATTATAACTTTTAAAATACAAAATACAAAATTGAAATAATGACAATAATAACTAACAACAGACTGAGTAATAATGAATAACAAACAAGAGAGATTTTACAATATATAACCTAATGAATGCTGAATCGGCACTGTCGACACGGCGATCCCACGGATGCTCGGCGTGGCTGTAATCTGACACTGCACGTGTTCGCTGAGTCAGCTGGGAACGATGAAATACAGTTGCTACATAAGTTCACCCAAAGTTCATGCTATAAACTTATATAACATATATGTATATATATATATATATATATATATATATATATATATATATATATATATATTTTTTCAAGACAAATAAGAGGGATGTTTTTAAATGGTAAGTATTGAAAAAATTCAAGCTTAGTGGCAATTCGTTCTGACACCATATATTAGAAGATTCTTTCTCTGTATTGATTTACCCGCAGGCGTAGCATCCCTAACATTTTTTTTAGTTGAAGCAATTAAGATTACTGTAATCAATCACAGTTCATGTGTTACAACAATGAAAGAAACCCATTAACAAATCAAACAGCTTGTGGTTAGAGTCCATAGTTAACAAGTTGACGACTGATTTTGGATCGTTTATCGGAACAGAATCATTAGATCTAAATAATAATTAAAATATTGTTATGAAACTGTGTACACAAACGTAAGTAATATTTGGTGTTAGTTTTGCTGAGCAAATTTCATTTCAAAGAATATATAAGAAATATATAACTAAGGGCATATTGTCAATTTCGCAATAACACAATGCTAGTATTGTCCTTATTTGTTTACAATTAAAAAATATAATCACAGAGACATCTTTTAAATATTTGTTACATCTTAATCATAATCATCTTCGACCTATTTGTCGCAAACATGGAACTGGTAACTTGACGCCCCAAATAGTTACAAGTCTACAAAAAATATATTTATTCATATTCAAATGGTTAATTAGGACTTCCGGTGAATATGAATATGACCAACTAAGAATGCAAGGTACTGTACCTGGGAAACTATACACCAAAGAGGCTTGCGGCAAAAACCTTGTTACTAAAACGGCCAAGTGAAAAAACCTGGAACATATTTTCAATTTTTTTAAATGCCCGCTAGGGGACGCAACTGCAATCCTGAACCTAAAACAAGATGTTTATGAGAACCCCGTTTTATTAGCCTAACAAAAAATACCTGATCTTTAAAGTCGAGGATAAGGTGAACCTTTTTTATTTGACAATTATTCATGTATCTCTAAAAATAAAGTAGTAGGGAGTATTCAAATGTTTTCGTAAAAACCACTCTGTATCTTCGAAGCAGCTAAGTCGATTTTAACAAACTTGGGCTAGTTCAAAAGAGCTGTTCTTGGGCTACAAATGTAATAATTGAGGTTTTCTTAGTTTTGAATGTCGCCGCCAGAGGGCTTTTTTCGACATTCTGACTGAAATGGTAATTTTCTCAAAAAATCCCATGTCATGATTTTTTCCATTAAAACGTAGCTAAATGTAAGTAGATATCTTGTTCCTAACCTAAAAATTAGGCAAAAATCCCTTAAATTATTATTAATTTAAATTGAGTTGTCTGCAATTCTTTCTATAAATTCTGGTCCTAGAAAGAACCGATTTAAAAAAGAAAGGCTTTTAATGCCCCCGTAAATTGTCGAGATGGATAGAAAAAACTGCAGCTTCAATTTCGGGTCTCGGTATGTTACGTATTGCATTACGAATCCCGTTTTTCATCTCTTCTTTGGTTGTAGGTTGGGTCTGATACCCGATGTGCTTTAATCGCCTCCATTAATAAAAATCCAAACAAGTTAGGTTTGGTGATCGCGGAGGTCATGGAAACACACTTCCGCTTCCAATCTACTGCTATTGGAATACTGCATTAATATGATCTCGCACAATAATAGCAAAATGTGATAGGTAACCATAGAGCTGCAAAAATCACTTTGTTTCATTTGGCACATTGTAACAACTGTAATTGATTGGCCAAAAAGTCAAGAAAGACATTGTCATTTAGGGATTGCTCGAAAAATATAGCCCAATAATTCTGCTTCTTAGTATGCCACACCACATTTAAACTCTAACGTCCTTGGGGCTGAGATTCATGCAACCAATGCAGAGTTTCGGGAGACCAATAATGTATATTGTGCAAAGTGACTCTTTTCATTTATTTATTTACCAAAAATTTCAGTACAATACAAATGTAAGTAATGTAATTCCTAAAGAGGGGCACACAGGTACCTGTATTTAGGAACTGGTATAGTAAAATCTATATTAAATCTAAACAGTAAAATTACACTTAAAATTAACATTAACATTAAGACTTAAACTAGCAGCGTATCAGAATAAAATAAAATAAAATGGAGTTTTTTAGATTATGTTGTTTCTATGTCATATTATGATAATTCCACACTATAATAATTTATGTATTAATCACCTACTCGACTTTATATTTCATATACATTTAATCTTTCATTACATATTTATTTTTATTTAGCACTTTAACTTCGTTTGGTAATTCATTAAATCTCAGGGTAGCCTCATATTTATTGTTCTTCCCACTAATTTTTTTATAGTTTTTTGGTACGATAATACTCTTATTTCTTGTAGTGCTCGTTGAATTAGAAAATGTTTGTTTTAAAGTAGGATAATGGTACGCTAGGGCATGAAATGCAAATTATTGTTTCATGTTTAGTGGACGTTTATCACTTGTAATTATTTTTAGGATTCTGTTCTGTAAATTATACCATAAGGGCGACACTGTGAAAGAACGCATAGTATAATAAAAGTATTGTTTTAGTATCCATGATATTTAACAGTTTCTTAAAAATAAATGTTAAATACCTACTCAATTTGCTTGGTCCATTTCATATTATAATCAAATATTACACCAAGGTATTTAACAATATCTACTCTATTTATGGGTTTGTCATTTATTTTATTATCACAGTAGTTAGGCACACTGTCGCTGTAGTTACCAAAAAATAATGTACACAGTTTTTTCAACGTTAAGAAATAATCTAGTTTCTAGAAGCCACGATTAGATATTTTTTAGAAATATATTAATTTTAGACACTGCTTTAGGCCACGTCTTTGCTGTAGATATAGTGGCAGGATCATCGGCATAAGACACGATGGTTCCATCTTCTATACTGTCAAGGCGATCACTCATAAATACCAAAAACAGTAAGGGGCCCAGAATTGTTCCTTGCGGAACACCTATTTTAAATACCTTATAATCACTGAACTTGCCATTGATTTTAACCATTTGTTGTCTGTTATCAAGGTAGTTTTGTATTAATTTATGCGCATTGCCTCGTATGTCATATCTATACAGTTTATCCAACAGTAGCGAATGGTCCACCGTGTCAAATACTTTAGCTAAATCTAAAAAGGTTACTATAGTTGGTTTGTTTTTATCTAAACTAGTATATATTATGTTTGTGATATAACTGAGGGCTCTTTGGTTCCCATTTTTTTAAGAAATCCATATTGATGTTTCGATATGATTTTACGTAACAGAAAAAATCTAAAAAACTTTACCTACGTTAGAGATCAGTAATATTGGGCGATAATTCTTAAGTACATGGATATCACCAGATTTGTGTATTGGGACTATTTCAGCAACTTTTAGTATTTTTGGCCAAGTTGCTTGTTCAATACTTAAGTTGAATATGTAAGACAAACGTTGAGCGATATGATTAACCAATGTTTTGAGTGTTCTAGTTTGTATTTTTTCAATGCCGCCCGCTTTATCCTTCATACCTAAGATAATATTTATTATCTCATTCTCATTCGTGGGCCTCAGGAAAATAGATTTACGGTTCACACTGGTGTTAATTATGTTAAACAATTTGTCTTTGTACTGTTATTTAATTTATTGCCCAACTTGTGTCCGATTTCACAAAAATATTTGTTGAACGTATTTGCTATGTCAATAGCATTATGATTTTTTTCATTATTTTCGTTAAATATAAAATCGATTTTATTTTTTAGTTTTAGTTGGTTTGCCTAATTTACTTTTAACAATTTTCCACAATTTTTTACTATTTCTGGAGTTACTGCGAAGGAGATCAGCATCATTTTTTATTTTGGCATCTAATATTACTTTATTTAGAACTTTATATCTTTTGTATTCACATCGTCCTTTGTATGACAAGATTTAATTATACCAGGAGTTATCCAATTATTCCTCGGTATAGATTTGGTTTTTTTGTTATGCTGTTTAAATTTATGTGTAGCCATCCTGATGCATTTTTGAATTTTATTTACCAACACTTCAGTACATGTGTTTGGATCTGGTAGGCAAGTCAATCGATTGTTTTGGCTATATTTTCATTTCTTGTTGATAGATATAAATAGTGGATAGTGGCCTGGATAAACAACAGAAAGTTTTAAAAGTTTGTAATCAATATTATCAGATTTTGTATAAAAGTTATCTATGTAAGATCCCGAAATTCCATCGATAGATGGTCTAGTAATAGTTTGAAATGCTGGTAAAAAACATTTATCGAGAAGGCTACCTAAGAACTCCATATTTATATTTTCTAGGTCCAGTATGTTAATATTGAAATCTCCTATTATAATATGATTTTTAATGCTTGTATTTTTTTAAGAATTCTTTAATGTTATGGACAAATTCAGATTTTGTTAAATCATGACATCTGTTCATCGCTGAGACTTCAATATTAGAACTTACTGGTCAGCTTGGTTTATCCAGCCATGATAATAAAATACCTTATATCTTTTAAGCTGAAAGAACTGGTAACGCTCAAGGTTCCACGATTCTGTACAAACTATTACAAGTTTTTTCGAAATTTGAGGAGAGTATTCTCTGATATTAATATGAACTATAATATTATCAGTATTCTGTATATAATTGTTAAGTGAGTGAAGATCCGAGAAACACAGTTCTTGCTTTGTAAGTCATTAAAATCCACTTCACTATCCATTATTCACTATGGTGTAGTGGTTACTTGTAGAACTTCCTCTTGTTGTCAATTTATGATGCTTGGTACTTGTATGACTTTCTGATGTGTTTGTAAAAGGAACTGCTTTATCAAGGTATCTAGGTATGGTAGGAATAAGAGGATAATCTACGAATTCAATGTATTTCCTAATTTTATTTTTCAGAACTTGGCAATTGTCACTATCAATTACATGTTTTGTTCTAAGTTGTGTTATGGTGTACACAATCAAAGCATTTTAATAATTTGCTCTTACAATCTCTTGATTTATGTAATCCACTGCACTTAAGGCAGTTAAATTTCGGCACTTTGATCCATTGCGCCTTCATCTACCACAATTCAAACATGGGGTTACATTTAATATATCATATGTTCAACATCTCTGTAATCCAACAAATAACTTGTTGTTATTAGCTTATATATGTACAAAATGGCAGGAACATCTAATATAGCACTCATACCGCCACTTGTTGCTGTATATGTATTTTACATCAAAGTTTTTGAAATTTCTTTCATTTATGTCACACTATACTGAGTTATGATTAAACTTAAAATCACTGTCTATACCAACAACTTTTATTTTAGGGTTAAGTAACTGCTCCTTTTCAGTCCGATGCGTCATTAAGTGGTAGCGTTTCAACCTTGAATGAACACGGTGTTACAACACAGTCGGTTACTGTATTTTTTTGGGTTAATATTACTTTCAATATTTCTCTTTTTAACAATAATTTTTGGGATTTTTTGGTTAGTTGTTATTGTGCTAGAATCATTTAACGCTTCGGAGTATAATTTATTATTATGTATAATTCTTTAAGTAGAATGTTTTTATCAGACATCTCAGTATTTAATTGTTTCAACATAGCAATTTCTTTTTGAAGTAGACTAATCTTTTCTTCATCGTCAGTTCCTCTCTCAATTGTTGAACTATTTAATTCTATTTCAGCTAGTATGGATTATTTATGTTTTTATTAGATATTAATTTTCATGGGCTGTTTCTATTAAAATTACGTTTTTCTTATCAACATGCATCTAAACAAAAAATATGCCTTTTGTTATTAGCATTACTTACATATCAGGGATATTTTGCAATGCTTTGGAAAAGGGTCATTTTGTTATGATAAATAAACAAGAATTCCAGAAAAATCAGTTTAAAAAAATATAAATTTTAAGGATTTCCCTATAAAATTTTGTCCTAAATTTCCGGTTAGGAGCAACATATCGAGGCGTAGTTTTCACGACCTTGATTATCATCATTTCGCTACTTTTTAATGAAAAAAAATCATATCCAAGTATTTAATTTTTTAAAACAAATCAACAATTTCTGTCGGAATGTCGAAAAAGCCCTCTATCGGCGACATGACGAAACTAACAAAACCTCGAAAATTAAAATATTTGTAGTCGAAGAATAGTTCTTTTCAACTAGCCCAAGTTTGTTAAAATCGTCTCAGCTGTTTCGAAGATACATGGTGTTTTTTACGAAAACATCTAAATAGAGATAGAGTAAAAATTGTCAAACAAAAAAGGTTCACATCCACGGTCCGAAATAGTTTAAGATCCGGGATTAAAAAAATATACCCTCATTTGTTAGTTGGATGAACTAATATTTTATAGACTGATTTCAATGTACTAAATTGACGTAAACAACCTCTGCCACCATAGGTCTGCTACAATTAATAATTATTAGTTAATAACAATCAGTTTGTTTATATTTTTTACTTTACATGTTAATACATGCACTAAGCAGAAAATTTAAATATTTTATATTGTAAACCTTGTTGTACTAGACTCTATAACTGCTGCATTTAGTTGCAGTCAGATGAAAACAGGTACATAAATTTAACTTATTCCTCATATGTTAATTAAAAATTCCGAGCATGTTTTGAAAGTTCTTAAAAAAATTGAAAAGAGAGAGAGAGAGAGAGAGAGAGAGAGAGAGAGGAGAGAGAGAAGAGAGAGAGAGAGAGGAGAGAGAGAGAGAGAGAGAGAGACGAGAGAGAGAGGAGAGAGAGAGAGAGAGGAGAGAGAGAGGAAGAGAGAAGAGAGAGAGTGAGAGGAGAGAGAGAGAGAGAAGAGAGAGAGAGAGAGAGAGAGAGAGAGAGAGAGAGAAGAGAGAGAGAGAGAGAGAGAGAGGAGAGAAGAGAGAGAAGAGAGAGAGAGAGAGAGGAGAGAGAAGAGAGAGAGAGAGAGAGAGAGAGAGAGAGAGAGAGAGAGAGAGAGAGAGAGAGAGAGAGAGAGAGAGAGAGAGAGAGAGAGAGAGAGAGAGAGAGAGAGAGAGAGAGAGAGAGAGAGAGAGAGAGAGAGAGAGAGAGAGAGGAGAGAGAGAAGGAGAGAAGAGAGAGAGAGAGAGAGAGAGAAGAGAGAGAGAGAGAGAAGAGAGAGAGAGAGAGAGAAGGAGAGAGAGAGAGAAGAGAGAGAGAGAGAGAGAGAGAGAGAGAGAGAGAGAGGAGAGAGAGAGAGAGAGAGAGAGAGAGAGAAGAAGAGATGAGAAGGAGAGAGAGAGAGAAGAGAGAGAGAGAAAGAGAGACGAGAGAAGAGAGGGGAGAAGGAGAGAGAGAGAGAGAGAGAGGAGAGAGAGAGAGGAGAGAGGAGGGAGAGAGAGAGAGAGAGAGAGAGAGAGAGAGAGGAGAGAGAGAGAGAGAGAGAGAGAGAGAGAGAGAGAGGAGAGAGAGAAGAGAGAGAGAGGAGAGAGAAGAGAGAGAGAGAGAGAGAGAGAGAGAGAGAGAGAAGAGAGAGAGAGAGAGAGAAGAAGAGAGAGAGAGAGAGAGAGAGAGAGAGAGAGAGAGAGAGAGAGAGAGAGAGAGAGAGAGAGAGAAGAGAGAGAGAGAGCAGGCGATTTGATCTTAGACTATAAGATCCGGGATTTTAACGTAAAGTTCTTGTATTATTTGATTTTCATTTCGTAATATTTTGAATTGAGACACTTGTGACGTATTCGCGGGCTACCTTTTCATTGGCTAATTCGGAGCAGGCAACAATATAGAGTTTACGACCGTCGTTCACATCATATTCGATTTTAAAGATCAAGTTATTTTTGTTAGGTTAATATAGCGGAATTTACAGAAATATTACTTTTTAGGTTAAAGATAGCATTTACGCCCCCCAGCAGGCATTTCATAATCTTGAAAATATTTTGCAGGTTTTAGTAATACGTTTGTTTCCGCAAGCCTCTACAATGGATAGTTTCCCAGATACAGTAACTCGCATTCTTCATTGGCCATCAAGTACAGTTAGTTATAGTAAGAATTTGTAAAAGTAAAATTTATAATGAGTATACTTCGAACCGTCCTTTGCTTTGTAGTTATATTATAAACGCTCTATGAAGTGAAATACGCACATGAAGGGATTACAACCACATAGTACATATAGGTTTCTTGTTGCCTTAAATCCGTAAAGATACAATGTCTAAATTACCTATTGGTTGAAAATGTATTTATTAGTTTTGTATTTTATGTACTTTTGTGAGGTTCCTGTAATATGAGTTTCAAATCAGTGATATTCGGATCTGGTTTTTATTCGGACGAGGAGTTGATTATTTGAACGGGTATATATTGATTAGGACGACCAAATCATTTTTTATTCTGGTATTTCCAGAATATAACATTGTACACTATACAAAATTTATTTATATAAGATATTTACGTTTTTGTTTTTCCTGCAACTGTTAAGTATTTGAAAGTGTAGTAAAGCAATTTCGAAAAAAGGGGGTAAAGGATCCAGCCACAATCCTTTAGCCCCCGCGCTAGCTATGACCTGTTTTGTTTTTGTAGTAACAACTAGATGCTACAACCAGTCCCAAAAAAATTCCTGTAAATATATTTATTGTTTGTAAAACGAAAAATAGTTTTACAGCTAGGTATTTTCATCTGAAAATTTAGTATTAATAACTAATACAGCAGCAATGCATATAACAATTTAAGTGACCGAAATTAAAAATAAATAATTTTCTCATCCATACATGTCCAGAATATGTTATGCATTAGTAATAAAAATTTCGGGTTTAAAAACATTTTTAGCATTAATCATAAAACATGTGAAAACTGTTATCTTTGACTATTATACACAAAAAATGAAAACCATGTTTCTTTCAGTTGATGGCAACACTACACAATAAGAGAATACACTTTAGGGACTTCAAGGGGCGTTTCCATTATGTTTATGGATTTTTTCCATTCTACATTCGAACAAAACTCGTTCATATATTAAATACACCCTACGCATTCACAAAGGTGTATTCGCGGTATTAGAAAATGTCGTGTAGGGTTGACACTGCGAAGAACAAAAGAGGCGCCAAAATGACGACGTCACCAACAACCCGCATGCATTACCCTTCCCCTTTTCTTTTTCCAATGTTATCTTTATGATCACCCTTGGAAAATAAAGTCGGAGGCGGGCGAAATTCATTATAGAATGAATTTCTTACCGTTTTACTGATGTTTGTATATACCAGGAAAAAAAACCTTTACACAAATATTGATTTTCAATTATCTGAATTGAATGTAAGCGAAGCAGGTACGCTGTAATGTATTGAACAAAATGTCACAACAGTAATGAAATAAAAAGCAAAACAGCGTGATTGTTTTGAATGTGGACCGGAAATGCGTGAAGTAAGCGGATCAATGTAAACTCAGTTATAGCCAAAACTATAACTTGATTTGTAACTGTATTATTTGGGAAATGCACAAATTAGTTTGACTCATACAGTTTGGTAAATCGATATTTACGCGGTAGAATGTGAAAATGTTTCCACTATATTATTGACAATTCTACCAGGAAAATAAAACTTCGGAGACGCATTACTGTTATATTTTGGGTATTGTGGACAAGCTAACAAGGCGGAAAGAAGACATTGCAGTACTTTTCAACGACGAGAGACCAGACACAGCACCGGCAGTAGATCACGTATTAAATGAAATTGGAAAGTTTGGAACAGCCAAAACGCTTGGACACACCGAGTTGTATTTTTAATTCTCCATTTTTTCAACAATATATATATATATATATATATATATATATATATATATATATATATATATATATATAGGGTGTGTCATGGATAGTGGCCAATACCAACTTTCTGATTTTAAATGCAAGCCTCCGTATATGGTTTATTTTTTGGATTCTCCAGAAAATTCTAGGCATAGTTCATGAACAGTGCCCCACACCTGTCTTCAACTGTTTCGGAAATATTAAGTGTTTTCAGATTTATTACAAAAATTTACATTATTTATTTCACAAACTCGCTACATTACCTGAAAAAACTAATAAGTAATACTGATTATTTCTTAATAATAGAAAAAACCCAAAAACCATTAATCTAGGAAATGTTCAAAATCTAATTTGACTGATTTAATCGCAAGCGTGATTCGTCTTTTTAGGTCATCTAAGTTGAGGTGTTTAATTTTGTATACAGTACTTTTGACATATCTGCTGGCCATTCTATCGGTCCGTGTCTCTCAATCAACCGATTTGGAAAAATTTGGTTCAGGTCTTGCCGGACATTGATTTCGTAATGGGGCGATGCTCTATCTTGCTGAAACCATATTGAATTGGCAGGAACTTGTGGGTTTACTGGATCTGGATATAAGTTCGTCAAAGTTGGCACGACATTATTTTGGAGCAGTTCTAAATTGTATCTCCTTTCAAGTTGTCATCAATGAAAAAGGGACCTACGATATGATTTCCAACAATTTCTGTCCAAATATTAACTTTTTCAGGATATTACGTATGTTTCTTTGTCAATCAGTGATGATTATCATTAGACCAATAGCGGTAATTTTGACGATTAACATGACCGAGAAGTGTAAATGTGTTCTCATCAGAAAACAAATTATCTTCTAATTGGATCCCAAAGTTATCTGACCTTACCATCATTTGTTCACATAAATACATTCTCTTATCGACATCGTCTTCCATCAGCTCCTGAGACGGCATCATTTTATAGGGATGTATTTTACTTTCCTTTAATACTCGAAAAATTTATGTGTGGCTAAAGTTTAACAGTGGGGCTACTTTTCGCCCAGAAATATGGTGGGTTTTCTTTAAACTCAAGCATAATATCCAATTTCGTATTATCACTTAGAGCATTGGCAGCTACTTTTTTTATCTGCCGTACATGACCCAGCTCGAGAAACCGGTTTTTTATTTTGCTAATTGTTGCTTGGGATACGGCAAATTTGGAAAATTTCCGTGAAATAAGCGAGAAACTTCTTTTTGTGCAAGTGTGTTATCCCCATAACCAATCATTTGTAGCATGGTTCTTTTGTGCGTTTCTGTTAAATGAACCAATTTTCTGATATTATTAGGTACATTTAACAAAATTCAAACGACAATAGCACTGAAACTACTCACCACTGTCATGCATGCAAACAACAAGATGCTAAGACTATGAGTTTTGACAAAAATAAACAAAACTGTTTTTTTTTTCAAATCAGTAAAAAGGAACACAGGAATGGTTTTTGCTTACTATCTCAATATCAAGAGCTAAATGGGAATTAAGTATTGAGTGTAATGTAGAGAATTTGTGAAATAAAATAATTTTCTTTTTTTAATGTTAGTTTTTGTAATAAATCTGAAAACACGTAATATTTCCAAAACAGTTGAAGTTAGGTGTAGGACATTGTACATAAATTATGTCTAGAATTTTCTGAAGAATCTAAAAAATAAATAATATACAGGGGCTTGGATTTATAATAAGACAGTTGGTTGAAAAAATGGACATTGAAAAATACTTATCGACGTGTCCAAGCGTTTTTTCCCATCACGCCCTCCTTTATTCGTTATTGAATTTATTCCATATGTATGTGATTAAAGCCTAGAAGAATGTGAAAGCTACTGAACCTGATAATATTTACACTGAATGTATCAAAGTAATTACAGATCAAGAATGATTGGATCCAGATATCTTAATATTCATCTTTAACTGCATCCACACTACAGATCAAATTACATCTGATAGGCTAAAATCAACATTTATTACTTTAAAAGTGAAATTCCTCTCAATGCCACGACTATCGAATGATCAGCTTGATGTCATACAGCCTTAAAATGTTTTTACAAATAATATCTGTACGGCGTAACTGAAGCTTCTTCTCTCTTTATGTCCGACATAACATGAACGTCAATGTTATCGTCTGTTTTATAGACTATCAAAATGCATTCAACTATGTAAAGCAGCATCAAATAAGTGAAATAATGAGAAAAAAAAATGGGGTAGACTAATAAGAAATAAAGATAATCTCCAATTTTGACCGACATGAAACTGCAGTAGTAAAAGGTATGCAAGCAACATCGGATGCAGTATTAATTAAGGAGTGGGACAATGTTTCATGCTTTCTCCAATACTCTTTAAAATATGTTCACAAGACATTTTTACAGAACCGTTATGCACAATGAACGGAGCCGTCACAGTGAATGGCGTCAAAGTCAAGATTGATAACATTCTGTATGCACGTGTCCCTGTAAAATGGCTGACTTGTAGTGTATGACTGACCATGTGCAAAATAGTGAGCAAAACGGATTGCATAAAAACGTTGATCAAACCAACTGTTTGTTTTCTAAAAAGCTGATGTCAAGGCGAAATTGGTAATCAAATTAAATATAAACAGGTGTCTTCTTTCAAATATTTGGGCAGATCGGTCTGAGGAAAGATATAAGATCTACAACAGAATAAGCAAGACAGGTATTCACACAAATAAAAATATTTGTCGCAAGATTAGATTGTCTTCTAAACGTTGTTTGTGGCATATTCTTGATTACTTTTATGATTTTTTGGGCAATAACACCACAATCGAAATAAAACGACGTATATTGAAGGAAAACCAAACGTTTATTCTGACTTCGTTGTCAATGGCTTTATATTTATTAATGTAAATTGCAAAATCAAAATTTGATTTATGACATTTAAATGGACATGCAATTTAAATGTCATAAATCAAATTTCCATTTTGCAATTTACATCAATAACTTCAAAAATCAAAAATTTACCTCCGCTAACTTCAAAAATCAGAAAGCCATTGACAAAGAAGTCAGAATAGACTTTGAAACGTTTGGTTTTCCTTCAATATAGGTCGTTTTATTTCGATTGTGGTGTTATTGCCCCAAAAAACATAAAAGTAAGCAAGATTAGACTTTAGCCTGGATCTTCGGATTCCTGAACTCAATTGTATTATATGGTTGCAAGAGTTGGAAAGAGTTGGTAACTTAATCCAAGCCTAGAGAAGAATCTGAAGGCCTTAGTAATGTATTCATATAGAAGAATATTTCGCATATCGCGGATGTAAAAAGTGAGAAATTAAGAAGTACTCAGGCGCATGGTTAAACAAAAGAATTACTATTAACAATAATACAAGGAAAATGAGTTATATAGGCCATATAGTGAGAGGTGATAGCTAAGAATTCTTGAGATTGATAACCGAGGGCAAGATACAAGAGAAACTTTCAATGTGAAGATGGCAAAAATTGTGGTTAAAGGATCTCAAATGATGATTTGATTCCCCATCAACAGTTACCTTTAGAATCGCAGTTTCCTGGACTATATTAACTATTTGAAGAATTATAATAAAAAGTGTTCCATAACAATATGTACTCTAAGGTGTGGTAATTTGTCTTTTTGCACACTGCGGAGTAAGATCCTGAACACCAAAGATAAATAATGTCCGAATTCAGTTCATAACTATAATTTTAATATCAATTTGTGAAATATTGAATAAAAACAAAAGTGGAGTTGTAATTTTATTGATACTGAAAAAATAAAAACATTTGACCGGGCTGGTATGCTGTGGTTTACTGGAATTTTGTTTCGCTTACAACTGCGAGAAACATACAACAGTAATCAAAGGTGATCAGAAATCACTAAATAAGTGGAAGCAGTTTCTCTTGTATCACTTTCGAGAAAATTGTATGACGAAGAGCTGATGGTTGAACAGATTTATAATTATTTAAAAAAACTGTTGATTATTTCAAATGGGAACACTCATTTTTGATACCGGAATGAAGAGAGGGTGAAAATTTACTTTCAGATGTGTCCTTGGCCATTTTTTTCAATTTGACCTTGATGGCCACCAGAAGTCAAATTTAGGTCGAACTATGTTTGGATTCGCACAAAGGACATTATGAGCCTAAGAAAAAGATTTTTTGACAGAGGTATTAAATTTTACCAAATTCATTATGAACAATGCGTAGCCATAATAAAATGACCAATGTCTTTGTTAAAAAATTTCTTTCTTGGACCCATAATATCCGTTGTACGAAGCGAAACTTTGTATGACCTCAATTTGACTTCTGGTGGCCATCAAGGTCAAATATAAAAAATGGCCAAAGATACATCTGAACGTAAATTTTCACCCTTTCTTCATTTCCGATATCAAAAATGAGTGTTCCTATTTCAAAAAATCAACTTGATCTTGATTTGCAGGTCATGGTCAAGTCAATCCCTTATGACCATTTTGTGGTCAGGGAAAAATTCTAAAAGTTTTGTATTGACCATATTTTTGTAAAACGTCTTCATGCAGAGATAATTAGCGGACTTTTTGAACACCGTGTATATAGGAAATGTAACGCTAATGTACCTAAATACTGGATAATTCATTATGTAACTGTAGTGACTCTGCTGCTTACTTCCGTGAGCATTATATTCCATATGATTTTAAGGGGAAGAAGTTTATTTGTCTCGTTTATCCTCTGACTAAAATTGTCTTCTCTGTCGTGGACTTTATTCTTAAGACTTTAATGAAAAAATATAACTTTTAACACCAAACTTGAGATAATGAAGCTTATACTTAAAAATTCAAACATTTATCAATGGTGTATGCCAGACAAACGAAAGACTACTGACAGATTTTAAATGCCTAAAAAAGGCATATTTGCCATAGAAATATACTTCAAGAATATTTGTACTAAGTAAACTGATATGGGGGACATGTCTTGTTGACTTCGACGATAATGTGATTATGGGGTACACATATGACGATCACCTAATCTGAGGCACAAATAAGAATGCCCATGTGATGATCGCAATAAGTAGTGGTCCATCTTCCAGAAAGAAGTGAAGTTCTGGAGGCACAAACTCTATTTTAATTCTATTTTACACAGCTACCAGCAACACACTGTTGTTGAAAGTGACCTTTCCCAACGAGTTTCGGAAGATGTGGTGATTTAGCATTAAGAATCTCAGAACCATCCCCCTACACCCACAATCTCACAACCCAACGGTATGGTAGAGCAGTCCAATAGGAATATATATATATATATATATATATATATATATATATATATATATATATATGTAATTGAGTTCTGGAAAACATTCTTTCAATAAAAATTGTGTTTGTATGTTGCGAACATGTAACTGTATTAGGCCTGCGTCATATTTTCCTAGTATTATATTTTTATACCTAGACATTTCAAGTTTTCAAGGTAAAAAAATTAGCACGGTAGGCAGTTTTTGGATGAGTAAGATCTCATGATTTCACATGTTAATTTGATGCATATAATATAAATTCGTGGTGTAAAATTATAATTATACAGGGTCTAACAAAATATGTTAGATGGTCCATAAGAGTTGCTATGCAGGATGGTTAAAATATAGCGTCAAATGAAATTATAGTACGGCTAGAAAAAAATAATTGTGTAGGGTACCCCATAAGCAGTTGGAAATTAATGACAGCTGTTATGCAGGTCGCTAAAAAAATTTAATAGAATGTTATACCTATAGGGTAGCTTATTAGCATTAGCATTTACAGGGTGGTTGCAATATAGGATGTACCGGAATTATAACATTGTATTTGTATGTTCCGAATATGTAACTATTTTATGCCTCCGTCATATTTTCCTAGCATTTCATTTTTATAGCTAGACGTTTCAAGTTTTCAAGGTGAAAAAATTGGCACGGTAGGCAATTTTTGGATGAGTAAGAACTCATGATTTCTCATGTTAATTTGATGCATATAATATGAATTGGTGGTGTAAAATTATAATTATACAGGGTCTAACAAAATATGTTAGATCGTCCATATGAGTTGCCATGTAGGATGGTTAAAATATAGCGTCAAATGGAATTATATTATGGCTAGAAAAAAGCGAGAAAAAATAATTGTGTAGGGTACCCTATAAGCAGTTGGAAATTAATGGAGTGAAAGTATTATTATGCAGGTCGCTAAAAAATGTTAATAGAAAGTTTTACCTAAAGGGTAGCTTATTAGCATTTGCATTTACAGGGTGGTTGCAATATAGAATGTAGTGAAATTATAATTATACATGGTGGTTAAAAAAAAATTACAATAGGTGGCCATAAACAAATGCATATACAGTAAAACAGTAGTTAAAACATATGGTGGTGTGAAATTACAGTTATACAGTGTGATTTAAAATATGTTATATTAGGTAGCCTCTAAAAAGTTGCATATATAGGGTGGAGCGGAATTATAGTTATACAAAGTGTTTACAAAAATGTTAGATAATAAATGAAAGAATTTGGAAACAAAAGTGTTTGCAGAATGGCCAAAAGCGGTCGCTTATACAGGGTTGTTGGAATATGGAATCGAGTGAAATTGTAACGTGATTAAAAAATGTTAGAAAAAAATGTTTGGATCGGTTTTTCCTATGAAGTTGCATATATAGGGTAGTTGAAATATAGGGGGGAGTGGAACTTGAGAGAGGAGAGTTGAGTAACACCATGTAAATAAGAAATTTAAGAAAAAGGTATTACGTTAGGGAGTTTAAATTAGTTTACATAACAAATCTCCGATTATTTGGAGAAATGTACGTTTATGATAAAACCTTGAATTTACAAGTGAAGCTCGGTCATCCAGGTACTAACTTATAAAAAAACAAGTTTTGTGGTTAAAATATAATTATTATCACATAAGAAATTGTAGCATTAAGACCGTAGAAGAGAAGAATAGTGTCAGACTAAAGCAGAAGGTAAGAGTCGAAAAGTCGAATAATGTTTTGCCATGTAGGACATACATTTTTTGTAATGATTGTTGTAAATTTCTATTGCTCATCGTATCAATATCAATTATCAATAATTTCTACTAAATTCTAAAATAAATGTCTGTTTATTTTCAGTTTAATTGACACATCTGCCAGGCTATTAAACAAACTTCAACCGTGCGCACAGGTTATTTCAATGTTTTGTCAGAGAAATTTAGATATTCAACGAGCCACTAGAGACTCCGTAATCAGGTGTGGGGCTAATGCAATGTTGTTAGCCTGTGATTTCTAGATTAGAAGGTAACTGAAACATTTAAATCGATTATGTTACTAGCTTCATAAGAATATACAGGGGTTTGAATGCAAAACAACATAACATTTCTAGTTGAGCAACTTCACCAGTGGCGCTACTCTCCAGAAAGGCTAGTAATATAGTTACAAATTATGTTTCATATATGTATATCAATTTTGTGGCGCCCTCTATGGGCAATAGTGCGCTAACAATATCAACCAAGCCTCGTATGTTAAAATGTATCCCCATTTCCGCTGAGAGAAATACGTTCACCTACTTAATTCAATTTCGCCACAATTTATCATGTCGAAGTTTACAACATAAGAACGAAATTGAATATATTCCCAATATATAATACCAGTAAATAGCAGTAAAGAAGACAAATCACCAACTTTTTAAGAAGAATCATGCCCTCGAGATATCTCGACGTAATAAAAATATATCTTAGTTACCTCGGATCTTTGAAGGGGAGTGCTTCATTAGCAAATCCGTCCTGAAGAATTGTCGCTGTATCGCCATTATATTTCATTAGAATTTCTTATAACACAGTTTTTGGTATTAGACTTGATTGTTTTGCAGAGAATTATATTGGATGATAAAATTGTGGATTTATGAGGATTATTTTTGATGTACGGTAAATAGCATGTTGGAGAATTTATAATTTTTACCTATACATTGTAACAGTAAATAATTTAGTATGTTTAGCCAGCGATTGCATGTTTCATGAAAACCAATTATTTATCTGATCTCAAAAAAACTTTAAACTTTAAATTTACAAATATATTCCAGTTCTAAGAAATATCTTGAGTGGATTCTATTCTTTCGAAAAAAAAATGTTGTAGGGTTTCCAGACGGCCATCAAATGGTTTCTTTTGCGACTTCCGGTTTGGCAGGAAAAATAAATGATTTTTGTTCTTGATAGTTTTTTAATTAGATTCATATTGTGGCCGCAAATTGGCAATAAATTTTTACCAGTGATTTATTTTGGAACACGAAAATATCTCGAGTAAATTCCATTATTTCAAAAAAGTTCAGATAAATGTTATGGGTTTCAAATAGGCCATCAAATAGCTTATATTACGACTTCGTGCCTGGATAGGAAATGACCTTTACCCACTGTTTTTTAATGGAAAAGTAACCAATTTTTTTGTTGACAATTTTTTAAATTGATCAATAGTTTGGACGGTTTTTCACTTATATTTTGAAACCCATTGTAAGAATTGGGTACTTCCAGTAAAAAAAAAACTTCCCCAGAAATGGAAACCGGAAGTGGTAATATGGACCCTTTGAAACTTTTTCAAAATAATAGAAATCGTTCGAGATATATCCATATCTTAAAATAAAACACACATAACCATTTATGGCTAATTTATGGTCAATTTATGGCCAAAAAAGGATCGCATCAAAAACTGACAAAAACAAAAAGTGTTTGTTTTTTATTTTTCTATCGAAGACCACGGTAAAAATGGGGTATTGCCACAAAAAAACACTTCTTATCCAAACCGGAAGTAGCAATAGAGATCATTTGATGGTCTATTTGAAACTCCACAACTTTTATCTCGAACTTCCAAATATTGGGACCCACTCGAGATAACCTTGTCTCAAGACAAATGCCCCACCCGGTATACAGATTTTGTATGTGCGTATGTAGGTAAGCACCAGTTCTAAATTAAGAGACAAAAAAGGAGGGAGAAAGAGAGAATTTATCGTCGACACTCTCTCTACGTGAAAGACGAATACGCAATGAATTACCATAATCTTGTCCCTGTGTTTCTCAAAAGCATTTTTGGGTCTCATGTTCATTGGAACATTTGCTCGGGACATTGAGATTGACAACATACTGCATTTTCAATCAATTTGACCAGGACCAAATGCTCATTAGTTTGGTGCGGTGTTCTTTGGTAAGACATCATATCTAAACATGGCACTATCAACTTCGAGGACAGTAGGACTATCAAATCTCTCAATTCCCTTAAGGCATCCACTATTCGCAAATGAACCCTCTGTCTAAACCGACGCGATGACAGCTTCCGCCTTCCTACAGCATGGATCATAATCGACAGATTTAAACAAACCAGACACGCCCGTCAACACCCAACCAATCACAACACAGCCTCTTTATCAGGCAGATTGAGACCGCGGAAGCCTCTCAGAACACATATATATATATATATATATATATATATATATATATATATATATATATATATATATATATATATATGTATTAGATGGTTTCCGGGAATTCATCCGCGTAGTTGATAACTGATCCCTGCCGGGATCGATGGTAAAATGACGACGTTTCAGCAGAGTCACATCTGCCCTCTTCAGGTCGGTTCGCATAATTCTCGTAGCCATCTGCTTTCGCTTCTAGTTACTCGAATACTACTATTCGTATTTTACCATCGATCCCGGCAGGGATCAGTTATCAACTACGCGGATGAATTCCCGGAAACCATCAAATACATTTAGTGCCGCGAAAACCTAAAAACATATATATATATATATATATATATATATATATATATATATATATATATATATATATATACATATATATATATATATTTCTTAATTTTAGGTCATTACAAATGACTGTGTTTATTTCATATGTTTTAATGATGGCGTTTCGGCCATGTTTTTGGCGTTTTTCAAATCTATTGTAAAACAATTAACAGTATTGATGCATTTAAGAAATTATAGACTAATAATTTTGCATTACCTACAGCGTTAGTACTTGTAAAGTCACAATTTTTAGTTGCTACTTTACAAGTACTAACGCTGTAGGTAAGTCGATAATCATCAATAATGTTAATAGTTTTAGAATAGATTTGAAAAAACATGGCCGAAACGTCATAAATTTACGTTTTAGGAAATTTAAATTGAGTTATGTCTGATATTATATACATATAAATATATGTATATCGTTGTAAAATGTCTAGGAAAGACCACAACGTTCGACATTTACTAACCAATATGACCAAGAGATAAATAAACGAATGAAATACATACATTTATCACGTACATTGTGACAGGAATTATAATTGCAGTTAAATAAATCTGGCATCCGAATTTTGCAACAAAATGGAAGGTATGGTATATATAGCTGCTAATCCGGATCCAGTACATCTGATTGAAATGAGTTAGACCAAATAATTAAAGTAAATTTTTACAGTTTTAAACAGTTATGTACCCCAAGTAAGGTAAAAAGGAGTTATTAATATAACACTAAAATTTCTTTACAGCATTAAATAGAAAATAAAAAAATGTTTAACTAAAGGAAAAGGTTTTTCAAGTATAGCTTTTAAACGTTTTGTTTTTTTATTCGCAAATACTCGACAAATATGTTAACATCTGGCTCTATTGATGAAGTCTTAAAAAAATTTTGAAAGATATAAAAGCTATAATTGAAAAATAGCAATTAAAAGAAAATTTATATTTTAAAATTAAAATGTGTGACAATATGAAGAGACGTAACTATGAAATTTATTGTTATTTGGTATACAGAGGGTAGCACAAATAATGCTAACAATTTTAGAACAAAAAGTTTGAAATTAGATGAATTGGAAATAATGCTGCAGAATTTTATGTGATGCTCATTGAAAGTTATTCGCCAGCAATAGTCAAAAGTGAAAACCCACATAGGGTAGTTCAGAGTGATATGACCATTGCTAATTTCATCCTTAATTATTGGCAACTAGGAACGACGGAATCCTACGGAAGTAGTGTTCTTTGTATACTCGTAATATAGCTGAATTATGTAATTATATTTTATAAACATGTTCAAAGGCATGTTTACAAATTTTGAACTTTTTTAACTGTCGATTGTTTATGAAATTATTATGTTCATTTATTCGCACATTTAACGATTAAAGGTTTGTCGAATATAAAATTTATTACATTTCAAATAAAAATTGGATTTATAAAATTCCTTGCAAATTAACAAAATTTTATAGTGGAGAAACTTCTAGGCCTCTAAATATCTGAATAAAAATTATATAAAGAAACAACAAGTGCATCATGAAATTTCGTAGATAACTTTGTAAAATTTTTGAAGAGTTTATGTTTATAACAAATAACAGTAATTATCTCAGTTACGGGGTATATGTGCCATAACAAAATTTAATTATTAAATTTTTTTATAAACTACCATTGATAAAGGCCTCTCATCTAGTCCCTGCAACGTGCAGAATCTTTGGAAAAATACACAGTTTTTCACAAATGTGTAGTGATTGTTCAAAAAAATTCTTAAGAACAAAGAGAGATAGTATTCATTTGAACAATTATTAAACATCGTAATTTTATTTCAGCTTTTCTTTTCCATTATATTTCAGATTTTTGTAAAAATTATCTGACAGGATCTGATAAATGGAAATGGATTTTGACCTTCTCATTCGGATATTTTCCATGACATTTTTTACAGACCAATATATTTTCTCCAGCTACAAATACAAAAATTCAAATGAAAATAATTAGTATTAATAAACGCATTTGCAATGCTTTAATTCAACATTAAAGCAGCACAATCGTTTCCTCAAACGTAACCATAAATTTTTGAATGAAGTCCTGATGACATTTCATCCCCTTAAGCGACTTCATTCAGATTACAATTTAATAAACGTTCTGCAATTCTCCCTCTTCAGATTCCTCGTCTAAAAATAGTCGAACAAAGGCCTTCTGGAATTTAGGGTGGACCTGATAGTGATAGAAAGTCAATGTCCTTACATGTGTAACCCTCCTTGTTGCATTTTATGGCCCCCCACAGAAATACGTAGTGCTTCCAGTTTCCTTCAAACTTTGAACAAGAAGAAAGGATATTAGGAAAGGGCATTGACATTTATACCTGTTACTCTCTAACTTTATGCATTTCGCCACAAATCAATGTTCAAACCGGAACCGGGTGTTAGGCCAACTCATAGTAGCTATCATATAAATATTGTTGTATATTTTAACCATAATTTCCCTCAAATCTATTAAAGAAACAAACATGTCAGTTTGGATTAGTATCATTGTCTCTGAAAAGACACACAATGTTAGTTTTTGGTTTTGTGTCAAGTAATAAAATGTAAAATTACTAGCAGAAAAAATGGTTTCTTCACAAGTACTAAAGCTGTAGGTAAGTCAAAATTATAAATTCATAATTTCTTAAATGTATCAATAGTTTTAACAGTTGTAGAATAGATTTGAAGAAGACCAAAAACATGGCCAAAACGTCAATAAAACATATGAAATGAACACAATCTTATCATTTTGAACGACCTAAAATCAAGAAAATTTACACTCAACAAATTTATATAATATAAATAAGGTCGAAGAAAACAGCATGCAATAAAGAACTTTTCATAATTAACTGTGAGGGTTCCTGTCAGGGTTAATCTCACGCACGAAGCTTGCGAAATTTTTTAAGAATAAAATAGCATTTAAATTCTTGTGTCTGGTTTAGCAGACACCATTTATATGATTCGAGTATCGGATTTTTTCGAGTTGTATGCGTTATAATAAAAGAAATAAATGTGGAAAGTCTGCCTATGAATAGTAAATTTGTATTGGCCGTTTTATCAAAATCCGAGTTTATTATATCTAGTTATTTCGGATATAGCAATCGATAGAAGACCAGTAGGCACGTCGCCAACGCCGCTGACGCCTGGCGCCGCATTCTGGCACCGAGACGTCTTCCATTTGGTCGGTATATATAAATGGGGTTGATGGCTGCCTCTACTATTCCGTCAGTTCGTTCCCTTTTATATGTTAGCCAGTTCGATAGTGTGTTTCATTTTCCAGCTAAAACATCGATTCGACCTACCCTAGAAACCCCATTTTCGACGTAGATATACAACATCTATCCAATTTCCCCTTTAGAGTTAATTATAATATAAAGGAATTAAAACAAACTCGACGAACGAATCGTAGTTAGTAAACCCCGTAAATAAATTAAATTAACTCGTGTTTCTTAGCAAAAACTCTTCAACTGTATAAGTAACATATTCAACATAAGTAGTCCGTTACTTGTACAATATTATCCAAATACTGTAAGTAATTAACATAAAAACCTTTTAATTATTTTGCCTGTTCTATGAAATTTTCTCTCCTTTTTAACATAATTGAAAGTTTTTCTTAGATAAATGATTTGAGACAATCAATAATATCCTGGGTGTTTCTACAATAGGGTTCCAAACTTTTGTTCTCATTAAAACAAGCCAAAAAGTCCCTATCAATAGGGAGTTATATTCCCTTAAAAGGGCTTAACCAAAACTGTTTCTTTTTCTGTTATTGCAAATCATAAGCGTCCTATTTAGATTGGTGAAGGAAATTTTCGGTCCGTAATTTTTTTTAATTCAATTTGTTTACAATTTTGTCTACACATTTATAAAATTTTAACAATAGGACATAGATAATATTTGTAACCGACTTCCAAAGAGACTGAGGTTATGAGTTCTTTGGTTCGATTTTTTTATAAATGCTCATTGATGATTGAAAAACGGCTTGAGCAAGTTTGATGATTTAATTATAATTTTCCACAACGAGAGATTAACGGTTTTCCAGAAAAACAGAAAAAACAGTATTTAAGGGACTACATTTCAGTGAATTTCAATGAATCTACACTGTTTTCTCTAAAACGGCTCAATTAATTTGAATATCTTAAATTGTATTCGACAAAAAGATGTTCCAGCTTGATTCCGTATAATTTTCTATAACGTAAAATAAACCGTTTTTCTGAAAATTGGAAAACATGTGCAAAAAAACGGTAAAAATCAATGTTAAATGTCAAATTTTCATCATACATATCTAGCTTAAACGTCAAGATATGCCCTGAAAGTATATCGTACAGGGTGTTTGTAACGCTTTTCATTGTACGGGGCTTAAAGTCGAGTGAAATGTATCGAAAAGAAAAATTGTTATGTGAGGGATCTTTTCTATACGGTATACGGTGGTAGGTGTGTGTGCGCGTGCATGCAAAGTCAAGTAGCAGTTGAAAATAGGGCGAAGTAAAATTACAGTGTGTTCAAAAAAATCTTTCATGTAAATGTTATCTTGAGTGGTACAAAGGCAGTTGACTCATAAGGAGGAATATAATTAAAGTTCTAAAGGGTGATTTTGTTGTATTGGGTAGCACATAAGTATAAATAAGTATAATAATAGTGAAGTAAAACTATAGTTATAGCAAGTGGCTCAAAAAACGTTAAAAAAATTGTTAAATAAGCATATCCAGTAAGAATATTTGAGTTTACAGGATGATTGAAATATAAGGTGGAGTGGAATTATAATTATATAGGGTCGTTAAAAAAATGTTATATAGTGTGGAACATAAGTTAGTTGCTTATACTTGACATATGGGGCGAAGTAAAATTATATGTATATAGTGTGATTAAACGATAGAAAATAGAAATCGTCAATACGATAGAGAGGATTAATACTTATACAGGAAGTTTGGAACATTGTGTCGAGTTGAATTATAGTAGTACAAGGTGGTTCAGCTAATGATAGGCAAATAAATTATATTGGGTGACCAATCCACACAAACATATAGGGTGAATTAGAATTACCTTTATAGAAAGTGGTCCAAATAATAAAACGAATAAAAAAGTTACATAATATATGGAAATTATACAAAAAAATACAAAATAGAGAGGAGAGAGAGAGAGAGTTAAGAATACGCTAAAATAATCAATAGAATTGTACCTTAAATCAGATAAAAAAGAATATATGTCAGAAAATAGTGAAAATAGTGAACAGTCTCTAAACGGTTTTTATTTTAAGCAAGTTGGAGTCGGTTCTTTTTTACATATAAATTATTTACGTAAGATTGTTAACATCTTGTAAATGTATTGAAACAATTCTAAAAAAAATTAAACAAACAAAATTACGGCCTGAGAATCTCTATAGCCAACTTAAATAGAACGCTTACATACATACATTTTTTTCTATTTATTTTCGACCGTTTTGTCAATAACAGAAAAAAAACTGTGTTGTTTGAGCCCTTTTAAGGGCATATAACTTCCTAACGGTTCATTTTAGGGCACATGTTAATGCGAACATTTTTACTTATTTTAATGAGTTCTATACACAGCAGAAGTTTGGAACCCTATTTTAGAAACACCCTATATATGATTTACTCTTAACCTTTAAATATAGACAATACATGTTGGTAATAGGTGAGGTTCCATATACTCCTGTATCTGAGTAGATATTCAGAGAGCAAGTATTCATATAATCAGTAACATTAGAACTGTTACAACCAGAGTAAACAATTTGTTGAACTCGATTTTCTGTCAATGTGGTTGCCTTACATCAGGAATGAAACAATAGCATTTGGATAAAATTTTTGTTAAGGAGTACATTCTTGTATACCTCTAATTATATTGTTCCAAGCAACTTGGACATCGCGGATTCACTGTGCTGGAGTCAATGGAGTGTGGTGCAAAGAGGACAATCTCATTCCTATCATATCCCAAACATGTTTGATGGTGAACGGAGTGACCACGGCTACAAAGTAGTTTGTAGGATATCATCAACATAACGCGCAGCTTTCTTACTGCTTCATTTAAGGAGAAATTTTGATCAGCCATAGATAATTATCTAATTATAATTGTCCCCAAATCATTAGTCCAATTGAGATGTGTACATGTCTCTCGAGAGCAAACCCTTCTACGGTAATCGCACATACCTAGATATAATTGCGAGTCCCTTAATACAACATTATGGCATTTTGCTACCCCAATGTTGCCATTCCCTGCACTATGCACCAGTTGCAACGGATTGGCATTATGAACTGCCAAATATGTCATATTTAAAGCTAAGAGAAATTCTCTTAGTTTTAAGTTTAAAAACTGTTTAAATAAATGAAAAAATGCTGATCGAATACTATTTAAGCCCATTGACCTCATTATATTTGGTTATAAAAAGTAAAATGGTAACTTGGAAGAAATAACGACGCGACCTTTGCCAGTGTTTTTGATTTAGCCCTGTAAAACAATGGCTAGGGACTGCAAAAAGTCTCAATTAAAATGTCTTGTGTTGTGGAAATATCGTTTCCTACATTTATGTTAAAATTTGTTCTTTCGTATTAATTATTACATTTAATCATAACAAATGATCGGATATTGTCACTAAAACAACCATTGGAATAGCACTAGAGTGTTTGAGTAATCAAATTATTTGATATCTAGGGGCGAAGGAAAAATATTTCTACAAAATTTTTCGCCACTCCCACAATCCTGGTTTATAAGCTTTTTTGAGCTTAAAACAATTTATATAATACGGTCCTCACATTTTGCCCACTCAATTCCATCCAGCTCCAAGTCTATGGCCCATAA
Source organism: Octodonta nipae (assembly GCA_034190945.1). Taxonomy (NCBI): domain Eukaryota; kingdom Metazoa; phylum Arthropoda; class Insecta; order Coleoptera; family Chrysomelidae; genus Octodonta; species Octodonta nipae. The sequence goes on from CM067222.1 coordinate 31,121,161, forward strand.
TAGAGCTCTTTAAAACAGTAATGTGTGAGAAGAGTTGAGGAGGTTTTTTCTTAAGCTTCCCTTACAACTTTTATAACTTTGTTGGGTTCACTTAAAACGCCTTAAGCAACTCTATTATTGATTTGTGGAAGGCGTTCTATGTGATAATTAATCATATTATTCCAACATAAAAACACTTACATGTTATCGATCGTTGAATAGAGAAGATTCCTGAAATCGTGAATAGAGTTTCGAAACAAATCGGGTCATTATGAAACAAAAGAACATAATTACTTTTATGTTTTTTTGGGCAATAACACCACAATAGAAATAAAACGACGTATATTGTATTTATTGAATAAATATAAAGCCATTGACAACGAAGTCAGAATAGACTTTGAAACGTTTGGTATTCCTGCAATATACGTAGTTTTATTTCTATTGTGGTGTTATTCCCCAAAGAAACATCAATAAATATAAAGCCATTGACAACGAAGTCAGAATAGACTTTGAAACGTTTGGTATTCCTGCAATATACGTAGTTTTATTTCTATTGTGGTGTTATTGCCCAAAAAAACATAAAAGTAATCAAGAATATGCCACAAACAACGTTTAGAAGACAAAAGAACATAAGTCCGATTATCGAAGCCATTTAATCAATCATGTAATTCAGTGAAACTATTTTCTCCGTTTTCCACCTATACAAAATTATTAACAAATGATGTTATGATATGGTTCGAATTTCATCGAATGCGTTTTAAAAAATGACATTACAAATATCCTTTTAGTCTTTTATTCTTAAGCCAATGAAAAAAACCTATAGAAGAAACGAAAAATAAGGTAAATTAATGATATTTAGAGATTTAAAATGCATTAAACCTAAAATACATGCTATTCGTTTTCTTTATATTCTTTTATTTAAACTACATAAAATGTACATTGAACTAGTTTTTATCCGCGGCTTCGCTGGCGTTGCAGACCTTAAATAAATATCAAAGATTGTTACATTCCAATAGAACAGAATCAATGTGAATCAGTATTTAAAAATTACTAAATACAATGAACTTTCAAAAACTGAAAACATACTTTATTGAAATAATTTACTATAACAAAACTTATAAAAGAACAGAGTAAAAATTAAACGCAACGAGTAATAACTAAAACACTAAACGGGCACCTAATTTCAAAAATTGAAATTGTTTTAGCATTGCTTATAAGTGACTGAACATAATAAGATTAATAATAATAATTAATATAGAAAAATTCCAAACAGCTGAAGCTATAGCTATATTAATTTGACCGTCCGTAATACTACTGTATTACTTTATTTGGCGTTGAAGTTGCTAGATTTTAATGTCATGTTTGCCAAAATAATTTTTTTATCCTCTGTTATTTTTTTTATAAAATGTATCCTATATCCTTTCTAATACATCTAAAAATATGTGTACAGAGTTTCATGATAATCAGTTGAGTAGTTTTGGCGTGAAAGAGTAACAAACAAACTTACATTAACATTATTAATATTAGTAGGGATATCATTTTAAAAAAATGTTGCATAATGTCATGACCAATCGAATATACCAAATATTTTTTACAGTTTTGATAACTTTTCTTTTTCATAGTTACCTAAAGGACAAAACTGAAGTTGTGTGGTCTGAACACAATATGTTTTACTAACAGGAAATGCTTGAACTGACTTTAAGCAGTCTAATTGGAACAATTAGGGATAGTGACCCAAGATCTGGCTTAATGAAAGTTCGCAAGAGTAGCAACTCGTGCTCAAGGTATGTACTAATCATAACGGCCAAAATAAGTAGAACATATGAAATATCAAGGATTAACATCTTCTTCAGTCAAACTACTAGTACTACTAACACTAACTCCTAGTCAGAATATCTGAAAGCCGGAAGTCGAGGTTTTAACAACGGAGACATCTTTGGGCAACAGAACATAGTCAATGGAATTTTCAAGACTAGGCGACTCTAAATTTCGTTTATACCTCTATGGTGGTAAAATAATTGTATGTAGAGTAAGAGAAAAAAAATGTAATGGCGCCAATCACTTCCTTTGGAGGTGAATTAGTTTGCGTCTGGGTAGCCTAAGATCAACTTCAAAATTATCCTAGATAGGTTATTAATTTGTACAGAATGAGAACCTTTCATTGTTCACATTCTTTACTTTGTTTGTAGGTACCTAACAGCAGTGAATGTAATATTTATTGTATAGTGTTAATTTTGTTAATTATTTTCGACATTTTAGTATCACTTTGAAGTCGGTTAATATATTGTAATGTTTTTATTTTCACACTCGGGTTCGTTTCAGTTCTTGGATTTATTTAAAAACACAGTCTAACTCACTCTAATTTATTTCCACTACTTTTACACAAATTTATATTCACGGAAAGTACTATTTACATTTTATCTTAACTGTACAAACGACCGATGAAAACTCAACTCCTATCGCCAGCTGCTTTATATTTATACATTTGTCTTGGAATTATCTGGTACGTCCACGAACCATCGGGAAAGTCCATCACGTTCGGGAAGCTTTAAAGGAATTCCCAGTAACGGCAGCGGTCCGCCGGTTGAGAGACAAGCATTTCGGGTTCCACGAATTTATCGGAATAATGTCCCTTCCATGAATTGGTTGAGGGCCGATTGCACCAGCTGTCTGATGAATTCTCGTAACATTGCCCCCTCCTTAAGGCCATTTCGTCCCGGAATGTCCCAGAATCGTTCCTGGTATGACGATATTTGCAGGACTCTCCATTTCGACAACGAGAAGTTTGGTGGAAATAACAGTCAACGGTCTTCGAATCTGGACTGCGAGTACTGAGACAGCATACCAGGATGTCGACGCCACTGAATCGAAAGATTGTTTCCATCATACTTCTCACCACCCTCCAATTCAGTCCATCCAACCCGCAGGCTATCTTTGGGACCGCCAATTTCATCAAATTTTTCTCCATCATCACATTCCTCAATTCTACCAGAGTCTTCCAAAGATCGCTGTATGTTGGCTTGTCCAGCGAGAATGTTTTCGTTACCAAATAAAAGATGTCTCTGGTACCGACTGGTTGTTTATCTTCGAGATGAAGGACCTTCCCTACCACTGGATCTTGTTCCCGTAGCTTCTGGAACTGGCCGTACTTCTTGGCAAACACCTTGGCTATTCCTCTGGACATCCGGAGATCTCGAGCCACACAATGAGCCAGGGCATATTCTATGGGCACCTCAAACAGGTCTCGGGGTTCCTCTGTGGTCACGTCGTGCTGCACCTTCTGCCCATTGGAGTACAGTGCCATAAAATGTTCGAAGGTCATCTCGTCATCGGGTAGTTGGATGCTGCGGACTTGGGCTTGGTCATCTTCGCTGTCATGACTTCCGGCATAAGGGCTAACCTGTTGAAATGTACGACCTTTGGTTTTCCCCGAGGCAGCTTCTTTATTCTGTAGACAACATCGTTGATTTTCTTCACAATTTGGTACGGCCCCTCCCAAGATCTCTGTAGCTTGGGCGAATATCCACGACGACGTTGCGGGTTATACAACCAAACAAGATCATCAACTTGGAACCCTCCGCCCTCGGCTTTGATGTCGTAGGCTTCCTTCATTCGGGCACTGGCATTCTCGATGTTTAAACGGACTCGTTCATGGATGTCGTTCATCTTTTGACGTAGTTGGCTGACATAGTCTTCATCTGCGGTCTCTTCTCCTGGGGACATCCAAACTTCAAATCGCATGGTAGTCTTAATTCTCGTCCCATGATAATACTGGCCGGGGTCTGACCCGTGGACTCGTGCACAGACGAACGATATGCCATTAGAAACAAGTGCAGATACTGGTCCCAGTCTCTTTGGTGGTCAGAGACTACCTTTGACAAATGGCGGTTAATGGTTCTATTCATCCGTTCTACCATTCCATCGGATTGCGGGTGTAATGCCGTCGTCCGTGTTTTATTGATCTTCAAGAGTTTGCAGACGTCTTGGAAAAGAGTAGCCTCGAAGTTTCTACCTTGGTCTGAGTGCAACTCCAAGGGAACACCAAAACGACTGATCCATTCCTTGACAAGGACATCAGCAACGGTCAAGGCTTCTTGATTCGGCAAGGCATATGCTTCGGCCCATTTACTAAAATAGTCCATCACCACCACAATGTATTTATTTCCACAGTCGGATTCAGGAAATGGACCGGCAACATCAATGGCTATTCTTTCGAATGGACTGCCCACGTTATATTGCTTCATAGGAGCTTTTGGTCGCTTCTGAGGCCCATTACTTGCTGCACAAACCGTACATTTCCGGCACCACTCCTTAACATCTACTTGGCAGTTTACCCAATAGAAGCGTTCTCTCAATTTCCCCAGGGTTTTCGTTACTCCCAGATGTCCTCCAGTTGTACCGTCATGTAGTTCTCGCAAAACCTCTTGTCTCCTATTTTTAGGGACTACAATCTGCTTTCTGTCCTTGCCTTCCTCTGGGATTTCCAGGACGCGCTTCAGAAGTCCATTCTCCAGGATGAGAGAGTTCCACTGAGCCCAGTACGACTTTATGGTTGGTGAGTATCGGGAAATCTCTTGCCACGTAGGTTTGCGGTCTTCTTCCTTCCACCGGATAACCTCTTTTAGATCTGGATCTAATTTCTGGTCTTTTTGGATCTCCGCAGATTGCCAATGGTCATCGATGGCGGTAGTTCTACCGAGAACAGCTCCTTTTTCTTCTGCTCGCTGACAATGTTTGCAATCATCAGGGCATGGTCTCCTCGATAGGGCATCAGCATTCTTATGGCTTGTTCCAGCTCGATGTTCAGTCTCGAAGTCGAATTCTTGCAATCGCTCAATCCACCTTGCTACCTGTCCTTCAGGATTTTTAAACTGCAGAAGCCACTTTAGTGCTGCATGATCAGTCCTCAGGAGGAATCTTTTACCATAGAGGTACTTGTAGAAATGTTCTACCCCCTTTATCACAGCCAGGAGTTCCCTGCGAGTAACACAGTAATTCCGTTCAGGCTTGCTCAAGGTCTTGCTGAAGTATCCGATGACTCTCTCCTGGCCCTCCTGGATCTGGGAAAGCACAGCACCAATTCCGACATTGCTTGCGTCGGTATCCAATACGAAGTTTCCATCTGGCAAAGGATAACTTAATATGGGAGCACTCGTCAAAGCTCTCTTCAATGTCTCGAATGATCGCTGACATTCCTCGTCCCATTGGTACTGCACCTTCCCTTCTGTCAGTCTAGTAAGTGGCTTGGCGATGTTGGCAAATCCGGCTACGTACCGACGATAGTACGTGCATAACCCCAGGAAACTTCTTAACTGGTGGATATCTTTAGGTATCGGCCATTCCTGGACAGCTTTGATTTTCTGTTTGTCAACAGCTACTCCCTGTGCGGAAACTACATGTCCAAGATATTGCACCTCTTCTTGGAACAGCTGACACTTCTTCGGGCTTAACTTTAGTCCGGAACTTCGGAGTCGCCGAAATACCTCCTCCAGGTTCCTCACGTGGTCTTCAAAAGATTTTCCAACCACGATAATGTCATCAAGATACACCAGGCACGTTTTCCATGAAAGCCCTTTTAACACTGTTTTCCATCAATCTTTCAAACGTTGCTGGAGCATTACACAGTCCAAACGGCATCACCGTGAATTGATAAAGTCCTGAGCCGATGGTAAAAGCAGTCTTTTCTCGGTCTTCTTTAGCAAGTTCCACCTGCCAATAACCGCTCTTCAAGTCCAGGGTGGAAAACATCTTCGATCCAGCCAACGTGTCTAGGGTATCGTCTATTCTTGGAAGGGGATAGCTGTCTTTCTTTGTAGCGTGGTTTAATTGCCGATAGTCCACGCAAAATCGGGTCGAACCATCTTTCTTTTTAACCAACACAACTGGAGAAGCCCAAGGGCTATTGGATGGTTCAATAATACCTTCTTCCTCCATCTCGCGGACTATCCTGTCGGCTTCTTCTCTTTTAGCTAGAGGTAGTCTTCTCGCCGACTGTCGAATAGGTTGAGCGTCCCCAGTATTAATTTTATGTTTCACCAGATCAGTTCGTCCTCTTTTGCCATTCCCTACATCGAAGATATCCTGGTAGTTTCTAACGATGTCCCTCAATTTTGCTTTCTGGTTTGGTTTCAAATTCTTAGATGAATCGGTGATGAGTCTTTCCAGTTCCTCAGATAGTTTACCCGGTGGCATTTCTGCAAGCTGTGTGCTTCTTACTACAGAGGAAACTGTTGAGCAATGGCCCAAAGTTGTTCCTTTCTTTAGCACAACAGAGTAATGATTCAGGTTCATTACTCTTACTGGCACAATCTCCTTGGCACGAAACAAAGTCTTCCCCAGTGCGACTCCTCTGCCTACATTTCCGTCGTTAAGTTCGGGATCAAACATCATCACTGTTCCAGCTTTAGCTTTCCCATCCAGGCAAGCATCTACAATGATTTCAGTTCTTTCCGGAACATTGACATCCTCTGCTAAGATGGCTCGAAGCATTATGTCATCTTTCCCATGAAGCACCACTTCTTCGTCATTCACTCGCAGAATTCCATCTTTGAAGTTTAACTGGAATCCCTTGGAGCTCATGACATCCATTCCAATGATGACTTCGTCTTCGATGTCTGCCACTAATGCCCGATGTAGGAAGGTTGTGTTTCCCAAGGTCATTTCAATCACTATTTCACCATGGACGTTCGCTGCTTCTCCTGTCGCTGTTCGCAGTTGCCATTTTGTTGGTTTTATCATTGCCTTGTCTAAAACAATGTTGGGCCTTATGACTGTTTTTGTCGCACCTGTATCCAGCAGCATTGCACATTGCTTCTTATTAATAAAGCCATCTACAAAGACACTGTTAACGTGGTTGCGTGGCGAAGCGACATATGGGTAGATAGTTGGGGCTTGTTGGCTACAGGTCGACGATGGCCCCTTCACATCGACCCTCTTTAGTTTTCCGACGAAGAAGTCGGGCCTACGTTGCTCTCCTTGCAACGACTCCTAATGTGCCCTACCTTACCACACTTCCAACATCTCAGTTGTCTTTTCTCGGTAAGGACTTTCTCTATTATCTTTCTTACAGAGGCTTCATCGTTTCCGCCATCTTCGGATTCTCCATCAACGATTCGGACTCTGGCTTGACCTCTGCAGGTATTTTTCGCAGCCTCGAATTCTAAAGCTCGAGCCAGTGCATCTACTAATTGAGTGGGTCGAGCTAGCGTCAATGCTTGTCTGGCTTCGTTGTCCCGAAGTCCATCCAAAAACGCCTGGACTGCTAACCTTTCTATAACATTTTCCGGTGTGGCTGGATAGGCAAGGCGAACCAGACGGGCAATATCAGCTTCAAACTCTTGGAGGGATTCATTTGATTTCTGGTGGCGATTTTTCAATTGGGAGTGGTAAACGTGCTCCAAATGGGTTTGCCCATACCTCAGTTCTAAATGTTTGACCAGTTGTTCGTAGTCTTCTTGCTCCGAGGTATTCAATGTTTGTAAGATATCTGTAGCATCCCCTCTTAAGGCTAGGGTTAATGCGATTGCCTTCTCCTCTGCCGACCATCCGTTTAGCTTAGCTGCAGCCTCGAATTGGCGACGATAATTAGTCCATGATGATTTTCCATCAAATTGGGGAGGTTTCATTTTCTGTCTTGTCCCCTCGAGGCCAATTTTTGAATCCACTACCTCCAAACTGCTTCTGCTTTCGGTCTTTGATGGTGTTTCTCCCCTTTGTTTCGAGGCTACTTGTTCTTTTATTTTGTTGATCTCACCCTCCATTATTTGTTTTAGCTCCTCTATCCGCGTTTCATTTTCGACTATTGTCTGCTTTAGCTCCGCCATTTGAGCCTCATTCTCGGATATTTTTTCTTCCAGCATTGCTGAATTTTTCTGTACCATGCCTCTCAAATTTTCTTCTAGGGATTTAGAATTTTCCAGTAATTTGTCTTCCAGGGCTTTAGAATTTTCTGCTAATTTATTTTCTAAGGCCTCTTTCAAGTTTACAGAATTTTCCAGCAATTTATCTTCTAAGGTTTCTTTTAAATTTTCTTTTAAATTTTCTTCCAATTTTTTGAATAGCATAGACATGTCACCATTACCAGAAACTTCAAACAAATAAGTATCGGGATCGTTACCTTCATTTATTAGGGCATCTCGTAGGCGTTGTATTAACTCACTTTTCTTCCCACTAATTTCTAAATCCCTTTCCTCAAGTTCTTTTTTTAAGTCCGCCACTTTCAATTGGTCCAAACTCACTGTTTTAAACATTGTCTGTCTATTTATTTTTCACTTCAAAGTTCCACAAATACACCGCACACCTGTCACCACTGTAATGTTTTTATTTTCACACTCGGGTTCGTTTCAGTTCTTGGATTTATTTAAAAACACAGTCTAACTCACTCTAATTTATTTCCACTACTTTTACACAAATTTATATTCACGGAAAGTACTATTTACATTTTATCTTAACTGTACAAACGACCGATGAAAACTCAACTCCTATCGCCAGCTGCTTTATATTTATACATTTGTCTTGGAATTATCTGGTACGTCCACGAACCATCGGGAAAGTCCATCACGTTCGGGAAGCTTTAAAGGAATTCCCAGTAACGGCAGCGGTCCGCCGGTTGAGAGACAAGCATTTCGGGTTCCACGAATTTATCGGAATAATGTCCCTTCCATGAATTGGTTGAGGGCCGATTGCACCAGCTGTCTGATGAATTCTCGTAACAATATTTTTAAATATTTTATTTCCAGCGTTTTAGTTCTATTTTGAAATTTAGTTTTTAGTCTATATTTTATTTTGTATGTATAATTTTAATACATTTGGAGCAGGTAACACAAAAATCCTAGTCATCACAAATGATAAATTTTCATTTAAATTGTTAACAGTTATACTAACAAAATGAATGTGGTACATGTTGACTTAATAAGCCAAAAAATACGTTTAATTAAATTATTTATTATTACTACAGTTTTTATTAATTTACTCTATGATTTTGTCTGCTATCGTAAACACACTGACACATGATCGTCTAGCAATTTTAAGCTTGATATGTGTTGCGACTCAATTTTCTATTAGACCGGTAGTCGGTGAAAATAAAGGCCACATCATCATAGAATTGAAAACTTTTCATGAAAATCAATAGTTAACAGTATACAAACAAATGAACTTGGTACTCGTTGTCTTAATAAGCCCCAAATATGTGTGACAAATTAATTATACTATCATATATATATATATTACTTATATGCTCGCGATGTACATAGAAAATTGTCAAATTCGGGATTTAAACTTTCAGTTTCTGCAATTCCCTCAATATTAAGTTGAAATTAAAATATTTATTACAAATTGTCACTTAAGACATTCGTTTATTCAGCGATTTTATGAAAAACTACATGTTAAAAGTCATAGAGAACTAAATGAGATCACCTAGGGATATTCCTTAATAGAACACAATTTTAAAAAATATACAAATCGGTAAGGGGTTGTGCAGAAATTCACCAATATATTCGTATATTATTTTACTCAAGTTTAAAATTTCATCAATTCACAAGTAATATAATTACTTATTCAAATTCATAACCACAGAAGAAATCAGGAAACTCCAAGAAAATTCACGCCGAATTGATAACCTTCACATTATTGGAAGACGGTTAAAATCAAAATAAATAAATCTACTTTAACTTTAGACTGGTGGATATAAATAGAGAACTAAAACTAATCTCAGATGGACATAACATAAATTTGTTTAAAGATGAATGTGAAGTAATACTTACAGCAGCTGTGGTAAAAGCTCTAGGTGGCTTACCTGAAAAACAATAAAAAACATTTAGATATTACATATGTATAAATTAAATAGTCATGTTAAACACTAAGTTGTTCAGATATCATAAAAATCATTTAATCAAACTCTAAACTCTCTCAGGATTTTTTATTTAATGAAAGATGAATATTGTATGGACCCTTATATATTATCGATAGGGATCGTAATACTATTATTGCAGTCTTTAATTAAATTACCTATATGTATTAGATACCTAAATAATTATATAGAGCCATTAAAAAGATTAAAGAGTGTGGATCGATTAAGATCAAAGTGATTATTTAATAGCCTACCTGAATATTTGTATTTATTAATTTCTAGGGATTTTAATAAATTAATTTTATTGAGATTAGTTTCTAAATGTAAAATTCTTACACTATCATTAAAGTTATGATTCTCTTGCACGAGTATTAAAATTTCTTAATGTCCTACCAATATACAGCTTATTGCAATTGCCGCACCGGATTTATAATTATTATCTACTTTTGATTTGTTGTTCTTGACATATTTGGATATATTATTTGAAATATATCAAGAACAACAAATTAAGCGTAGATAATAATGTAAATCCGAGGTGTACAAAATTAATTTTATAATTGAAAATTTTGCGAAAAATTTATGTTATTTATAAAATGAATATCTAAGAAATTTTATAAACTAAACAAATAATCAAATCGACTAAATACAAAGGAATGAACAAACAACAAATTGCGACATGCTTAAATACTAAAGCACAAACTAAAAACAACGTCATACCTTATGTTTCCGGTTTCTCACAAAAAGAAATAATTGTGTATATACAAACTATACACGGTTTTTAAAACAAATCATACACTAAGATACACATTAACAAAAATAAAACAGGAAAACTCTTAAAGTTACAAAAATATTATATACAGTGTAAATTCTGTCTGTGGCCATATACTATACACAAACTGGACATACAAAGAAATGAAAACTCGAAGAAGGTTTTTGTGTGTTATTAAAAAATTCTATACAGATATATTATTAAAAAACTCTATTTAAGTGATTTTACCGATAATTACTTCTATGTTGATTACTCCAAGTTACTTCTATGTTGATTACAAAGTTATAAAGGAAGCTAGATATAACTATGAGAAAAAAAAATATTTGAGGATAATAGAAATGACCCAAAAAATTATGGGGTAGTGCGTTCCCGCAATTTGTTTAGTGTATTGTTTTCAATTTCATTGAATTACTTCATTGATTTTTAAACTTCTGCACCTTTTCTAGAACATTCCGTCGCGCTAATGCTAATTTTAAGTGTTTTTTGCGTGTAAAATATAGACAGTATTGACATTCGTGTTCGGTTCCCTAGCTGTTAGGACGCTTGGGAGGTTCGTGTATTGTTCTCTGAACTTTTCGGACGCTTTGATCCCGTCTGAAGAGACGGCGCTTATTGCTGTTTTTTTTGCGTTACGATTCCGCGAGTTAGTAGCTTCGTTCGTAACGACCGCTAAACCGCTTTCATTTAGTTTTTTTTGTGTTTACAAAAGCGCATCATTTGTTGTTAAACCCGCATTTTTTGTATGCTCAATCAATGAACATTACGTCGCTATTTTTTGTGTAACGTGTTGTCCAGAAGAAGCTCTAAAAAACTGTTCACGGGGCTAGCCTCTGAAGAAAGAAGAACCAAGAAAACACCAGAGCTTCGACTTAAAGGTTAGTGATAACTTTTATTTGGTGATTCGTTTATGTGACGGCACGTGTTTATTGATTGAATTTTCGTTTCTTTATTTGTTAGACGAGAAAGCAAGTTCGGGATATTCACTCATTCCGTTGTAAAACGCAATTTTTTTGCCGGCTTAAAAACCTTACAAGAGCTTGTTTTGTTTGTTTAGTTATTTTGCTAAATTGTTTTGAATTTATTTGACATTAGGTCAGATATTTACTACTTCAACAGTAAAAAATTGTACATTTTTGGAATAGTATTTTGTTTTCGTTCTATCGTGTTAGATTTGTTCAGTGGCGTTACAGTGATTTTAATTTATTGTTAAGATGTCAAAAACAGCTGAAAATTTATGTAAATTTAAAAATCATCGACAATCGGAGTTTAAAAGATTAGAAGATATTTATTTTGCTGCCAGAAAGCCTAAAGAGGTGACGACGTTGAATTGTTTTTAGCATGATTGATATGGTTGATTCAATCCATTCAGAGTTTTTTAAACATCACAATTCCATTGTTGGATTAATTTCAGATGCAAACGATGATTTTGACTTTGAGGATGACATTCGCAATAAATTTGAAAAATTGTTTTATTCAATTAGGTCTATTTTTGCTAAACTGAAATCTGTTCAGAATTCTACGCCACAAAATATAGCTCGGGAACAGGAAAGTGTTGCTTTGCCGCGAATTGATTTGCCTTCATTTAGTGGGGACATATTGGAATTTGGTACTTTTATTGATTTGTTTGATTCATTAATTCACAATATTGAAAAATTCAGTGCTATGCAGAAGTTCAAATATTTGCAGTTAGCTTTAAAAGGGCCTGGTTTTGAGGCTATTAAGAATTTTAAACTAACACAAAACAATTACGTGAGTGCTTATGAAACACTTTTGAAAAAATTCAAACGAACTCGTTTAAACGCGGAGTCTCATTGGTCAGCGTTAGAACAATTCCCCCAACTAACTTCAGATAGCCCTTCAGAGGTTCGGAAGTTATTGGATGACTTCAGTGATAATTTGGAAGCACTGAAGAATTTGGGTTTACCAGTAAATCAGTGGGATTTTTGTATCGTTCAGATGATGTTGAAACGAGTTCCAAAGAATTAAGCCGCTAAGTTTGAACTTTACCATGGTACTGTGACCGCTCAAGATAACTTTCCGATCCTTTCGGAAGTTGTTGATCTTTTGTCGAAGCATTGCGATGCCATTGAACATGTTGAATTATCCCGCAAGGCAAAGCGAAGTGTTGACAAAAAGTTACCATTGAATTCAAAGCAACATTCTTCCCGGTTCACTACATCTTTGTTTTTCACTAAGAATATAAATTCTTTAGTTTGTAAATCCGATCATGCGATTTACAAATGTTCTGAATTCTTGAACAAATCAGTATCCGCGCGGTTTAAGTTTGTTAAAGATTTTAGACTTTGTTTTAATTGCTTGAGCGATTCTCATCAGTCGAATCGCTGTAAATCTTTATCCACTTGCCGCAACTGCAAACAACGCCATCACACATTGCTTCATTTTGTAAATCGTGGTGATTCAGGCATTCGGTCTGAATCTAGTGCTCCCCCCGCAAACCTGGCTTCCACATCTGGTGGATCCAGTACCATTAATACTGTTGAAAGTCCCGAAACTTCTCTACCGCAGACTTCTTGTCATAGTTCACTTTTGTCATACAATTCAAATGTGTTGTTATCTACCGCTTTAGTTGAGGTATTAGATAAGCACGGTTCTTATCAAACTTTGCGATGTCTGATAGATTCTGGTAGCATGACATCATTCATTGCGAGCAAGGCTGTGAAACGCCATGGCTTCCGACCTATGCCCGCTTCGATTCAACTCAACGGGCTAGGTTCTGTGCAGAGTACCTCTGCTGAGGGCTCTCTTACCCTTTCTCTTCGCTCTATAGTCAAGCGTGAGTGCAATTTTGTTGTTGATACTATTGTTTTACCCCGCATTTGCAATGATATGCCTGTTGCGCCCATTAACATGGCTAATATGGCATATCTAACCAATTTGAAACTTGCTGATCCTGGTTTCAATAGCCCAGGCGCTATTGACATTTTGTTAGGTGCCGATATATTTTCTCAAATTTTGTTGGATGGACGCCTTCTGGGAAAGGAAGGTGTTCCTGATGCTATTAACACTGTGTTTGGTTACATCCTTATGGGTAAAGTGTCTTCGAGTTCTGTTAACTCTCACTCTCACTCAGTCATAAACCCAACTTCGCTTTTTTATCAAATTGAAGATGTAGTATCATTAGATGATTCACTTCAAAGGTTCTGGACAATTGAAGATGTTCCTACCGCACTGGTTCAGTCCCCTGATGATCTTATCTGCGAAAAAATATTTTCCGAGGGATGCAGGAGATTGAATTCAGATAGATTCGTTGTGCCTCTTCCTTTTCGAAATACACTTCCTGCTTTTGATGGAATGTATAATCTCGCCGTACAACGTTTCTACACTTTAGAAAGACGTCTTCTACAGCAACCAGATCTTTACAAACAATATTGTGATTTTCTCAAAGAGTATTTGGAGCTTGAACATATGGAGATGGTTCCAGATCTATCATCTACTTCTTCTGATTGTTACTACATACCGCATCATTGTGTTTTGAAGCCTGATGGTGGCACAACCAGGCTTCGTGTGGTGTTTAATGCATCCGCTAAGATGCCTCATCGGTTATCTTTGAATGATTGTTTGTTTATAAGTCCCAAATTGCAGCAAGACATTATCGCTATTTTGTTGACCTTGCAGAATTTAGTTTTGTCTCACCTGCTTGCTATAGAAAACTTTTTTAGTTGTGAACTTCACGCATTTGGTGATGCTTCTGAGAAAGGTTATGCAGCTGTTGTTTATTTTTGTGTTCGAAACCGCATCTGGATTTCGTCAAAGTTTTTTTGTGTTGTCTAAATCAAAACTTGCCCCTTTGAAAACTTTGTCACTTCCCAGATTGGAACTGTGTGCTTCAGTTCTTACCGCTAAGTTGGCTCATTATGTTTATGAGCAATTCAATAGTCGTTTGTTGTTCAAGGTGATTCGTTGCTTGTCAGATTCCACGGTAGTCCTTTCATGGCTTAGTTCTTCCTGCGCCGTTGGAAGACATTTGTCAGTAATCGAGTTGCTTACATTCAGGAAAAAATTCCTTCTTCGCATTGGTTTTACATTCAATCTTGTGATAACCCCGCTGACTTGGGTTCCCGCGGCACTTTGCCATCAGAGTTATTAGGTAATACACTTTGGTGGAAAGGCCCACAATTGTTGATTACCGCTTGTTTGCCACATGCTTGCTCAGACTCAAGCATGTCACCGCTAGTTATGCCTGAAGCCCGTATAGTGGCGCTTCAAGTCACCGCTTCACCAAATTTATTTGGTACTTTGTTAGAAGAGCATTCTTCTATTAATCGCATTACCCGCATTATAGCTCATATTTGTCGCTTTGTTGATAACGCCCGCAATCCAGACCGTAGGGGCTCTGGATCATTTTTGGCTGCTGAGTTATATCAAGCTCAGCTTCGCATTGTTCTCTATGTTCAAGGTCAATATTTTTCTAAAGAGATTTCCCTTCTTCGAGAACGAAAACTTTTGCCCAAATCGCTTCGTAAACTTTCGCCGTTTCTTGATGAACAGGGAACTCTTAGAGTTGGTAGTAGATTGGCTAATGCTCCATTGCCGTTTGACACTAAATTTCCCGCACTGATACCAAGTAAAAGTCGTTTGACTAATCTAATTGTCGAAGATTGTCATGTCACCAATCTTCACGCAGGAATCCAAACCGTTCAATTTCTTTTGCAGCAACGATTTTGGATTCTATCCACAAACAGAGTAATTCGTAGTGTTATAGCTTTCTTAAGACGTGTCGTTGGAGATCAAATCCTAACCTACGAAGAACTTTCTACTGTATTTGCACAGGTCGAAGCAGTTTTAAACTCGCGACCTATAACCCCTTGTAGCAACGATCCATCGGATTTTACCGCCTTGAGTCCTGGTATGTTTCTTACAATGGAACCTTTAACAGCACCTCCTGAATCTGATTTCTTATCTGTCCCATCTAATCATCTCAACAGATGGCAGTTACTGAGTCGTTTGTATCAGGCATTCTGGAAACGTTGGTCGCAAGAATATTTACATACTCTTCATCAACGGAGCAAATGGACTGATCCCTCAGAGGTTGTTAAGCCAGGTACTCTTGTTATTTTGAAGTAAGACACTTCCCCTCCTTTGAATTGGCCATTAGGGCGCATTATTGACGTACATTCTGGAGGTGATGGTGTTGTACGCTTTGCTACAGTTAGAACTGCAAGTGGTACTTTGAAGCGACCTCTTGTAAAGCTTTGTCCACTGCCAGTGGACCCTTAGTTTTGAAATAAGTAATTCAAGGCTGGCGTGTTAAGTGTTTTTTGCGTGTAAAATATAGACAGTATTGATATTCGTGTTCGGTTCCCTAGCTGTTAGGACGCTTGGGAGGTTCGTGTATTGTTCTCCGAACTTTTCGGACGCTTTGATCTCGTCTGAAGAGACGGCGCTTATTGTTGTTTTTTTTGCGTTACGATTCCGCGAGTTAGTAGCTTCGTTCGTAACGACCGCTAAAACGCTTTCATTTTGTTTCTTTTGTGTTTACAAAAGCGCATCATTTGTTGTTAAACCCGCATTTTTTGTATGCTCAATCAATGAACATACGTCGCTATTTTTTGTATAACGTGTTGTCCAGAAGAAGCTCTAAAAAACTGTTCACGGGGCTAGCCTCTGAAGAAAGAAGAACCAAGAAAACACCAGAGCTTCGACTTAAAGGTTAGTGATAACGTTTATTTGGTGATTCGTTTATGTGACAGCACGTGTTTATTGATTGTTCCGCTAAAGGTCCTTCGTCAATTATATAAGTACTTGCATTGAACCAGCATTGAACTAAAACCGCAACATCTAATTCACACATTTTTTTGAATATTATATGTAATGTGCCATCGAAGACATTCCATGGGGGTTTATAAATAAGAAAGTTAATAAAAGTAAAAAAAAATACTCATTTTAATTATATAATGGACGAAAACAATCAAAAAATAATTTTTGAATGTAATATAGTGAATACTATGAATAATTATTTCTTAGAAATTGGTGAAAAATTAAGTAATACTATTCCCACAACTCAAAGTAATATTAATATGCCAACCATGAATGATAAAACTATTTATCTGCAACCAACAGACTCAATTGAAATAAGCAAAATTGTACACAACATGAAAGTTAAAAACGGGGAGTTAATAAGTTCTAAGATTTTGAAACATATTTAAATTTATATAGTTGATGCTTTAAGTTATATCATTAATTTATGTATTAGTCTTGCAGTATGGCCTGATGATCTCAAAAAGGCAGAAATTGTACCTGTGCATAAAGGAGAAAGTAAGTCTTGCCTATCTAACTATCGGTCAATTTCACTTATTTCAAACATTGCAAAAGTATTTGAAAAAGTGGTACATTTTAGAATCTTTAATTTTATTAATAAATGTAAATTATTTTCAAAATGGCAGTTTGGATTTATTAAAAATATTGGGACTCGTGATGCTCTTCAGCAAATTACTAAATTATTCACTGTAACCTAGATAAAAGTAAATCTTTAATAATCACGTTTTTGGATTTGGCAAAAGCATTCGATACTGTAAACCACAATATATTATGCTAAAAATTATATAATCTAGGAATTAGAGGTAAAGCAGCAGATCTTTTAATTAGTTATCTTAAAAATAGACAACAAAGAGTGAAAATTAATGAATGTTACAGTACTTATAGAAATATAACTATTGGGGTGCCACAGGGTACTGTTCTAGGCCCTCTACTTTTTATACTATATGTCAATGATTTACTGTATCGAATGCCAGATGAAACTATACTGTCATATGCAGATGATGCAGCAGTAATATCATCTGCAAACACCCATGGGCTTCATCCCAGGATGAAGCCCAACATAAGGTGAATTTATTGCTAAGGGAAGTGAATGAGTGGTTAGTATCCAACAAATTATCACTTAATATAAATAAAACCGTTTATATTGCTTTTGGATGCTACAGTGATAGTGTGCCAAAGAAAATGAATATATGTATAAATGACAGTCAGATTAATAGAGTTGAACATCACAAATATTTGGGAATTATTTTTGATTTTAACCTTAAGTGTGATAAACATATTAATTACATTGTTAATAAAACTAAGTACTTGGTTTTTGTGTTCTACAAATTATCTAAAATAATGACAGCTGATATAATAAAAATAATTTATTACGCATTCTTCCATAGTATTATTTCTTATGGTAATATTGCTTGGGGAGGAGCGTATTCCAATAGTATATTTTATCTGCAAGTGCTTCGAAATAGATTACTTAAAATCTTTAACAAAAATTCTAATAATACAAGCAAAAATCCAGTTAATCTTATACAATTATTTGCTCTTGAATCGTTATGTTATCTTTATGACACACTTAAAACTGAGTTTTTAACAACCACTAGTATTACTAGAAATAAAGCTATTCAACTACCTAAAATAAATAAAAGAATTTTTACTAAATACAGCTATATCAATGCAATAAAAATATTTAATATATTACCAAATGAATACAAATGTATGGTGAACTGTGACAAAGCAAGCAAAAAGAAATTGGCTCAATGGATAATTAATAATATAAAATAAAGCTATTATTTCACTAAATGCTTTTACTAATTATTAATGCAATATAAACTGTGATAGCTAAAATATTTACAGATTTGTGATAGATGTTACATGATTGTTTTTGTATTATTGAAGTTTAGTTTAGTTTTAAGGTTTAATCTTAAGTGTACCAGGCATGTACAGGGATTCCTATCCCTCTGTGGGTTTATTTAATGATAATTTTTCATTGTAAACTCTATACTGGTTTCAATAAATAAATAAATAAATATTATATCACGGCAACAAATCATATCCAATGAACATCAAAAAGGAAACAAAACAAACAATACTGATTACAATTACCAAAAGCAAGGTAAATTTAACATTATATATCTACAAACAGCTACTGAAAAAAATATTGTTCGACAAATATTTTCAGAAAAGGATTCGAAATATGTATCACGATACTTAAAAGAGATAAGTATATCAAAATATAAACACATATATTACACAGGAAAACTAGACCTCCCTGTCTGTTAATTCCTAGAGAGAATTTTTCGATTACTATGCCATTAGTGGACCAGGCCGTTTCCAGAAATTGCCCATACTACAATTTGATTTTGAATTATTTATCTTATCTGTTTCAAAAATCGTTTCGACAAACCTCACATGAACAATCAAAATAAATATTTACCTTCAATCAGAAAATATTTAAAACATATATTGCAGAAAATAATCGTGTAAAGATTCCAACAAACACGCCCTGAACAGTATTTCTTGTAAATCATTATACAAAATAATTCTCAGAGGAAATTTTGAGTACGTGTATCAATTCAAAAATAAACACTTCCGTCTTTTCGGTAATAAATTAATTTCATAAGTTCATCGTTAATATTACAAAGGATTATACACGTATTAGAATTTACTACGTTTCTGTGCCTCTAGGAATATTTGTGTTTGTTATACATTACCAATTGCCTAACTCCGTTATAAATGAAGCTGCATGAAAGTATAGGAACTGTAATTATAACATAATAACAGAATGCAGATTAGTTTGTCAAATTTGCCCTCAATATTTAAGCTTTGGAAAATTCCTTATGAATACTAATAAGAATCCATCTGTAGGCAAATCAGTAGACAACTTAATAACGACATCTCCCAATTTAATTCCTATTTAAAATATGACCGACCTTCCTTCCGCAATGCCTTTCTCGCGTTGCGTTGGTGTCAAATGGGATTACACTTTTATCGAATGAATATTAAATAATTCCCTGAGTAATAGGCAATTTTCATTTAAATATATTTTTACTTTGTGGGCGACGCACAAGTGAATGATAGAATAATTATGAATTGCTTTTATTTCTTTTAACTAACATAATTATATGGAACTAATGAGTTTGTAGTGTCATTTTTGAGTGACGCGACCAGGGGCCTGTTTCATAATCAACTTGTAACTTGTAGATTTGTAACTTGTAGAATTTAACGTCAAAATTATTGTACAAGTGACAACTTGTAAAATCCAAAATTCGAAATGTACACGAGAGTAGCACAGAACACAGATCATGCAAAAAAGAGAGAGTAGCGCCACCTAACATGCGCAATTATTGGCGAATATGTCAAATAATGACGTTTATACAAAGAGAATAAATAATAAATAATGTTTTTAGATGAAGTTAAAAATGCTACACAGAAAAACGGAAATAAATACAGGTTTTGAAAATATGAAACGGAAAGTTTCCAACCTTAAATTGTAATGTGAAATAAATAAGCTTTAACACATATCGTAAATGTTGAAGAGCTACGAAATAATGACAATAGTTATTTAATAGGATCACACATCACTCCTCAAAGACAGGTAACATATACACAATATAAAACAAATTTAAGGGTAAGTAATCTCATAACTTTAAATCTAATAAAGCACACATTAGTATTGGTAAATTTTACATCTTAATTTATTTATTACATGTTAATGAATCTTGTGTTGTCACAGGAGTAAAATGCAGTGGTGTTAACCAGAGGCAAATGCATGTGGCTGCTTTAATACATCGTTCAAAAATAAGCAATGAACAACAATGAGGAACATTCCTTGCTCAAATATTCAAAATTCAATTCATTCAAGATGTTTTCATCAGAATCCAAGACTGAATCTTGTCAAACATGATCAATAACTCATAATGAATTATTGTAAGAGTCTTAAAACAAGTATTAGAGGCAGACACAATACTTAAGTTTAATTGCAGAAGTAATTCCTGAAATGTTTAAAAGATGAATTACATTTGCATGTATTTCTCGGTCTCCACTCTGAAAAAAAAGACTTTTAAAATATTTGTTTCTGCTACTTTGTGGCTTTATATTTAAATTTAAAAAAAAGTTGAATGAATATGTTTCTTTCTGATAGATTATTTTATTTGAATAGCAATATTATGTGTTATCAATGTTAAGCAGTGCAGATTGCAGTTAGGCATAGCCTTGTGAATATGCATGTGTTTGGTTGTGCACACTTAAAATAGATGTGTATTTAAAATATTTAACCACATTTGTAATATATTTATTTACTTAAGAAATATGGTTTTTTATATGTTCATTCAAATCAATGTAAAAAATAAATATATACTTGAATTTGATGCAGAATGTGAATGGCATGAGCTGAAATGTATGTTACTGGAAGCCTTTGTATAACTATTTAATTAATTTAAGCAAGTATCTAGAATTTCTTCCAAACATTTTGAAGACAGAATGAAACTGATCGAAGCAGTGAAACATTATGAATATCATGAACAATTTTTGTTTCATAATTGATGAAAATATTAAACAACTTTAAGGTAATAACTACTGTTTCTTTAGTTACGAACCCAAAAACATGTTGCAATCCTTACAAGTCAAATTCCTCCACAAAATGTGATAAAACTAAAACAGAATGTATTCGTTGATAAATATCTGGAGTATTTAACAAATGGTTTGATTATCATGAAAACATCAGGTTCTGAAATATACAGAAATAAAAGTACTTTTCATTTGATTAATGGGACAGAAGTTTACAAGAACATATATGAGCAAAATACTTTTGTCATATACCAAAAATTATTGAACAATATAATTTCTTGTTCATTTTGTGTAATACCATTGACAATGGGGTGTGATTTAGATCTTGAAACGTTTGGTCTTTTGAAATATACAGACTTTCCAGTTCATGTGGTGTTATTCTCAAAGAACTCAGAAAAAATAAAAACCAGAGATGCCACAATTATCATCCAGAAAACAACAACATGGTTCTCATGATATGGTTTTAGAATTTCTCCTAGTGTCACTTTGTTATAATTAAAATTCACTTTGGATTAGGTATAAAAAAACCAAACATGCGACTTCAAATGCAAATGTATTTCATCTTTTAAACATGTCAGGAATTACTTCTGCATTTAAACTTAAATATTGTGTCAGTCTCTAATAATTGTTTTAAGAGTCTTGGAATAATTCATTATGAGTTATTGATCATCTTTGACAAGATTTAGTCTTGGACACCGATGAAAACATCTTGAATGAACTTCGTTTTGAATATTTGACTAATAAATGTTACTAATTGTTGTTCATTGTTTATTTTTTAAAGATATATTAAAGCAGCAACATGCATTTGCCTCTGGTTATAAACACCGCTTCATTTTACTCGTGTGACAATAGAAGAATCATTAACCTGTAATAAATAAATTAAGATGTAAAATATACCAATACTAATGTGTGTTTCATAAGATTTAAAGTTATGAGATTACTTAACTTTAAATTTGTTTTATATGGTGTTAATGTCACCTGTATTTGAGGAGTGATCCTATTAAATATCTATTGTCATTATTTCGTATCTCTTCAACATTCACATGTATTAAAACTATTTATTTCTCATCACAATTTAAGATTGGAAACATACCGTTTTATTTTTTCAAAACCTGTCTTTATTTTCGTTTTTCTATGTAGCATTTTGAACTTCATCTAAACACATTATTTTTTATTTATTTTCTTTGTTTAAACGTCATTATTTAACATATTCGCCAATAGTTGCGCCACTCTCTGTTTTTTGCATGATCTGTGTTCTGTGCTACTCTCGTACACATTTCCAATACTAATATTTTTGATTTTACAAGTTGTCATTTGTACAAAAATTTTGACATTGAATTCTACAAGTTACGAAACTACAAGTTACAAGTTGATTATGAAACAGGCCCCAGGCATAAACGTCAAACCCTTTTATTGAAGGAAATGAAAATATGAAAACAGCCTTGAATAGTTACGACTTTTGAAATATACAGTTTGCTGTTCTCTAATCTGGTGCTATTTCCCTAAAAAACATTAAAATTATGGACTAGAACAGGGATTGCGAACATTTTCATATCCCCATGCCAAATATGTTTTCATGGCCCAAGCTTTGGCGTGTTGGCAAATTAGCTCAAAGAAAAAGACTTGAAATTTCATTTGTTTCGACACGACACGACCGACACCACTCACTGCCTCGATCTTGAAATACCTATCCAATTCAGTACTCTGTGTAAGAAACAGGGATCAGGTAATATATTAAGAGTCTCTTCTTTTATAGGAAATCAATAATAAATAGGAAATGAACCAATATAACATCCAAGTAATATTCAATACCTGCACAAAATTTGCTTTTTGTTATAATATACACTCCAATTCTCTCTCTGTGATATATTAAATTGGATAGTTGACATACGTCCGAAACTAAAAATAATGCCACACCAACAGTCAACTTGGCATTAAAATTTCATATATTCTCAACGAATATAGACTCACAGAAGGATACACAGTAAGCAAAATATGGTTTTTGTTTAAATCGTTTTGTTATTGTAATAAACAAAGTTCGTTTACCACTCAATAGGGGCATTGATGTATTATATACAGCCCAAACTTTTATATCCTTTAAATAACATAATTGAGTTAATGACAGTGGATCAAGAATCTAAAGCGCACGGTTGCAAATCCAAAGTTCTCGTGTTCGAAAGCGAGAACAATTATAGCTTTTTTCAATATTATACCATTATTAATTAATTTTATGCATTAATTCACATAAAATGAATAAAACTCATTTTAATATTTCATAGAATAAGAACTTAAAAATTTTAAATTGTTGCTACCATTGAATATAGAGGTATATAATTTATTGTGTTGAATAAATGTTATGATGTTAGCGAAGAAAAAAAAAACGAACTTTTCTTTGACATCTTCAAATACTTATTCAGATGAACAAAACTACTTACAAACACTTACTCAATATCTAAACTTATATTTCGTTGCAGATGCATTTAAATTAAAATTAAATTAGGATTAATACTTGAGTAGTAACAAAACCGTGCAAATATGTTAATTTACCAGATATTTATATCCATCACTAAGAATGACGCAAAGAAAGAAAAATAGAGACAGTGAGATAACGAGAGAGGGGAAGAATATTTCGTAAGAAGCTTTCGCTTCCATCGTTCAGTCTCAAATGACTCGAAATTACAAAAAAAAATAATTTTACAGGAGTTAGTACCTGTGACTACTCCACTAGAAGATCTCATATATAACAGTCACAAAACAGGTGTATATGAGTTACAATAGTCGCCAGAATAAACTATTTAAAAAGTTTTCAAAAAATTACCTTCAAAAAATTTTAAATGTTGACAGATATATCTGCGAAGTGGCATAATGCTCATACCGATATTATGGAGTCTCAATGAACATCTGACATCCTGTAAAATTGTCTGTTGAAGCATTTATACAGAAAAGATGCAACAACCATGACTGGAGAAGCAATAGTAGGTGTGCTAATCAATGGAAAATCATTTAGCCAGATAATTTGTGGAACGGAACATCTTATTGATAAAGTTACTGAAAGGCAAAATGTGAACTTTATTTCTCAAGTTCAATCTCTCCACAACCCTATAACATACAATAATGAAAATGATAGGATTAATTATATCAAAGAATTATATAATAGTTCATATACAAATTCTAGTTCAAAAGAAGGTTCCGATCTCGCAAACCAAGATAATTCAGACAGCTGAAATTTCAGACAAAATGAGACACAATAACATAACTAGAAATTTAATGATACAGGAACTTGAGTCGATAGGTAAGAAACGCCTACTCTTGAAAAAATGTACAAAGTTGCAATGACTATTAATCCAACAACGACGAAGAGTGAGCGTGTTTTTTCGTTATCGGGAAACCTTATTAGAGAAATAAGAAACTGCCTATCAGATGATGCTGTTAATGCTTTGAAAGCATATTTTTTAAGAAAAGAGCGTTGAATAAAAATTTGATTTCTTTCTTGGTTACTTTTCATGTTACTGGTTTAGTTTTCCATGGCCTATTATAATGGTATTTCACATTGACACTAACTGTTGAGTTAGTTTCTTGTATTTTCTTCTCATGATTTGAATCGTAACCGCAGAATGTTTGGATAATGAGTATAATTGCGTTCTATTACTCACTTATATATACTTAAAAACTACTGTACTATTTTTCACTCCCAAATCAAAAATATTAGCATTTTTAAATGAATTTGAAATTTCTTAAAGTAAAAATCATATTTAAAATTGTAACTATATGTGTTAATATATATTAAAGTAGATAATTTTAATTACTTTTAGGCATGTAATCTACCAGTTAGTTACTGCTTACTGACAATATCTTATAGTTCATTTATTTTACCTTACATGGTCCCATGTCTGCAAAGTCCTACCTTTAATACAAGATGACTAATTTATAATACTTAAATTAATCATATCATTGACATATTAAAGATGTGTGTTTAAAATATAAAGAAATTCAATGCACCTGCCTAATTATTAGGTTAAGTTAGGTAGAGTTAAATATGAAATCGTACATACCTGGCGTAAATGTTGCTAACCTAACAATGTTCAGATATCTTAAAATTCAAATCGCTCTACCACGGCAATAGTTTATGGTGAAACCACTGAGTAATTATTTATGTTATATTGGTTCTCAAATGACCATACATGTCAGTGACTGTGTAAGGCTCTTTCAGATCATCATATGATGATAATCTTTTACTTTTTATATTTTTTTGTTAGTTTCTGTTGTGATTAAAATTATTTCATAAATACAATATTCTTTGCACAATAGTTTGAAGGTGTTGTGTAACAAATCGTCAATAAGCGGACAATAGTAAAGTATGAAAGATGATAGTTTTCATTGGGTTGTTTGTCATCTCTATTGATGAAACCGACTGAAACATCCGACTGAAACATCGAACATGTTGCATAGACACTATAAAATTTGTAATGTGTATAACATATGAATCTAACAATAAATATATACCTACAATAATATATAAAAATAAAGAACCATTTGATAAGTTATTTTTATACTTTTAATCCAAATGAAGTATTGACAAAAGAACCTCAATAATGTTCAAACTTTGAGGAACTTCGATCGAATTTCGACAACTAGGCTACCGCTATTTAACATAAAAGTATACCTCGAAGTTTCCTTGAACTTCCATCGTCTTGAAGTGGTGGATCTCACAACGTTTGAATAGCTTTCTATCTGCTATCGTCATCAGGTGAATGATAGGAAATTCAGATTATCCGTTGTATTTATTCCCCTTAACCGGTCATGCTTCGCCGGTCATGGTCATTGGGTCTTATCCAGTCCAATCAGCGTCGTCGTACCTGAAGAGCTTGCCAAATGTTTTTAATTTGGACGCTGGGCTCGCTAATTATATATTTCTGATTATATATGCTGTCTCTATGAATTTTCTTTTGTACCAGTTCTCTTCCTTGTGAATTACCCTGGCCTGGTCCCAGTTGATATTATGGTGTTCGGTCCATGCGTGACTAGCTAGCCCAGACTTCGTTACCTTCGCCCTTTGAGTACCTATGGGGTGTTCCTTAACCCTGGTGTCCAGCGGTCGCTTTGTCTCTCCAATGTAAAGATTGCCACATTCACAAGTTATGCTGTATATACAATTACTTGGTATTGCTGGTGCGTCCAGCCTCGTTCTTGTAATCATGCTCTCCAAGATGTTGTTGCTTTTGAAGATCATTCTGATTTCATAGCTGTGGTTTTGTTGCTGATGGGTGGCTGGAATTGTAGTGAACCATTCCATGTAGGTTTTGGCGATGGTTAGTTCTTGAGGCAACATTGAAGTAAGTCCATGATTGAGTCTTTTCACGAACGTACCACTAGACGAATCTCTCAACATAGTGAGAAAGAAATTTACTGAAGACGAAACCCTGATGGAGAGGACGGAGCTGCCAATAGACTCAATAATGGACTTACTTCAATGTTCGCTCAAGAACTGTTAATTTTAGGAGCAGGACCGGTTCTTCATGCAAGAAGATCGATTGCCTATGGGTTCTCCGTTATCACCAACCATCGCCAACATCTACATGGAATGGTTCGAAGAACATACACTGAGGGGGTACGAGAAGCAGCCTAAGCTATGGTTGAGGTATATTGATAACACCTTCAATATTTGGCAACACGGAGAGACAGAAATACAGGCATTCCTGGAGCACCTGAACCAATCCCAACCAACCATCCATTAAATTCACCATGGAGATGAAATAGAGTGGGTGCCTACTCTTCCTTGATGTAAAGTGTCAAAGGACTAGGACTGGAATCCAAACAACAGTCTACAGTAAGGCTAAGCATACAGGATTATATCTTCACTACATTTCCAAACACCCATCAGCAACGAAAACCGGCATGATCAAAACACTACTCGATAGAGCCAAAAATATATGCAGCACACCAGAAGCCCTGAAAGAAGAACAAGTGAAACTTAGAGAAGACCTTTTGGCGAATAGATATCAGGAAACTATCATTACCAACGCATTTGAAGAGCTGGGCAAACCACCTAGGCAGGAAGAGGACACCACGCCAACAACTCATACAACCAACCTGCAGGTACGACGACGCTGAATGGACCGGATAAGACCTAATGACAATGACCGACGCATGACCGGTTAAGGGTATAAATACGACGTATAATCTGAATTTCTTATCATTCAGATAAAAAGCTATTGAAACGTTGTGAGATCAACCACTTCAGGATGATGGAAGTCCAAGGAAACTTCGAGGAACGAGTTACATTGTCTACCAGCTTCAGACTAATAAAAGTATATGTTATAAACTTTACAAATATCAATAAAAGACCTTTTTGTGAACATAGTTTTTAAAGTTTTCTAAATATGTACTAATAAATTCGTTGATTTAATTCTACTAATTAATTCATATTTAATTAAAGACTGTTGTACATTTAGGAATTGGCAAGGATCCAATAATTATAAAAATATTTAAGTACTTCCCTACTCTTTACTTTTTATATAGACCAGCAAATTTAGTCCTCCGCCGCGTCTGTCTCAAACTCAAAAGCTACTGCTCAGATTTTCATGCTGTTTTCACCAATGAATAGAGCGGTTCTCGAAGATGGTTTTCGTATATGGTTTGTTTTTGTATACATTGGCTAAAATATAAAGATATTTGTTGGAGGTGTAGGTAAAAAATAAGTCCACTGGGAGCTCTTAACGAAAACGCTGCCTAAACCCTTTGAAATAGAACAAATGGTGTGTCTTATATGGTATGGTATAACTATTGAAGACGGGGTCTGATTTCGACCTTGATGTTACTCCCAAAGAACTCAGAAAAAATAAAAATTTACCATTTGATAATAATTTCTTGTTTAATTAAAAGTTCTAAAATTTATCGAGGTGCTCCAACTGGAGAAATAAAAAAGGTCGAGACACACGAAACTCTAAAATATGATAAATCATTAACTGTTAAGCAGAAAGAAATCAGATTAACCGCAAATAACAAAATAAAGTAATCTACTAACTACGGTTCAGATTTTCAGATATGTCCTATCTGTCCGAGTTAGGAAACCCTTGAAATATGAGAATCAAAAAACATTATCCCGAGATTTGCTTCAGTGTCGCTATTGTTTGACATGTTCAGGAAGACAATACATTATTGTCGGAACAATTTCAGTCTTCTATAATTTCCGGCAAGTTTTCATCTTTAGTTAGAAATCTCATATAATACCGTGCCGCTTCTTGTTCGAAAACACAAACTTAAACTCGGGCAGACTAATATTTGTGCAGACTTAAAACACAAATTCCTTTAAGTTGAAATGAAATCGGATTGTGGGAGTTGGGAAATGCTCCAAACGAAAGCGCGGTATCCTGATAATCTTTTAGAGCAAAATGGAATTTTTTCATTCAATTGTACTTATTATGTCAGGACAGCTTTGTTTAATGACTAATTATTGGATTTGAAATTGTCAGCTGTACACACAGTGAAGCGAATTAAATTGGAAAATCTGTTGCCGGGGAGATTTTTTGAAGGCTGCGCAAAACTTTGTGCAAGTTAAATTAAATCTATATCCAATTCATTTGACTTCCCGTTTAATACGTTTTAAAATTTTCTGAATAACTTTACGAGTTTGCCTTTGTTCGTACCCGATTATTCTCACGAATGGCTTTATGATATAAAAATTTCAACAGATTGACTTTTCGCAAGTATTAATATTATCTTAAAAATGCCCTCAATATTAGGTGACCTAATTGTCCTCTTTAGTTATTGTATTTTGCAAACGCCAAGTTTAAGAACAAGTTGATGATGAAATGGAGAAGAGAAATGAGTGACAAAACTTCGACGGCGTACAAAAGGGAATATCTGCAGAAATCGGAAATAACACGAGAGAAAACAACACAGAAAATATTAAAACTATAATAGAAATAAATAAACGGCTGCAAGTTCTAAGAAAAGCCTAGAAAAATGATACATTTCATAGAGGCTTTTGTCATTCTTCTTGTAATTTAAATTATAAATAACCTCAGTCCTCAGACCTCAGTCATTTTAACAGTAAAGACTTATCAAGAGAAAATCATATTTATATGTTACCTATTAACAAAGAAAGATTTACTAGTTTTACTCAAACCGATTCAGATACAAATATTAACTCCATTTTTTTGATTCATTTAGGGTTCTATCATTTTCATTGGACAAACTGACCAACGTTTTCAATTGTCATGAAATGACAAATATGAGAAAAGGATTAAAAGTTATGGATAAAGAATGTTTTAAATTATTATGCAGAAAGTTTAGTATTTTGTAGATTTCTTAGAAAAACTAGAAGAAACTAAATTACTCACTCAAAAATTTTACAGTAAACTCTTCGACTGACATATAACAGATGAAGACTATCTCCATGCACAGCAAATTTGGAAGCAATTTTCTATTAAAACATTGGGAAAATATTTGGATTTATATTTAAAAACCAATGTAACTCTTTCATCAGATTTCTTTGAAAATATTAGAAATGTATGTCACAAAATGTACCCGCTTGATCCAGCCTTTTATTACACTCATCCTGGAACTGCATGTTAAAATAAACCAAGTTTGAACTGTAAACCATTCAAGATATAGATATTTTGTTATTTTTTGAGAATTGAGTAAGGGGTGGAATCAGTCACTGCAGCAAAACATATGTCGAAGGAGTGACGAACAAAAACGAAACAATAAAAACTCTTGAAATTTTCTAGCAATTGTCCTTAACACATAATAAAAAACCTAACGCAATACCCCAACATACTAAACCAATGATCAGGAGATTACAAGGAATTACAAGGGCCATAGAAAATATAAAGGAAAACAAAGTACCTGGTGAAGATGGCATAGTCGTGGCAACATGAAAAAAGAAAACATAATAAACAAAATGTCTACTTCTAGGAATTACACCATCTCGAAGAATACAGACCAATCAGTGTATTAAGAAAAGCTACAAAAATTATTTATAACTCGAGTTTTGTGTATCAAAAGAGCAAAAGATGTGTAGAATACCATAAGCCACTATTTCGAGCTATGTAAATTTTGAGAAGTTGCCAATTATTAGAAGCAGCTGTTGACTGTGGGGTAAACCATTAAAATAACTCACACCAAACAAGTTCAACATCGAGAGAAGACTTGCACAAAGAAATGCGCCCTGTTCTAAACTGTTCATTAATTTCCTACAACCCACTCCAACAAAAAAAAAACTTCGAGAATAAAGAAATAAGGTCTTAAAAACAGACAATAAAGCAGAAGCACAAACTATGATACAGAACTTATGTAATATCAAGTTTTTAAATATTTTTTTCGAAAATATGATCCATACAGCAGAAAGTAACTTCATGAAAACAAACAACAAAAACATAGAACAGATTATTTTGTTCAAATATCTTGGATATAGGACATGCTTTAGACGAGGCAATGAATCACACAAAATTAAGCGTATGATAGGATTCACCGGATCATTTTTTTCGAAAACTTGAGCTTCAATCCAGATTTCTGCTGTGCTTGAAAATTTGCAGAAACACTATACGAAACAGAATGCTTAATATGACCTTTAAACGCAACACAGGAATACGAATACATGACGCAATCCAAACCATTCTGTATTTAAAATGGATCTAGGCTGGTAAAGTAGCTAAAATGATAAATAACTGATCGAAGAAAGGAGTTAGACAATGGGTCAAGATCAGAAATGTATAAAAGCAGGGGACGGCCGGTCACAAGAAGGATTATTGGTGCTGTAAGGACCCAGGGAGAGAAGTTTTTGTCAAACAATGAAAGGTTAAGCTAGAGACTAGGAAGATGTTGATGATCAGTACTCACTGTATTTATTAAATTCACCATCTTACTTAAATTGCTATTTAATTGAATTTCACACTGACGCTATCAAAACCTAAGTTGAGTTTACAACTCCAAACTCTGTTGACTTACCTTGATTCCAATTTTTAACTTACTCTTAAAAATCTTAGACCGAAAATTTTACCTATATTCACATAACTGTCAGCTTAAATTCTTGTTTCACTTTGTATTTAAAAATCTACAGTCAATTTAGTTTTGCTTATGCATCAGTCAATAGAGATTTTTAGGTGAAATAAAATTCAACAGCAAACCGCATAAGCCATCACGTAAATAATGGTTTATAAGTCATAACTGACATAATTTTAACAGAAAACTCGCAGAAGTAAATTATTTGAGCCTTAAATCCCCCCCCCCCCAAAATGGTTATTTTCGTTTTTTGCTTATAGTATAAAAATTAATGATCTGTTTATAATGTCGTCAATAGAAAATTTGTAGAGAATCAGAAAATATTGAAAATGAATGTTTATAAATTTTGATCGCAGCATTTTTCATAAAGAGATGCTGGAAAAGTCGATGTAAAGTAATTGATTTAAAAAAAATCATAACTTGGTTATAATAACAGCTGTAACCCTCTAATCTGTCCCCTAATGATAGCTTCTAACGTTGATATTAATAACGCTGAAAATCGATATTGTACGTTAAGTAGACCTTGCAAAACTGCAATTTAAATAATTTGTAGAAATATTTTGCAGGACGTATTGTATTAACCACGATAGTAAGATAGCGATATGCAAAATATATTTTGAAAGCTTATAAAATAAACTTCTCTTCGTATATCTTGGATTTTGGTCATAGTTCCGTAAAATGTATTAACACCGCTTTTAAAATTTGGCATAAACGATGGACCCTCTGATGTTTTGACAGTGACGGATCCAGTCAGTGGAAAAAAGTCATTTAATTAAAATCAGTAAACTGTATACAGGTAACCAATAACTTAACAAACCAATGAAATAGACCAATATGAGCAGGCAAAAGTTATGTAAATAAAAACGTAATAAACTGCTGCGAAAAAACATATAATAATACAATTTATCATAATTTCCATCTCATGCCCCCACCTTAAGAAAATTCTAGATCCGTCCATGTACCTTGACAGCTATTATCAGTGCACCGCTGGCTGGCTGTCGCATATTCGTACATTTAATGTTTATTATTATTTTAAACCAATTCTCGGCATTATAAGTGGAATTTATGAACTTTCAAAATATGAATTGTTCAAAAACTACTTATTCAATAGTATCCATCGCGAGGCCTTATAAACTTAATATTATATACTATCGTTTAGACGATGACTAGTATTCCAGTATTACCAGAAAGTTATAAATTTCTGAAAAAAATTCACTTTTGACTAGTTTTTCTGAGTTTACTCGGTAAAAATGATCCAATCAGGATGTACTCATTAAGAAGGATTTCATATTCTCTACAACTTTTCTATAGAGGCATTACGATTCCTTCATTACTTTTCATTATATAAGCAAAAAACAAAAGAAATTCGTATTTTTGCGGGTTTTCTATTATTTATTTTATTATTTAAATCGTAATCGTTTATTTCTACCAGTTTGCTGTTAAAATCTAAGCAATAATAATCTATAAATTGTTACTCATGTGATGGTATAAGCGAATTGCTGTTGAATTCTATGTCCGAAAATGAGTTAAATTTTGCTTTATAAACTGGTATAATTATATTAATGCATGCTATGTTGCTCATTACAAAGATGCTAACATTTTATTGATTTGACAACATACGAGTTGAAAAATGATTTATTCAGCAATATGCCTAGAAATTGTATACTACAAAAAACAATAGGTATTGTACTTTAATGTTAACACCGGATAGAATGAAATTGCTTGCTTCTGATTTGTGTTTGTTTGTGTCAGTCAAGTGACATGTACCATTGCTTGCAGCATTAGAGAGAGTCACATATACGTCTACTCGGTTTTCTTTCTCTCTCATCCAGCGTTATGATTCGATTTCTTAAGTAATACCTGTATGGGTCTAGGACATAAGATTTGGAATACCTCCAGAAGCAGTTGCAGATGCCAACTATAATAATTCTACAAGTCTACATAAACATTTGCTATTAAAATGATGACTATTCTAAATTACCAATCAGACTAACCCCAAACCTTACACTTTTAGCGACAACAAAGATGTTATATTTCGATCACTGCAAAACTAGTGACGGGTTTGGCTGTCATTAGATGATACGTATATAAGATGCTTTCGTTTCGAAATATGTGATATATTTCAAATTATCTTTATTGAAAAAAATTTATTTTGGGTTACTTAAATTTATTTTGTCTGTTCATTGGGTTTTCTCTCCTCTAAATTTTTTTCCTGCAACAGATAAGTATTTAAAAATTGTATATGTAGAACAAAGTGTAGTAAGGCAATTTCGTAAAATTGCCCGGACTACTGGCTGTCCGTACAGAGATTCTTCCTCACAGTTATTCTGAGAGAAAGAGATGTCTACAAAATGATCAACCAGTATTCCTGTATATATGTAATGTATTGTATATTGTGTAATACTTATCTGTATTTGGAGACGTTTCAACTCCGAGTCTGGAGTCGTTGTCAATCGTTTAGTGTTGTTTTCGAGGTTTTTTTTCTAAAAATTTTCGCTTTGATCTTGAATTTCTTGTTTGTCAAAATTTGACATTTGTCGTTTGGCGATCACTTGACGATGAGGTTACCGTTTTTTTGTTCTGTTAGCAATAAATTCCTCCAGTCCAAATGAAGGTCGGCTGAAGGTGCTCCGATTTCAGTGTTGTTTATCATCATACAGCTGGCTTCTTTAAGTTTTCTCTTTTTTAAATTTTCTTCTTTCAGCAAAATCTTTGTTTTATCCCAGTCTATCCTATGGCTGCCGGTGCTAGTTAATACATGATTGGCCAAATTTGATTTGTCCACATGTCTTCTGGAAATGTTATATTGATATTCTTTTTTCCTTACTTCTAAAGGTCTTGAAGTTTCACCGGTATAAGAATGGCCACAGTCACACAAAACACTGTACACACAATTTTTAGAACTCTGGGTTGCGTTAAACGGTTTGGTATGTGTGAGGAGAGAGCGCAAGGTATTATTTGTTTTAAAAACAGTTTTAACGCTGTATTTATTTCCTAACCGCTTAATTTTTTCCGATACACCTGGGATATATGGGATTATATTCATAATTTAGTTGTCTGTTTGTGTTTGGTTGGTATTATTGTGATGGTTACTGGTGCTGGTTTGTTGTTGCGATTTTCTTTCTAGCTGATTTATAGTTTTATTTATAAAGTCTTGGGGATATTCATTTTGAAGTAGATGTTTTTTGATAATATTGACTTCTTTGTTAAAGATTTGGGTGGATGAAGATATGTTTTTTGCTCTATCATATAAGCACTTTACGACACCTTTCTTTACATTCAAAGGATGGTTGGAGTGAAAATTCAAATATCTATTAGTATTTGTAGATTTTCGATAAATACTTGTACTTATTGTGTTGTTTGTTCTATCTATAAGTACATCAAGATAAGCAAGTTTGTGCAAATTTTCCATCTCCATTGTAAATTTTATTGTGGGTTCTTGACTATTGATGTAATCTAGGAATGAGTGCAGTTCTTCAGCACCATACTCCCAAACCACAAAAATGTCATCAACGTATCTCCACACTTTTGGTTTATTCTTATATTTGCCTATGAATCTTTCTTCAAAATATGTCATGAATAGATTACTGATGATAGGAGATAAAGAAGAACCCATGGCCATACCAAATTCTTGTTTATAGAAATCTCCTTCAAATTGAAAATATGTAGTGTTTAAGCAAAGTTCGGTTAGTTCCATAATTGTGTCAATGTTTAATTTTGTTTTGCTGTGCAAGGTATTATCTTGTTATAATTTATTTTTTATAATTTGTAATAATTTATCAACAGGTACATTTGTAAAAAGACTAACTATGTCGAAACTTACTTAAATTTAATTAAATCCACAATTACAAATGATTGTACCAAACAATTTCTAGACCCGCTATATTAAATTTGTATTAATCCTTAATAGCAACCACTAGCACGTAAGGCTGTTATGTAACAGAAGACCGTGTGGTAGTAATCGAATTTATCCACCGAAAACATATATAGTTTTCTAAGTTTAATTTAGGGAAAGGTAAAAATGCTGTCACTTCTATTAAGAGAACACAGACCTTCGAAAAACTTTACAAGCAATAAAAAAACCTTTTTATGTTAAGTCAGTTTTCATAAAGTTCCAAGTGGAAACATGTTTAATGAATATAATGAACCGTCATTTCTGTAACCTTCGAAGTTTCTGGAACATGTTAAAGTTAACGTTAAACGAAAATATACGTTACACGAATTTTGTAATATCATCTGTTAAGCACAATTCAAAAGGATAATACGGTTTTCGTTCAGTTCTTAGTAGCAATAGTTCTACCCACCGCGCCATTATGCGATAAAATAATTAAATAACGCCAAATAGGATCCCTAACTATCTGCAGATACTTTCTGAGAAATTTCACTTGCCACAATGAGGCATGGATTAACGAGAAACACAACTTTGCGTTTAATTTAATTATCTAGATTGTGTTTAACTGTTCGATTTCACAGTGGTTGCTGGGTATATTAACTGTAATTTTCTTAAACATTTCAGGTTTACTTAGAAACAACATGCTGAGTTCGTGAGTTACTGTGAAAATTGTTATTATGTCTAAAATTTCAGAGTAACGGAAAATTTCTGTTCGGTAACAAACTTTTCCTAACCGATGAATATCCTACTAAAAAACAATAGAGGCAGTCATTTGACTCTGTAAGGTGAAAGCAAAAGC
Source organism: Octodonta nipae (assembly GCA_034190945.1). NCBI lineage: Eukaryota > Metazoa > Arthropoda > Insecta > Coleoptera > Chrysomelidae > Octodonta > Octodonta nipae. The sequence continues at coordinate 31,156,793 of CM067222.1, forward strand.
TTTTTGGGGAATATACTTCGAGTATCTGGTAATTTTTCTTAGATGATTACTTTTTTAAACCCTTTTAGATGGTCTCACTTACCTAAGAGAAAATAATTTAATTCATAGGAAATATTTATGATAATTATGGTAATAAGTGTGTAAGTTCACAAGATATTCGAGCATGATTTTACAAATCATAAATTTACCACAGAACCAGACACAAACCTGCAAAGACTCACTTTTCGTTTGGTTTCAAATTGAAACATTTTACAATACCTAATATCACAAAATGATTTTTTATGTTCTTAAAGTCATATAAAATACCTGCTCAAAGGCTCAGTCCGTTATTAATGTGTATTGCCAGCTACCTTCAGAAATATCGATATTAAGGAATTTAAAACTATTACATTTACTCTAAACTCAAATATTATTCATAAGTCTTAATGTAAAATGTTTACTTATCGATATTAAGGAATATTAAACTACTGTATTTATTTTAAACTCAAATATTATTCATAAGTGTTAATGTAAAATGTTTACTTTGTAATATGAACTTGCTCAGCACACAAATGTAATGGCAACTTGGTAACTGGTAACCAGAGCTGGTTGACCTTTTTTGGGTAATTCTGAATTTTTACGTACGTCAAGTCTCTAATTCAAAATATCACATAGAGAGAGATAAATTTTGTGCTGGTATTGTATACTAATTGGATGTTCTATTTGTTTATTTACTACAATTTGTTGATTTTCTATAAAAGAAGAGACTCTTATTATACAGCCTTGTCCCTGTTTCTTACACAGAAAACTAAGTTGCATTTCAAGGTCTAAGAAGTGTCCGAACGAATTCTCGGAACAAAACTAATTTTAGTATTTTACTACCATATTAGTCAATTCTTATGGGTACGTGTGTACCTCGTCCAAGATTTTTTCTCTTCACAAAATGTGTCCTCTATATTGACCAATATAAATAAGATAAGAAATTCGTATTTTTTGGCTACGGATAAAAAGATAAACTATTATCAAAAAGTAAAAAATATATATTTTAGAAATACACAAATCAAAAATTCGGTATCAACAACTTGTCATATAGTATTTATGAGGTTTTGGTTTGAATTGGATGAGTAAATTAATAAACAATTTGGTTAAAATAAGACATTAACAGAAAATAGGGAATCAAAATATACGGTTTTTATTTATTGACAAGTTTAAATTATCAAAAATTCTACAGATCCTAAAATGAGAGGATTGGTTTTGTATTTATTTATGTAAGACTATTAAAAATTCACTAAAAAAATATTCTGAATAAGTCATATTATCCGGTCAATTTAGGTCTAAAATCAGGAGGAACGCTACCAATATTCATAAGAAGCTGTAACTTGGTAAAATTGCTGAAAATACAATTATTAAAGAAATCTCAAAAGTCTTCATGATTCCGGTATGTGGAACAAAAATGGCTCGGGGTCAAAGGTAAAAAAATGACTTTTCGCGATTATCAGCAAAATGGGATTTATCGCAAAATTACCTCAGACAAAAATTGTAGATCATAAATTCGTTAGAAAAAATGTTTTAATAGTTTTTTCCTAAAAGCGTTTTAGAGATATAAGATTTTAAAAACTTGAATAATTTGTTACTGTCATAATTTGCATAAGTACGGGAACATATATACATCACTGAAGCTATAATATAAGTAAAATTAGTATGCTATTGGTTCTTCTTGCTATGTTCGGAGCTCCTAAAAAACTACTTATTTAGATAAGTTGCGATAAGCGTGTTTTGTCAAAAATACTCGAAACAAAGTACAGTTAGCCTGTCTTCCTCCAACTTCAGTAGCTGCTCATCAACATCTTATTACATATTACCAAGTTTAAGTGTGGCTTGGTAATCAGCTGGACCCTAAAGACTGGGGTTGGAGTTTGGTCGACAACATATTAGACTCAGTTCAAACTTCCACCAGAGAAACTGCTAAACACAATATCTTGCAAATGCAAAAAATCGGTTCACAACTGGAGAAGAATCCAGGTAAAATACATATAAAAAAATACACGCCTAATTCATAACCTTCCCCCTTTTGGAAGTAGGTTAAAAATCGGCATACGAACCCAGTTTCAGCAGATATTTTCATTACATTTTTGAGATGGGTTAATAAATGGCATGCTTATTGGGAACATACTTATTTTCCAAATCGATTGACAGATTTCCTCTAAATATGTAACATGATATATGGTTCCTACAAGATGAAGTTGAGCTACGTTGAAGACGAGAAGTTCACCAACGATTAACTATTGAAAATCTAATAGAAGGATAGGACCTATTCCTTGACCGGACTCTTTTCCACAATTAAATTCCTTCGCTTTGTTTTCTGGAGCTATTTGAAACAGTTATTTTCATCACCATGGAGAAGTAAATACTGCAGACGAACTATAACCGCGAATGGGTTATTCATAGAATTAGGAATTTTATTTGTGTCACCTGTAATCATTCATGAGTATACCGACCAACGGCCAGCGGTCACACGATTGAACAATTTTTGTAGAACTAGATGCATTTTACCGATAAGTAATTTCTTTTTTTATTGTGATCGAGAGATTATCTATCTCTAAACTTCTATACTCCTTTACTAATATACAAAGAGGTTAAATTTGTTTGTTTATAGAGATAATTCTTAAAAGTCGTGAACCGCTTTTAAATTTTTAGGGTTCCGTATATACAATATACGGATACCCTTATACTCGTAATATCACTCAGGATTTCTGCCTCTGTCACATCACAGCCATTTTCTCCTAAACTACTGGACGGAAGAGGTTGAAATTTGGTATCAATGTATAGTTTGGTGACCCGATCAGGAGAACATATCGTAAAAGAAAAAATTTTGATTTTAGGGGTACTTCTGGGGGGGGGGGAACTAAAAAAATCGGCCGTTCCCCCCCTGATCTCAGAAACTACTCAGCCTAAAATATTGAAAAAAATAGGAAATATAGAGCGTTGCCCGAACTTTACAGGAAAATTAAGGAAAAAACATTATTATTAATTTTGGGGGGCAAATTATAGAATTAAATAAAAATTTAAAAATAAAAAAAAAATTCAAACGCATCATGTAATATATCAAATGAAAGGTCTCATTCTGAGGAACACAAATATATTTTTTTCATATTAAAAAAAATTATTTAAAAATATATTAACGAAAATATACCAAAATTTACCCATTCCTCCCCCCCTTATCTCCGAAACTATAAAACGTAAAGTTTAGAAAAAAAATAGATTTATAGCTTCTGACCTGAAGTTTACTGGAAAAATAAGGAGAAAACTCTACTTTTAATTGTGGGGGGCCAATTACAGAATTAAATGGAAAATATAAAATTAAAATTGTTTCTAACCCAGCATGTTAGATATCAAATAAAAGGGCTCATGATGAAGAAAACAAATATATTTTTCCACATTTATAAAATAAATTAATTAAAAGATATTAACAAAAATATAAAAAAATTACCCATTCCCCCCCCTTATCTCCGAAGCCATAAGCTGAAAAATTTTGAAAAACTGGAAGTATAGCCCCTCACCTGAATTTTACTGGAAAAATAAGAAGAAACCCCTAATATTCATTTTGGGGGGCAAATTATAGAATTAAATGAAAAATAAAAAATTATAATTGTTTCTAACGGGTCATGTAATATATCAAATCCCAGGGCTCATTATGACGAAAAGGTACAAATATATTTTATAATTTTTTTAAAATGAATATTTTAAAATATATTAAAAAAATATTTTAAAAAATTACCCATTCTCCCCGTTATTCCCCAAACTCTAAGACCTCATTTTTTTTGTTTATAAGAAAAATATTTAAAAAATTCCTAATTCTATTATTTGACCCCAAAATTATAGAATTAAACGGAAAATAAATTACTGGAAAACCCCCATAGTAATTTTAGGAACAAATTATACAATTAAATGGAAAATAAAGATTCAATTTTCAAAAACATCATGTAATATATCAGATAAAAGGCTCATTATGTGAATTACAAATATAACATATTTTTAAATCATTTGTATAAATGATATTAAAAATATTAAACATCGACTTAATTCCCACTTTAGAAACTACACTATTTAAAATTTGAAAAATATATTTTATTTATATTTTTAAATAATTTGAATAACAGATTTAATAATTTATAATTTAAACTTTGACCTATTTTGCCGTTTTTCTTCCAATCTACAGAGCCTCAAAACTCAGACAGTAGATTATAAAAGGCATTTCTGAAAGTTTATTAGTAAAATAAAACTCTAATGTTACTTTTTGGGGGCCAAATTAAAAAATTAAATACATATGTATTGTGATAAAAATCAAGCGAATCCTAAAGCAGATAAAATAACAAGTCTATGTTTGGAAAATCAAAGTGTATATTTTTTATAAATTTAAAACGCTTCCTTTAAAATATATAAGGGTAAGTATAAGAAAATGCGCTCATTCCCTGCTTGTCTGAAACTGAAATATTCGAATCTTGAAGGTGGTACGGAACCCTAAGTATGCGAGTCCAACTCGCACTTGACCAAATTATTTTTCATTAAGTTACATTATTTGCGGGTAACATAGGTTATATTTTACTTGGATAAAGTGTTTGTTTACGCGATGGGGGTGAGGCTATTGTTTTTACTGTATTTTAATATCACTTTATGTTTCCAAATAAAATGATATAGGTGTGAGGATTGTTTTGCATACTTTTCTTCTTAATAAATAAAAACGAGAGGTTAATTCCTGTCTTTAAGTAAAGTAATAAGTGAATCACCATTTTACGAAAATTGAAATATTTACAGAGAATTCAGTACCTCCCAAATTAAAAGTAATAAAGTAGTGAATCATGATATATCTACTCTTCCAAAATAAATACAAACGAGTTTTATCATATCGATAAAATCAGTTATCCCATATGAGGCAAGTGTATTTATTAGCCCATATCATTTACGAAAATAGGTGACAAAATTAATAGTAGAAGAAAACCGACATCAACTTGTTCTAAAGATTAAACCTGACTAATTGACATACAGTTCAACATTTTTTATCAATGCGTTTTTGTTTTTTTTTTACAAAAAAAAACTCAAAAAATCGGTAATAATTTAGTTTTTTACCTTTTACACAAAATGTACCTACGAACCCGTGTTTGCTACTATGGGCAATGTTAAAGAGAAATGAAAAACCTACAAAATGAGCTACTATAAGCTCCACTGCGTTAATTGGATTCTTAGATAATTGAATCTGTATCCCTTATATATATATATATATATATATATATATATATATATATATATATATTTACTTTATATCTAAATCATTATTGTTAACTGAAGCGATAGATCTTCTCATACCCAATTCATGTTCTAAAAATAAATACTGTAGCCCCCTTAGTTTTTGCAAAATTTCAGTCAATCCTATGGAAGACATATTTTTTTGAAAGGCCGTATTACCGGTCATTATGTACTAACTGCCGTTGGAAAGCAGAAGAATTTATCTAGAGATCCCTCTTCTTACTTTTCTAAAATTTAAAGTATAAATACATATAAATATTGAATATATTTGGCCATTCGAAAAATCGCTAAGGGGTGGTACCTGTGTAACCATATCCTTATAATAAATAATCTCAATGCAAATTTTAGTTTTAAGCAGACATATATTTATATTTCTTGGATAATATGGATTTATGTAATAAATTTAGCAAAATCGAATATCTAAACTCCATTAAGCCACAATTGATAATGACGGAGCATCATAAGCAAAATGCGAGGGCTGTTGCAAGCGATTTTTCCATTTGTATGTGTTTCAATACAAGATCAAAACATATATTTCTAAGGAAATTTGGCTTGTATTTATTAATAAAAATTTCTTAACAGGAATCTGAATTAAACAATATAAAAATTAAGTTGTTAACTAATTGAAGAATACCATTTTTTTGTATTATTAACCATTATCAATTTGTATCAGCGTTTCATGTCTATATAATAATAAAATATAAGATGCACTTAACGTGTAAACAAGGGAACCTACTTTTATTTACTTATGTTTTAAAAAATCAGTGAATAGAGAAGGTAAATTAAAAATTATTGCTCCATCATTTTCATCAGTGTCTATCTAAATGGAGTTTAAGTGGTCCATTTTGCTAAATTTATTACACAAATCCGTATTATGCTAGAAATATAAATATGTGTCTGCTTAAAATTAGAATGTGCATCAAGATTATTTATTATAAGAATGTAGTTACACAGGTACCACCCCTTAGCAATTTTTGGAATGGACTCGTCCAGAAAAATTATAGAGAATGACCTATTATTGTCAGTATTTATATGTATTTATACATTAAATTTTAAAAAAGTGAGATGAGAGGTCTCGACATCAACTCTTCTACTTTCCATCGATGGTTTCTTCATAATGATAAGGTCATCCGGTGAGGTAATATGGCCTTTCAAAAAAAAAATGTCTTCCATAGGATTGACTGAGATTTTGCAAAAACCACCGGGGCTACAGTATTTATTTTTAGAACATGAATTGGGTATGAGAAGGTCTACTCTTTCAGTAAATGAGAATGTTTCAGTTATAAAATAAAAAAAAACATATAAGCCATTATTTATTTTTTTGTAATTTCGGCAGTAAAGATTTCATTATCTAAGAAACCAATTAACAAAATTAAGCGTGTAGTAACTCATTTTGTAGGTTTTTCATTGCTCTTTAACATTGCTCATAGCAGCAAACACGGTTCAATAGGTGGATTTTGTGTAAAAGGTAAAAAACTAAATTGTTACCGATTTTTTGAGGTTTTTTGTAAAAAATCGATAAAAAGTGTTGAATTTTATGTCAATTAGTTATTTTTTATCATTAGAACACATTGATGTTGGAATTGTTCTACTATTAATTTTGTCAACAAAAGGGCCTTTTTTACGTAAATGAACTGAGCTATATATTTTAATAAAAGTTCTGTTATGGAATGGGTACGGGTTTAAGTAACATTAAATCTCAAAAAATGATCAGAATACTAAATACGTCAAAAATAGTTAAACGTTAAAAATACCAAAATTAAAGAATGATAAAACGTCAAAAATGTCAAAATGTCAATGATGTCAAAAATCTCACCAATGTCAAAAACATTAAAAACATAAAAAATGGCAATGACAAAAAATGTCAAAACACCTAAAATAAAAAATGAGAAAACCATAATATCAAAAAAATCTCAAGCGCATCAAATATGCTTATCTTTTCTTATTAAAACTTAAAATATTATAATTTTGAAAGCGGTTATTGTCATATAAATTTCGCTCATGAATAGTGATGTTAAAATGGGTTTTCCAAAAAATCTAAAAATATTCTGGATACAAAATTACCAAATGGAAAAAACGGTCAAGATGAATACGTCACATTCACCGATTTGTCTGGCACGTGCGAAGCCTCGGCGAGGCGGGTCAGCTAGTAATCCAATATTCATTGGAATTATCTTAATCTGAAATTTTTATATAAACTATCTTCACGAGTTCTATAAGTTGTTAAGATAAATGACTTAATTTGTGAGCACACCGTATAGCAAAAAAGCTTCGTTTTTAACCGTCACTTACTGACTGCCGCATGTCGTTGGTTTACCCAGATTTATTTTTGACTAACAAAAGCAATAACATTTAAGGCCATTATTTTTCCAAACAACTCCATCAAATTAAATCCCGCATGAAAACACAACAAATATGTTCCAGATAATTACGCTACTCCTCCATTTTTTATCATTATCGCCACGTTTTACAGCTCCACCTCACGGAGCAATGAGCAACGAATACATTTTTTATATGCCTCATGGAAGTCAGTCTGAATTCCGATAAGCCGGATTAAAGACAATGTTTCAGACCGTTGAGTTAGGACCACAGAGATAAACCCTTGCCAAGCCACACAACCCGGAATATTATCGTTCAAGTTTCCGCGGCATAAACCGCATGTATTTTTCAGTAATTGTCCAGCTTTTCGTGTGCATTTATGATAGCGATAATTTTAAGGTTCGTGGAATCTGAATGAGCTATTTTCTCATTATCCTAAATAGGGAAAAGTCTACTTAACATGAAATTAGTTTGGGTTGCCAGTGGAAGTTTATTACGCATGATGAAGTCAAACATGAACTGAATTTCTCAGTGTTTGCTGACAGGAAATATTAAATAAATTTTGGAAGCTCTATTATTTCCACTAATGAGCTAATGTCACGTTCTAGACTTTATATACATTTTACGTCTATGCAACTCGAGTTTAACAGTGGAATTATTTGTAAATCATTTGAAACGTTCGATAAAATGAATATAGATCCTACAACCGGTAGAATTGCCGAAGGAAATTTCAATTTTATAGTGCTTTCTTTTCTGCTTAAGTTAATATTTATCAGTCCATAGAGGAAATGTCGTTCGAGGAAACTTTATTAGGTGAAATACAGCAATAATTGTTAAACGTTTGTAAACCAGTCAATAGAGACTTTTAAGTGACAAAGTTCAACAGCAAATATTTAAGCCATCACATTAGTAATAGTTAATAGACAAAAATAATTTGAAAAAACAGTTTTTTACCCTAACACCCCACCTTTATTAATAAAGGATTGGCTTTAGGGTGCAAAACTGTGTTTTTTCATTTGTGACAACGCAAAGGTTCCACAGCATTTTCATTAACAACAATTATCTGTCAAAATATTAACAGTAATATTATTAAATGAGTAAATTATGTAAAGTCAAATTTTGAATAAACACACAAATTTTAAAATATCAAATGCGATTTATTCATTACTGCATAAATACTGCAATGAACACAATTCAAATTTAGTTCAATAAAATAATCACATTTAAACCAATCCTCCATCTAAATAATCTTAACCTTTAACAGCATTCAATTCATCTAAATTGATTAAATTGCTATTCTGCAAAAACCAGTTATTTATGAATACTCCTCTTGAGAGTAGTTAATCTCAACATCATAAGCTGTCATTTTGTGGAAGATTAAACTTTTAATTTTTAATACACCGAAGTTATGAATTTTTTAAAATAAGTCCATTTTTCCAACTTTTCTCAGGGGAAAACATCCCTATCAGGACCTATAAACGCTCGTTTTGAAGGCTTTCTAATTCTCTACAACGTTTCCATTGACAAGATCACGATTCCTTCATTGTTTTGCTCAATACAAGTCAAAAACAAAAAAAAAATTGTTTGCCAGTTTTTATTGTTTAAATTAATTATTTCTACGATATTGCCGTTAAAATCATGTAAAATATCACCCATGAACTAATACCGAAACTATGGCATCACCGGTTTGCTGTTGAATTTTATTTCCCTAAATGCCTTTATTTTTGTTCTATGAGGAACATTCATGGGACGTCAACCGCATGGTGGCGCCACTGCATATAAAGGTACAAATGAGAATTTTCTATATGGGTATTAGAAAATAAAGTAGCATAGAGGTTGTAGGTGTACAAATGTAAAACGTGTAAGTTTAGTAGCTGTAAACATACACAATAGTAGTGTAAGTTTTCATCAGGTACATTCATGTTGAAATATTCGTATATGCAGCAATATAAGAGAGAATTTTAAAGAACTTGGGAAGAATTCGGGATAAGTGCATCGGGCAAGAATAAATGTCCTGGGTGGTAGAAAATTGAGTTGTTGTCAATTTTAGCAGTAAGTATACAAGGTGAACTTATGTAGGCTGTACTATAATTGGACTTTATTATGTTACACCCTGTGCATGAAAAAATAAATTAAAATAATATTACTGAAATATAACTACTATACTTTTGAAGATGCGAGATGTAAGACCGACATCTAGGATTTTCGAGAGAATCAGCACACAGAGGTTCCGAATCTGGAGCCGTTCCGTGTAATTGCTGTTCTCCCTTAACTCCTAGGACAGAATGTCACGATAAAATTTTTCATGTTACTTCACCTGTCAGAGATATTGAAAACTCTCTTCGAGGTGTCATTCCTTTGTACGCTAGACAATATATATTATATATAATATATAATACACATTGTTTCTGGTCAGGGAACCTTCATCAGTTGCGCTTCCCACAATTGAATGTCCTCTCGAACACTTCTTTATGTATTTGAAGTAAGACCGACATCTAGGATTTTCGAGAGAATCAGCACACAGAGGTTCCGAATCTGGAGCCGTTCTGTGTAATTGCTCTTGTCCCATAACTCCTAGGACAGAATGTCATGATAAAATTTTTCAGGTTACTTCACCTGTCAGAGATATTGAATACTCTCTTCGAGGTGTCATTCCTTTGTACGCTAGACAATATATATTATATATAATATACATTGTTTCTGGTCAGGGAACCTTTATCAGTTGCGCTTCCCACAATTAAATGTCCTCTCGAACACTTCTTTATGTATTTGAAACATTTCGTTAAATTTGAACACGCGAGATGTAAGACCGACATCTAGGATTTTCGAGAGAATCAGCACACAGAGGTTCCGAATCTGGAGCCGTTCTGTGTAATTGCTGTTCTCCCTTAACTCCTAGGACAGAATGTCACGATAAAATTTTTCAGGTTACTTCACCTGTCAGAGATATTGAATACTCTCTTCGAGGTCTCATTCCCTTGTACGCAAGACAATATATATTATATATAATGTTCGAGAGGACATTCAATTGTGGGAAGCGCAACTGATGAAGGTTCCCTGAGCAGAAACAATGTATATTATATATAATATATATTGTCTTGCATTCAAAGGAATGACACCTCGAAGAGAGTATACTATACTTTTACCAAAAAATGTGCTTCTGTTGGAAATTTGAGACATACAAAAGCCAGAAGTGTTGCAGTAACCTATCTATATAAGGCAAGTTCGAATTTCAAGTATATCCATATAATTTTACTTGCTGTACGCGGGTGAACCGTGGTTCACTCTAGAATCATATATTTTGTAAAACGTTACAATATATTTTAATCGTACTTATATTTAGGTCGAATTTAACACCGGAATTATTTTTAAATCATTTAAAATGATTAAAAAACTAAATGCATATGCTACATCGGTAGAATAATTCCTCTCTGAACAAGTTAAAATTTATCAGTCTACAAAGGAAATATTACTTTGAAAGGAACTTTGCTATATGGAATTTAGTAATAAATGTGCAAAGTTTGTGTTTTCATAAAGGGTAAGTATTTGAAAACTTATTATATCGGACAGAATCTTTAAATAATTAACAGATATATAACACTACTTACTGTAAGCAAACTTACATCCTGCATTATTTAGATTTCAGGTTTCAAACAAAATTACTGAATTGCCGGTAACTGGTTATTATTTATTTTTATTAATATGTGTGGAACTATCTACAACTGTGAATGTGATCATATCTTGTAGCCCGTTGGTGTAAAGGTGTTTTATAGATACCTCATAACTAGGTTTTGTGAAGTGCTAGGTTTTTGCTAATACTTTTCAATCTGTGTATATCATTTCAGTTTAATTAGCTATTTCAAAGCCACTGCCAGGTTGACTCAATGCATTTAATAAAGTACAGGTTACTTAGCAGTCTAATATCGGACTGGTGTAGAAGTTATCAGTTGTAAGACAGCAGCCTAGTATTTGGTGTTTAATTATATTTAGCTCTTTATTGGCTAAATTTCCAGCAAAACACTTTTTACAGCTCTTTTTTTTTTTCATTGAGTTTTTCGACATCAGAATAGTTCGACTTTGCTCTATTACATGATGTAGAGATGAAATTAGTAATGGTATTTTCCTTTTGAACAACTTTGTATATGTTGAGTTAGTTCATAAGTTTTCACTTATTACTTTAAAGGGATCACTGACAACATAATTGGCTATATTGATTGGCGAATTTGTAACCTGCTCCCCTGGGAGTACCACATACACCACATACAAACTCTGAGGCAACGCTCTCATGTTCTTTCAACTTAAAAGCAGCTTTACTATTAAATATGAATTTTGGAATTTTTGTGCTGCCCTGTATATTTAAAAATAACAAACTTTCTTACAATACTCAAAACAGTCAAAAATTTTATTTTTAATTTATACTATAATAATAACATTTATAATCTATTGACAACTGATAAATTAAAACCTTGAAACATTTGGATTTATTAAATATATAGCTTTTTGTTCTCAATGTGGTGTCCCCCCCCCCTCCAAAAAAAACGTAATAAGCAATATTCAATTGCTGCAAGCAAATATATTCTGTATTTAGTTAGGTTACGTACAAAATTTGATTTATTTGACATTATGTGACATTTGGTGAATGCGCAGAAATAAGAATTTTATCATGAAACTAGTTGCAGTATAGTTACTGAAAACCGAATAAATTACCCAGAGTTTAAAACATTTAAATTGGTCCTGCCAATTTGGAGTAATGGATGAAGATACATATAAAACAAAACAACTGAGAGATCTTTTTAAACACTACTAAGCTTTAAATTAACGAGACACCTATATGGGGCACACGAGAAGAGTGAATGTAATCTCGTTCTCGGGCTGGCCTCTTCTCTGGTCGATTTCGATTTTGTTGCCGCTTCAAAGGGTTTCTCGGTTTAGAGCCTGAGAAGGTCTCGTGCGTGTAGGTATCTTCTCGGCTCTCGCCCAATATCCGGGTAAGACTTCTCGATGAGACTTCTCGACTCTGTAGCCGGTACTAGATTTGAATTTGTGACGGAGAATTTGTACTATCCTATCCTGAAATTTTATATTAACTTTTGTTACCTCAACTGCACTCGACCCCAAATTGTATATTTTTTATTGTTTTCTGAATGATAATTGTGACATACCTGGTTTTTATTTTTTCAGAGTTCTTTGGGAATAACACCTCATAAACTTGAAGGTCGTATATTCCAAAAGTCCAAATGTTTCAAGGTCTAAATCAGACCTCGTTTTCAATGGTATTAACCCAAATTGAAGAAAAAATTAGAAAATTAAAAAATTAAGAGGATTTGCTATGACAAATATCGTAATCACAGTTTGGCATTAATGTTTGACTATAAAACTGATGTAATTAAGGGAATTTACTGCAATTTGATATATACAGGGTAGCACACTTTTTTTAAATATCATGTGAAATAACAAAAGCATTTAGAATGGTCGTAGACATTAATACTGTTAAACTTGTAATGTACTGTTCATTTTTACAGAAAAGTGTCACTAACCAAGAAAATTCGTGACATTTCTGGGTCACTGACATGGAATATACTTGAAAAATCTATAAAGACGAAACGTATGTAAGGAAGTCTTGTGTGTCGGCTTTACTTCCACAGTGCAAGGGAGATTGATTATTCGTAATTCGAGTTTGTAAATTTCCTGAAGGTATTCGTAGTTAAACTAAAGGTTTGCAAGAACACTACATTTTTCAGTAATGTTGGCTCTTTATTCAGTATAATTATTATATTAAATAATGTCAGCTATTGTAGAAATGATCTATAAATAGGTAATATTATTATTATATTGACGTAAAGCACATAAACAACCAAAATTCAATATAAATGACGAAGTCGCTCTCAGCACAATAATATCTGCAGACAACCCCAAATACTGGTGGCTGATTCAGAATATAGCTGACAAAGGGACCTTATAAATTAATTATGAGACAGCTCAAAATTACAACTTACATAATCATATTAATTTCTAAAACAAGAGTTATTGCTATCAAAGGAACCGACTCACTTAGAGCAATCATAGTAAATCAATGACAATGGAGTAAATTCGTATGATAAAGACAAATTAAAATTTCATAATTCAATGGAGGCTTCAACATTGTTATATGGATACGGGGTGTGTTGATATTCTTCTGTTATTCGAAAGAAAGAAAAAATACAGAAAATAAATACATAAAATTAATCATCAAGAAATAGACATTAATAAATACATTATTTATATTATTAATGTAAAAAATACCTCTTGGCTAAATGGTATATTTAATTTAATAACACTTAAAAATAATATCATAAACCAAAAGGACTCATAGCTGTAGAGACGGACTTATTAAAACGAATAGCTAGGAGATATCGAGTAGACTATGAGAAGAAAAAAATACATATTTATATATATATATATATATATATATATATATATATATATATATATATATATATATATATATGTGTGTATCTATAGTCTGATGGGGTTTGTATTTTGTATGCCGTCGCTATGTCAGGTCTTCGAAGAATTCGGTCAATTCTGTATTGTTCCTTTGATGTACGGTAAGACTGCTTTTGGTTTTTCAGTAATATCGTCGTTTGACTTTGGCTCTAGGTGTAGTTATTTTATTGCCTCTTTGATTGTGTGGTTTGTGTATAAATTTTGTCGTAGATTGGTGATGAGATTTTTAATTTAGGTATCGGTACGTGTGTTTGTCGGCTTTCTGTATACGGTGAGGTGACCCAAGTGCCCATTGTGGGTATTTTTTCTTATGATAACGTCAAGGAAAGGCGGCTGGTTGTTTTCTTCAAGTTCTAATGTGAATTAAATCCTGGGGTGTATCGAGTTTAGGTGGTCTAGGAATTTGAGTTCTTGTTTGCCCAAAGGGGATATGACAAATACGTCATCGACGCATCTAATCCATAACTTTGGCATCAGGTTTGCTTTCTGTATTGCCTTCTTCTCGAAATAGACCATAAAGTGATTAGCCACCGCTGGTGATAATGGGGACCTTATTGCTGCTCCGTCGGTTTATTTATATATTCGGGTGTCAAACATAAAATAGGCACTAGTACCCTTCTCAAATACACAAAGTGGCCAACACGTTCGTTTCCAGATCTATACGACTAATAGAAGACACTAACAAAACACAGGAAGTATACGTCGGACAAACGAACAGGAGAATTTTAGGTGAACATAAATTAGATGTCAAATAAAAACAAACGACATCGGCCCTGTTCCTACATATAATTGTAAACAGATCGCACAATCAAGGCATTACAAAACAAGACAGTAGTTAAACAAAGCGGTTTCTGGAGCGGAAGTGGGCATAAAGGTAACCAGTCATCGAGTTCTCGCCGGGAGCTGCTGCCGAGCTGTTGGTAGTTGTTGTTTGGATAAGAAGAAGACATTGGGAAGAAGAAGAAGACATTGGGGGTGGTCGTAGGGGTGCGCGAAAGACATTTGGGTGTGTCGCAGAGGTGCGTGCCATCTGTTGTTAATAAATGAAAGCAATTGTATTGTGCGTTGCGTGGGTTGCAGAGTGCACGCCATCTGTTGATGGTTGTGGTGGTTACAAAGAAAAAAAGCTAAATACTTGGCCGGGTATCGAACGCGGCTTGCCTGATTACAAAGTCAGGTGTCCACCGAGCTGCGCTAATGCGGTTAATCGAGAAATGTTTATTTGAAAAGGTATAGTACATGCCCGTTGGGTGGGCGCGGGTTTTTGGGCGTTGTTCGGTTAGATATTTGGGGGCTGGATGGGGGGATATGATATTTTGTTGTCTGTAAAAAAATTTAAAATCTTGGTATTTTGTTGTCTGTAAAAAAATTTAAAATCTTTTGCTTAAGCCTGCATGCGCGAGAACGTCCACTCCTTCGAGTCTATAGTTATCGTAAGCGACCGCCTACCTGCGCAAGAACGGCAACTCCTTCGAGACTCTGATTTTGTCGGATGATTCAAGGCATTGAACGCCTGCAGGCGCAAGAACGTCCACTCCTTCGAGTCTATAGTTTTCCTAAGCGAGCGCCTACCTGCGCAAGAACGGCAACTCCTTCGAGTCTCTGATTTTGTCGGATGATTCAAGGCCGAGCGTAATAATTTTGAGACTTGGAAAAATTTGTTTCAAGCGTCTGAAATTTAATTAAGGTGAAAATAATGGATATATTAAAACTAGACAACTGTTTAAATATCTTTATTAGCATATAGTATATTATGAATTTTCAGAGCATCCTTAATAATTAAAGCTATATTTTGTTTTGTTTTTGTACAATATATAGTAAGACCGCCATCATCCAACCACATAGTCAAATCCAAAGAAATACCATCAGAACAAAGCTGGCAATCATCCCATACAGTGTCAGGTTCATCCTTTCCATGTGAAGGATCGTTATGGAAACCATATGCAAATTCCAAGTATTTTTTAAGCACCGTGTAACTCTCCACCGTTAAATGTATAATTGTTTCACCAATTTTGAGAGTGGTCTCGGTATCGGTAATATTAATTGTTAAAATTTCTGGTACTGCCGCATATATGCAAGTGCGTCCGTTGTAGGTAATCACAGTTGTTAAAACGTCTGGTACCACGTAACATCCATTTTTGGGATTTAGCTTTCCAGTTAAATCTTTCGGTTGTATAGTTCTCGTTGACACTGCACTCATATTAAATCTTACTTGGTCATCAAGTAAACTTTCCAAATTCATGACTGGATTGTTACAGCTTCAACTCAAGACTGAATAAAAGAAATAAATTCTTTTAACTTATTGTCGTGAGTGTGTGACGACAGCAAACACTACAAATATTAGATTTTTGTGGCTATAGGTGCAGTCTTATTCAATTCACTATGAATAAAAGGTGTGGAATATGTTTGGAAGAGATAACTAATAATTTTGGGCTATTGCCAAATTGTAACCATTGTTTCTGCTTCCCATGCGTAAAAAGATGGCATCAAAATAAAGACTTTGAATTGAATATTCGCAGAGGCTGTCCAGAATGCCGTATTGTGTCTCCTTATGTCTATCAATCTGAGGTTTATTACCAGAAAGCGGAAAAAGATCGTTATATAGCTGAGAAAAACGAAAAAATGAAGAAAATGCGATGTAGGTATTTCCGAAAAAGCAAACCCAAATGTCCGTTTGGAAACACTTGCTTGTTTAGCCATCGATTACCAAATGGGGTAGAAATAGATATAGGGCCACCTCAAATGAAACGTGCAGGTATGGGCGGTCGTACTGATTTCATAGAGGCTCAGTTCACACGTGGAGGAGGTAGAACTCAGCGCCCAGCAATAGGAGGACTCCCAGATACTTTTAGTTTACTCCTGGTGGAACCAGGAATTTTTTACGTCTTGAGAGATGAATAAAAACCTGTATTTATTTAAAAATTCATGCCAATAAAATCATAAATGTATTTAAAAATTCCTGATAATAAATTCTCAAATCATAAATCTGTATTTATTTAAATGTAATGTTAATAAAATCGAAAAATAATATAAATCATGAATCCGTGATTATTTAAAAATTCCTGATAATAAATTCACATTATATCTGGTATTTTAGATATCAAAACCACAAACCGGAAATTTCCTGATAATAAATTCACATTATATCTGGTATTTTAGATATCAAAACCACAAACCGGACATGATGACCGCAGTGAAAGGAAACTGTCATATCTTGTTTACGCTAATTGAAACCGAGCTAAATAAATTTACAGGAAGCTGTGGTTTGATTAGGTTATCATGTTGCTTGCAGCAACAAACTTTTGCAGGAAGTTCCCATATGATAAGCATTAATTAGTTGTTTTTCTAGAACTAACGGAAATTTCGTTATACGCAAATGACGTAGTTCGATGCTGATAAATAAAATAATTGCGAATTTTTATTTCATTGTTAATTCAACTCTCAAAGAGATCAGATATCAACTACAGTGATTGTGTTTGTGCTTTGTGAAATTAACTGTTAATTCAACTTGCAAAGTGTATCTAGTGATAGTGTGTGTTGTTCAAAAAACATTATGTGAGTATTTACTTAATTTCATTTATGTTAATTTGCTTTTAGTATTTTGTGACTGCCCTTCAAAATATTTGAAATTAATAGAGTATGTTTTTCGAATTGAATATTTTCTGCCCGCTTTTCAATTCAATGTTCTAGTTCCAACTTTTGTTAATTTGCATCTAATATTTTGTGTGTGTCTTTCAAAAATTATTAGGAGTGTTTGGATTCATTATAAATTTGTAGTTTTGTTATTCGAATCAGGTAGTTTCTGTCTGCTTTTCTTAAAAATTTCAATGTTCTATTCCTAAATTTTTGGTAATTTGCTTCCAATATGTTGCGCCTGTCTTTCAAAAATTATTAGAGTTTAGACGCAACCAAGTTCATAGTATTTAATTTTTGTTATAGAAAATGGATTTTTTGAAAGAACTTAATGCAGTTTCCTCCGCAGAGATTGACAACAAGCCGGCAATAAAAATTCAAGACTTGCAGCTTAACCAGAAGTATCGAATTCTGGCAGCCAAACTGGTCAACCCAAGATACGGTGAAACCATCTTACTTGAATTAGAGGACCACGTAACCTTCCTGCCGAAACGGGTCACTCAGGTATATAAACCACACCTAGACAAATTTGGCGGTGGAAAGTTCCACATCGAATTCATCGGGCTGCAGCAACTTGGAGGCAAACTACAACCCCGAGTGAATATAAAAGAATTTAGTTGTAAGTTTTTATTTTAAATTTTGCATGCTTCAGTTATACTTTTACTGTTAATATTCCATTGATATTTCTCAAGTTTGTAATAGTTTATTATATTGTTATACGAGTAAAAATGAATTCAGAGGCTATAGCGAATATTAGTACCGATATTATTAACAAGTTTAGATTAGCATCAAATATAATTTTCTCAAAGAAACGTTGCTCTCCAGAGCAAATATCTAACTGGCTGAAATTAAGTAAAAAACAATTAATTTTATGTAACAGAGCTATTCGTGAATCAGATTTACATATAGGAACTTTGAATAAGCTTCAGTCTGAAATTAGTCATATAAAAAGATTTAGAAATGATTTGAAAAATTATGCTAACATCAAAAGGGGTGGGGGAATTGGTGAGAAGTCAAAAAGAAGTGATCGCGTTAAATGGTATGATGTAGAGTCAGCGTTTCGCTCACGTGTTCGAACAGGAGTAATCATTAATCTCATTCATATCAACATTTTTAAATTTTTAGATGATGCATTTTTCCTTTTTAAGGCGCGCATAAATAATACTTTAAAAACAATGCCTACTCTTAAAGTAAATACAACCTTTTGTGGTGAATTCATAAAGAAATCTGGAATGGAGGAAATTATGGAATATAAATATTTTAATACGAAAAACGCGATAATAGATAGGGGTACAGATTTGAATGGGTGGTTCTATGAACACATTCGGAATGAAATTTTACGTAAATTAGAGGAATTTCAGGAAAAGGCATCAGGATGGAGTTTGTATAAAGTTCTAAACTTAGAAATAAACATAAATAAATTTGAAATTGGAAATGGAGCCTCATCTTTCATAAGATTACCAGAATCAATTTCTAAAAAACATGCTGTAATCAATATTAAGAACTATGATGATGATCTTTGTTTTTTATACAGCGTTATTGCTCATTTGTACCCTACAGCCATTAATGTTGATAGAATATCAGCTTACCCCGAGCCATCTACTGTATTAAATCTAACTGGTTTGACATTTCCTATGACTTTACAGCAAATTACTAAGTTTGAGAAACTTAATAATATTTCTATTAATGTATATGTCTTAGAATTGATAAAAACAAAAGATAATGAGTATTATCAAACAGTTCCAGCTCGAATCACTAAATGTAAGTTAGACAAACATGTCAATCTCTTAATGATTCAAAATAAATATGTTCCTAAAGTCAATGATTTCGAAAATGTAGAAATAACAGCAAACGACGTGGAAATAAAATATCATTTCTGCCTAATTAAAATTTATCACGTCTTGTTTCAAATCAACTTAGCAAGCATAAAAGTAAAAAATTAATATGCGATCGTTGTCTAAATTATTTTAGTGACTCCAGCAGCCTTGAGAGCCACATTGAATATTGTAAAAATGTAAATAATTGCAAAATATCTTTTCCTAAGAAGGCGGTAGTTGAGTTTAATAATTTTTCATTCAAGCAAAGGCTTCCTTTTATTGTTTATGCAGATTTTGAGTCGATACTTTTACCAATTTCCGATACTACTTCTACCAAAACTCATAAATATCAGCAGCATTCAGCCCTATGTGCTGGTTATTATTTCAAATGTTCCTATGATGACTCTTTTTCGTACTATAGGAGCTTCACGGGCTCTAACTGTATGGAGTGGTTCACCAATGAAATGGCAAACTTGACAAAGTTCGTGCAGTCCAAACTAACCGATGTTGTACCTCTCAATGTGGAGGTTAGTCTCAAAGATGCATCTGGCACATGTCATATCTGTGAGAAGCCTTTTTTACCTCAAGATAAAATCGTTAGAGACCACTCTCACCTTTCCGGTGCATTTAGAGGCTATTCACATAATTATTGTAACCTCAGGTACCGAGAGTCTTTCATAGTTCCAGTAGTGTTCCACAACCTAAGTGGATACGACTCCCACTTTATAATTAGAGATCTCGCCAAGCATGATCAAATAACTCTTGTACCAATCAATAAAGAGAAGTATATTGCCTTTACTAAACATGATAAGGACACAAAAATAAAATTTAGATTTATCGACTCATTTAGATTTCTGGGATCTTCTTTGGATGAGCTGGCATCCACTTTAAAAACCGATCAATTTGTTAATTTAACTTCAATCTTCAATCATGTGTCGTTAGCGAAACTAAAGATGCTAAAACGAAAGGGAATCTTTCCTTATGATTATGTTGATTCATTGGAAAAATTAAGTGAAACCCAATTACCGCCTATAGAGAATTTTTATAATAAATTGAATGACCAGAACGTTTCTCAAGCTGATTACGAACATGCTAAAAGAGTATGGGATTCCTTTGAACGCCAAACCATTCGCAACTACATGGAGTTGTACATGAAAGTGGACATTCTTCTTCTAACTGACGTGTTTGAAAATTTCCGTGATAGGGCCCATCAAACATATGACTTAGATCCAGCCCATTGTTACACTCTACCTGGATATTCTTGGCAGTGTATGCTCAAGTACACAAGTTGCCAATTGGAAATTCTTCAAAATGTTGACATGCTGATGTTCATTGAACGTGGAATACGTGGAGGTATTTCCCAATGTTCTAATAGGTTTTCCGAGGCGAATAACAAGTATATGCCCAATTATAATCCTAATAAACCCTCCAAATTCATTTACCACGTAGACGCTAATAATTTATATGGATATAGTCAAAGTCAACCCTTACCCTACGGGGGATTCCAATGGTCTGCTGATACCAACATCGATGTCACTCAAATTCCCGATGATTCAGACATTGGTTATTTTTTGGAAGTTGATCTGGAGTATCCCAAGCATTTGCATGATCATCATAAAGACCTTCCCTTCTGTCCGGAGCGCCGCACCCCTCCCGGCTCTAAACTTCCCAAACTCATGACTACCTTGCATGACAAGGAAAAATATATTATTCACTATAGAAATCTGAAACAAGCTCTTGAGAATGGCATCATTCTCAAACACATTCACCGGGTGTTGAAATTCAAACAGTCTCCGTGGCTCAAGTCCTATATCGATCTAAATACTTCCCTAAGAGCTCAGGCGACTAATGATTTTGAGAAGAATTTGTTCAAATTGATGAATAACGCAGTCTTCGGTAAAACTATGGAGAATATCCGAAAGCATCGTATCGTTAAACTAGTCAACCATTGGGAAGGTCGATACGGTGCTAAAAATCTTATTGCTTCCCCAGCATTTCACAGTCGCACCATATTCGATGATGAGTTGATGGCAATTGAGTTAAACAAAACTGATTTGCTCTTCAATAAACCTCTGTATATCGGGTGCGCAATTCTGGAACTTTCAAAAATCCTAATGTATGACTTCCTCTATGATTTCATTTATAAAAAGTACCCTCGTCATCTAGTCAAACTTCTATACATCGATACTGATTCATTTTTGCTTGAGATAATTTCTGATGATATATATGAAGAGCTCGTCAAACCCAATCTCCATCGTTTCGACACATCAGACTATCCCCCCGATAATATCTACAACATCCCACTAGTTAATAAAAAGGTGCTTGGTTTAATGAAGGATGAGGCTAAGGGCTACATTATTTCACATTTTGTAGGCCTTCGTTCGAAAATGTACACCTACCTAATCCTAGGAGGAAAATGCATCAAAAAGTCAAAAGGCGTAAAATACAATGTAATTAAAAATAGTATTACGTTTGATGATTACCTCTATTGTTTGCAAGAAAACCAGCAAACTATTGCTTCCCAACGCTGTATTAGATCATATGCTCATAACATATTTAGTGTAGAGCAGACAAAAATTGCCCTCAGTCCTTTTGATGACAAGCGCTATCTGTTAAAAGACTCATATGATACTTTACCCTGGGGCCACTACAGCCTCTAAATTAATTTTTACTTTCAAGATATATGTATAAGTAATATTTGATGTAGTTATGTTATTAGTCTATGTTTATTTATTTTAAATAAAACAGCATATTGGTAACTTTGTCTTTTATTTTTAGCATACATATATTTTTAAATAACCTGCAATTTTCCGTCTACATATGCAGCAATGATCTATTTTCAGAGAACAATCAAAGCAACTAGCAAAGTGTCTGCATGGCATAAAAACAATTGTCATTTCATTAGTTAAGCAAATTTTACAAGTATTATGATTAGAGTCAGTGTGGGGATTTGGTGGGCAGTCTCTAAGCAATAAACATTTAGCTGATCCCTTTCTGTGAAGCTCTGTAATATCATCACAAGGTAAGAGATTCTTGAGCTCTAAGCCACAGCAATGACAAGTGATCCTGTCACCGTAGCCCGTGTAAAAGAAGCCGGCGTTGACAAGCTCGGCGGGTGTCTGCTTCAAGGCAATAGGCCAGTCTTTGAACGTCTCAAGTCTGCTCTCAAATGTCACTTTGCTTTTATGTCTGATAGGTCTGGTGATGTGGTAAGTGTCATCAAAATCAAAAAAGCGACAATATGGATTCCAGTCCAGATGATCGGCAACAGGGTCATCACCATCTTCCCAGTTGAAACCACGTGTATCACAAAATGGACATTCAACAGCATCATTTAAGCTGCCATCGGATTCTATTGCATCTTGTCGGTAGATAAACCCTGCTCTTGCTAACTTTTCAGCAGGGAAGTTGGAAGGCCAGTTTTCAAAGGTACGTAATCGATTTTCGTATATTTGGAAGTATTCTCGACACTCCATGGTGTAGAACTGATGAAATAAACAACAATGTTTTTAATTTATAAGCATTTATTCAATTTTTCTAATGTCAATATCTCTTAAAATAATGTTTTATAATAATAAATATGTTCTTTTAATGCAATACATAATGGAGACCTGTCATCTAAACAAAATGGTTTTAACAATTTTTCAATCGGCAAACGATTTAGTAAATTTGACCATAAACATATTTCATCTATTATTTTATAATAAAAAGTACAGTAATTTAAGCGCTCCAAATAAATTATTTTACTTGAGATAATAGGGTTAATAGCTAAGAGTTCAATCACATCACTATAATCCAAATAGAGCGCGCAAATGTTTTCATCACCAACACTTGTTTGACGTCTTCATACTGGATCTGGGATAGATGGAGACAATCTCCGCAGGTCACTGGGGCAGCAAACTCTGGAGGTGTGGCATTTTCAAAAAAGTTTGTTTTCAGGAGCTTGAGCTCAATGATGACATCCTCCCACTCGTACATAGTCATTACAATTTTCGTTGGTGTTCCAGCGGCTACAGGTGTTTTTTGCAAGATAACCACTGGAGAATAGGATCTTGCAGGACTGAGTGCACATTGAACATCATACTCTGAACTCAGTAATGGAAATCTCGAATGCAGCAAGTAATAGTCTTCCTTTTTGGCAGCTTCATCATACATTTGTAACACTCTATCCAAGTCCGCACTGTAACTGATAGTGGAATCACTACTATAACCACTATCTATGGTTTCAAAACTGCTGATACTACTCATTTTCACAAATCACTCGAGAGGTAAACTGGGACTGGGAATATATGTAGGGAATTTTCACAATTTTATAGTTGTACCCCTTCCACTACCTGATTGCGGTTGATTTCAATTATGTGTTCCTACGCCAAGATGGAAAAGTAGATCTCTTGTTGCTAAGAGCTGCTCTGTTCCCCATCACCATCATCATATATGTAAGGCTTTTAAATATTGCATCACTTGTTGTTTTTCACAATAAAATTTGATATCTTTCTGTAATCGTTTAAGTTTGGTGATATGTTGACTTAAACTTTTCGAATACTTTACAGTGATGTTTTCACCCTGAGTCTTCATTTTGCAATGCAAGCACATGTCTATATTTATGATAATTTATTATCAATTTATGATTGACCTTGGTGTTATAGTTTGTTTTCAGTGCCAATCCAACTGTCGTGGCTCGAATCAAACCCAAGCCACCGAACTTTAACCTTGTTGCCTTTTCGTTGCAAAATTTTCTCAACAAGATACACATCAGGATAGGCAGCCTTTTGCAATTCTTCTTCGTAAAAGCTCCCTTGAATCGGTGTACCAGACATATCTTCCAAACTATACGTAACTGGATTAGTTATTTTAACCTGCGTAATTTTAAACAATTCCGTACTCCAGCTGGGAAGGTAACCTTTATCAAAAACGTGCTTGGTTTTACTTATTCGCACAACATCTCCAACTTTCAGTTTTCTTGGCCCAGCAATTTTCAGGTTATTGTATACTTTAATATCTCGAGCGTTTTTCCTATTAATGTCCACAGGTCTCATCTTTGTCTTGGAATGTTTTTGATGGTTGTAGTCCTTAACGATTTCCTGTAGAATATCTATCCATTTGTAGGTGCCGTTCAAACTAAAGTACTTGTAGAGCCGTTCTTTCAGCGTTCTAATTACTCGTTCAGCTATTACGGCTTTCAGTCCACTAAATGTACTATAATGATTGATTCCGTATGACTTCATTAGTTTCTGAAAGCAACTATTGTAGTATTCCTTACCCTGGTCGGTTTGTAGATTTTTCGGGTGCCGTCCTTCCTTGAGAATACTCTCAAAGGCACGAGTTACCTCTTCACCGGATTTCGTTTTGAGCGGTCTCGTCCACACGTACTTTGAAAAGCAATCAATCACCACGAGGAAGAACTTGAAATTACGATTGGATTTTGCATAGAGATCCATTTGTGCGAGGTCCGACTGCCAGGAGTCATCGAAACCTTTAATTATTACACGTCGGCGAGGAAACTTTCGTCTCACAGGTCTATGCAGTTCCTTAACAACTTGAACTTTTTCTTTGGAATGTTTCGCTATAGGAGCCATCTTGTATACTGCTTAAAAATAGACAAAGGCATGTTTTTATTGATCCTAATGATGCTTTTTAATTGCAGCAATACTGTCTGCGATTGCTTCAAGTTTTTGATTTTGGTCCAAGATTTGATTTGCAATATCATCATGTAGTTTTTGCATGTCTCGGTATAGCTCAGGCACTACTTTTGTCATCTTGTCTCTAAGTTCAGTTAGATCAGAAAGATCTTTAGCCTTATCCTTTCGAACAATATTTAATACTTCTGCTGCATCAACACCTTTAGGAGCTTGTTTCATAGAAAGTTCCAGATCGTTTATACGTTTTTCCTGTGATATACGGTTGTCATTAAACGAGGCTTCAAATTTTGTGATGGTTTCCTTATATTCTTTCCGAGCAGATTCCAACTGAGCTTCTAATGTATTGAATTTAGAAATGAGAAGCGATATATTTTGTAGTTGCGTTTCCATAGCTTGTTCGGTTTTCAATATGCGAGTATTCATTGCAGCAATGTTTTGAGCTCCACGTTCCTCGCTAACCTTTTCGTTTTGCTTAAACACAGATAAGGTTTGCTGAACTTCACCAGTGTAGTTGCTGAAAGCTATTTGAAAATCACTATGTATTTGCTGAAGTCCGTTTGCTATTTTCTTATCAACGTACTGCTTGTTGGCGGCATCCATAGCCTTCGTCGGTACTTCGACATTGGTAATTTTCAGCTTCTCAGCATCAATATTTCCCTCCGCGGTAAAAGAAAAAGGTACTTTCATAAAAGCTAGGTTATGTGATTTTGATGACATTAGTTGCTGATGGGCACTACGCCCAAACTTGTTTAAAGTCATCGTGAAACTGACATGTTTGCCATAGGATAAGGAATAATATACACTTTCAAGTTCGAAATTTATTTATCTCGTATAATATTAGCTTCCTTAAGTTCATTTAAAATGGCAATTATTTCGTTGTCGTGAGAGGTGTTGCCTGCTTCCTTGGATGCAATCAGTAGTTTCAGCCGTTCAACCAATTCGTTGGGATCATCCCAGTAGACGTATTCCATTGGCTTGTTATTGTAAGTTAATTCCATACCAGTTCCAGCAAAACGTTGCTTTTTTGTCAAGGGAGGAAACATTGGCTTTATAATTTCAGTATATTTATATAGACTTGAAGCTTTCAAACGACCTGCTGCATTCTTGTGTGCTGATGTCATTACCAACACTCTTCGGTACGCTTCTAAATCATCGGGAGCATAATCAGGTGACTTGTAAAATATTAGTTGATATAACCCTGGAGTAACTCGAAACTGTAACCTATCAACGATAATGTGACCAGTACTACGACTGAAATTGATTTCCTTTTGCCCAAGAAACCATTTGGAACTTGCAGCGTCATATATAGGTCCATATATGTTGTCAATAACATCGCTTTTAGTGATATAGTCTTCAAGATATTTGTGTGCAACTGGAGGATACTGATCCATGTAGTCCTCTATTGCTTCTTTAGAGAGATTACCGGGATCCTCGTAAAAGGTTTCGTTCTCCACCTCATCATCATCATCATTGGTGTGCATACTAGTTTCAGCGATTGGTTCTTCATCGAGGTATTGTGTCTCTTCCAACTCATGTTTTTTGACTGATGGCAGCTCCTGCACTTCTTGTTTAATTACCTCACGCTTAATGGTCTGTGTTGGTATCTTAGTGAGAACTTTTGCCGTAGTTGAGGCAATATCTTGTAGCGGTGTCATTACCGGTCTAAAAAGTTTATTCAATGTTTCATCATGTTCCGACTTTCCCAGCTTCAGACTAAGATATTTCTTGCGAATAGAACGTGCCAATTGCTTGATCTTTTTCTTTCGAGCAGTGGCAGCAATGTTGCTACTCAATGAAGACATTTTTATCAACTAACAGCAATCATCTTTATTGAACCTTTATATATTTATCGAATCCTTTACGGTAGCGGCCATCATTCAAGTTGAAGTCCTTAGCTATTGTAATAAAGCCAAAACGATTTTGCCAGCATTCCGAACACATTGTCTTAAATTTATCATAGTCCATGTCGGGAGACACGTGCTCATCAAAGACGTGCTTCAAATTTACCTCATCTTGTCTGAATATGACAATTACGTTGCAATTGTCTCGAATCAGTTGTTTAGGTATTTTGCTATACGTTTGGCATAAATATATTGAATCGATATTCCTGTGCCTTCCCATAGAAAAATAATTCTGAATCTTGTTTTGTTTATCACCATTCACATCATCGAAAATGAATACTGAACATTCGCGTGCCTCACTCAGATCAATTACTTCCTCGTTGTCTTTAAAGGGAAAATACGATACACCTTTAACCAGCTTGAGAACGTCTTGTAAGAGCTGGTACTTTGGTTGGTAGAGTGACTTGGAATAGATGTAGACGTTCTCGAATCGTAGGCCGTTTTCATTGAATAGCAGTGATAACGATGCGTTGGTCTTTCCGCAACCACTAGGTCCGCAGAATGCTGCTCGTAGGGAATTTGGTAACAATTGTCCGTGTCGACTTGCTGATGATGGTGATTCTTCGACAAAGTCCAAATTTTCGATAGGCAGTTGGACATCTTGTTGCTTCATATACATCTTACGATATACTGACATCATCCTTATTGTGTATACTAATTAAATACAGCAGTCTATCTCAGTTTCAATCAGTGTCATGCTAACTCCCAAAGGAGGTAGTCTACTGAATAGTGCAATCAATAAATTACCATTTGAACTACATCTACCTGGTTATCAGTTTTGTGGACCCGGTACAAAACTTCTAGACCGTCTCTCCAAGGGTCAGCAGGGAATCAATAAGACAGACGCTGCTTGTCGAGCGCACGATATCGCCTACAGTAAATACAAGTCTTTGGCGGATCGTCATAAGGCTGATTACGAGTTGGAAAATCGAGCCTGGGAGAGATTCAAGTCAAAGGACGCTTCACTTGGAGAAAAAGCAGCTTCCTGGCTTATAACTACAGGCATGAAGGCTAAACGCAAGATGGGGCTTGGAATCAAAAAACGATGTGGAAAAAAATGTTTTCGACAGAATGTGGTTCTACCAATCAAGAGAGCTATTGCCGGATCTGGAAGTGATGTCCGTAAGACATCGTTATTGGCGTTGAGAGCAGCCCGAGCAGTCATTAAGAAGGCAGGTGGTCGCAAGAAAATCCATGTACCTCGAGTCATTCCTTTTGAGTCGAAAATTGGTGGTTTTCTCCCACTAATACCCCTATTTGCGGGGTTGTCAGCACTAGGAGCTCTTGCCGGGGGAGCCAGTGGAGTAGCCAAAGCCGTGATAGATGCAAAGAACGCCCGCAAGAAGTTGGAGGAGGACCAGCGCCATAATCAAGCCATGGAAGAGCTTGCAAAGAAAGGAAGCGGTATTTTTCTTAAAAAGTCCCGCAACGGCTTCGGGCTTTACTTAAAGAAGCAAAAAAACTCCCAATAAAGCTACCCAATCGAGCACTTTACAATCACGAGCTTGAGCAATATGCCAAACATTTGAAGATCCCCTACTTTAGGGGAGTATTTATGCGAAACACCTTACCTAAACATTCACAAACAAAGGAGTCTGCCATCGTTAATTTGGATACCAGCAGTCATCACGGTACGCATTGGGTAGCTTATGTGCGAAATGGAAACACCGTTCAGTACTTTGATAGCTTTGGATGTTTGAAACCACCCCAAGAATTAGCCAACTACTTTGGCAATGGAGTGAAAATCCTCTACAACAATGACTCTTATCAGACGTACAATCAATCAAATTGTGGCCATTTATGCTTGAAATTTCTCTATAATAAAAAATAAATATTTTGCATTATTGTTGTTTTACTTTAACCTATATTAGCAGCTAACAAGCGGATAATTATCAGTCATGTCTGTGATCATCACATTGAAAGGTCGCAGCCCAATACTGTCGATTGATTTTCAACCACCTATTCAGTTGGATTCCAACTACAACTACGGACTAGCTTTATTGAGTTTTCACTCGTACAACAGCATCCCAAACATTGAGAGAGGTGACAAGATCTACCTGTTTGACGATCAAAACACGCAAACATTCATCGACTTGCCCGAAGGTTCATACGAAATTGGTGACATCGAAGCTTATATTAGAAAGGCACTTGGCATTCATTTGGCAAAGGACGTTGAGAATATTTTCTCATTGAAACCCAACAACAATACTCTCAAGTGTGAGCTTTTCAGCAGCAAGTACCCTGTGGATTTTCAACCGCAAGACAGCATCGGTGATATTCTGGGCTTCTCTAAACAGGTTCACAGTTCCGATTTACCAGTGAACATTATAAAAGTTAGAACGATTCATCTCGATAGCAACATCACATCGGGAGCCTTCTACAATAACACTCCTTCACACACCATTTACGAGTTTGCCGTTGCAGTTGATCCTGGTTTTGCCATCGACGAAACACCTCAGCATTTAATCTATTTGCCGATTAACAGAAGCGAAATACATAACCTCACAATGCAAATTTTGAATCAAGACTCTGAACTAGTGAATTTTCGTGGTGAAGAAATCATCATTCGACTTGAGCTGAAACAACTACAATAATAATGGGTCGACTTGTATTTGATGAAGAACCATATAAGAGGTTAACCGCTCCTCGTCCACCATCAGTTTCTATGAAACCTCTCAAGAGATCACTCACGCTCTCAAACAGATTGTTTCTACAAACGCTCGGCTACCATGTCAACTCCTCAAATGTTCAATATCTTCCGCAAACCAAATTTTGATGATAGTGTAAGACGCGAGGAGTTGCGAACCTACTATCCATACGTCAAGTCATTCGGCAACAATGATATCGTTGAAATCACCGTCAATCAAACAGATTGTTGGTTTTCCATGGCTGATTCCTGCATCTCAATCCAGGGACAAGTGGTGAAGACAGCAGACAATGGAGATGTTTCTCTATCACCAAATGCTGGAGCTTTCTTCTTCGACAGCGTTACGTACGAGTTGTGCGGCAAGGAAATTGAAACCGTGAGAGACCCTGGTCGCGTGAGTACAATTCGTGGATACTTGTGCTACGACCCCAACAGTTCAAAGGACCTATTCATAGCCGGGTGGAATTTTCCACATAAAGCGTATATGAATGCCGCCGATAAAACTTTTCACATGTACATTCCATTGGGACATTTGTTTTCCATCTTCAACGACTACAAGCAAGTGATGTGTGGTAAACAAACAATTCGTCTGGTGCGAAGTCGTAGCGATGATGATTGCCTTATAATCACGGATGCTGCTACCAAGGGTAAAGTGACAATAAACAACATCGAACTCAAAGTCCGTCACATTTTTCCAAACGATGACGTTAAATTGGATTTACTGCAAGCCGTCAAAGCGGATTCCAGTATAATTTTACCGTTTCGTAAATGGGAGCTAAATGAGTTGCCTGCTCTCAAAACAGGTGCTACTCGTGAAATTTGGGCTGTGAAGACGTGTGCCGCACTGGAAAGCCCTCGTTACGTTATCTTAGCCTTTCAAACGGATCGCCACAGCAACATCAAAGAAGATCCCACGGAATTTGACAATATTCACATTTCCAATATTCGTCTAAATCTAAACAGCGAATTTTGGCCTATGGAGAGATTTGATTTAGATTTTTCAAAGAGTGAGTACGGTGAGGCGTACAAAAGGTATACGGACTTTTATCCCAGCTTTGGCGGCGGCAAACACCCTCTACTGGATTATGTTGCATTCAAGACGCACACCCTATTCGTCATCGATTGCTCCCGACGTGAGGACACCATGAAATCCTCGACTGTAGATATTCGCTTGGATATTGAAAGCCAGACGGGATTTCCCGATAAGACCCGAGCCTTCTGCATAATTATCCACGATTGCCTAATGGAATTTCTCCCACTCAGCGAAATTGTCCGAAGCTTATATTAGATCACTCAGCTGTTTAGAAAATCAGTTTCGTTATAGCTTTTCAACGGTTCACCATGGAAATTGCAATTGTCGACATTCAAGGTTTCGAAATCGAGGGAAGATTTGTTCCCAAGGAATTGGTTATCAAGACACGTAAACGCACAGGAGTGTTTTTGTTTAAACCACCTAAACCGTTTAACTATCTATCAGCAGCAGACAAAAGGCAAGTACGATATTTGGAACAACGGCTACATGGACTCCACTACTCTGATGGCCACTATGATTTGAATACTATGAACGACATTTTGAGAATTTACTAACCAAATGCACGCACATATATGTACGAGGCCATCAGAAATATGACTTTTTATTTAACAAGTTATTTGAAGAGCTGAAAATCAACAATTTGAGAAAACTGCTTAACGAAGATGAGGAATCACACTATCACCTAATCAATCTGGAAAACTTCAATGGCGCTGTTGAACTGAAACCTTCTGACTCTCCATGCATTTTTCACTGCCGCTGCAATGATCCAGTACGATGTGCAAAAGAAAATGTTGATGTAGTTTATTATTGGCTTCTGAATAGTGTTTTACATAAATAAAACATTGTATATAACTATGTGTTTTAATTATTCATTATTTTCCTAATACATTTCACAATTAATTTAAGTAATAATATTGTAATTGTAGAGAGTGTTACACAAATAAGAATTAGCACTTTGTGGAGCTCCTCTTGTAGGTTAGCATCACGTATAGTCATTGAGCTGTTGGATAGTAAAGTTTTTTCATCTTGGCATGAAGCTGATGAAATCCAGTCAGTGTCACCTTCAGTGTCATCAGAAAATATCAGCTTCAGTTTGAAATTTTTTGTTGTGTTTGACAGGCGAGCAAAATATACAGGCAGCCGTCCATCGTTTAATCTATCTCGAGCCATCAATGTGTAGTTGGAGCGGTTCAAACAGTTCCCTGAAGGGCATACAGCCATGTCCTTGGTTCCATAAGGTATATTAACATACAAGACATTTTTCAAAATTAATGTGAATATTATAAAACTTGATTTAAGTAAAGTCATTTTTATCGATCTGCATTCAACAGTAGTTGGTGAGACACTATGCTCATCTTGCACCTCTTTCGTTACTTTATACTAAAAATTATTAGCAGACTACTAGAAACCATAACATCAAATTCTTGATTCATCATTAAAAATTTTTCCAAGTCTCAAAATTATTACGCTCGGCCTTGAATCATCCGACAAAATCAGAGACTCGAAGGAGTTGCCGTTCTTGCGCAGGTAGGCGCTCGCTTAGGAAAACTATAGACTCGAAGGAGTGGACGTTCTTGCGCCTGCAGGCGTTCAATGCCTTGAATCATCCGACAAAATCAGAGTCTCGAAGGAGTTGCCGTTCTTGAGCAGGTAGGCGGTCGCTTACGATAACTATAGACTCGAAGGAGTGGACGTTCTCGCGCATGCAGGCTTAAGCAAAAGATTTTAAATTTTTTTACAGACAACAAAATACCAAGATTTTAAATTTTTTTACAGACAACAAAATATCATATCCCCCCATCCAGCCCCCAAATATCTAACCGAACAACGCCCAAAAACCCGCGCCCACCCAACGGGCATGTACTATACCTTTTCAAATAAACATTTCTCGATTAACCGCATTAGCGCAGCTCGGTGGACACCTGACTTTGTAATCAGGCAAGCCGCGTTCGATACCCG
The DNA here is from genome assembly GCA_034190945.1 of Octodonta nipae. Taxonomy (NCBI): domain Eukaryota; kingdom Metazoa; phylum Arthropoda; class Insecta; order Coleoptera; family Chrysomelidae; genus Octodonta; species Octodonta nipae. The sequence goes on from CM067222.1 coordinate 31,189,510, forward strand.
GCCAAGTATTTAGCTTTTTTTCTTTGTAACCACCACAACCATCAACAGATGGCGTGCACTCTGCAACCCACGCAACCCACAATACAATTGCTTTCATTTATTAACAACAGATGGCACGCACCTCTGCGACACACCCAAATGTCTTTCGCGCACCCCTACGACCACCCCCCAATGTCTTCTTCTTCTTCCCAATGTCTTCTTCTTATCCAAACAACAACTACCAACAGCTCGGCAGCAGCTCCCGGCGAGAACTCGATGACTGGTTACCTTTATGCCCACTTCCGCTCCAGAAACCGCTTTGTTTAACTACTCAAGACCAATACGAGAATCAATTGAGATCGAGAAAAGTGGACTGCACTTACCCAGAACATGGAAAACAATTATTCAACAATGAAGCAAAAGAGAATTATCTACACAAAATAGAAACCCGTCAGCAAGTGACCTAACACGATAGTGAAGGGGCGGAGTTAACTCCGACTAATCAGACGCGATACGACCTCCGACGGAGGCACTTAAATATTGCTACAATATTTATTTTACCCCCCAAAGAGAAAAATTAAATAACCTTTTAAATTAATGGATAATGAAGGCATGAAAATTAATTATTGGGGTAATTTTGAATTGAACTCACAGAATCTATTGCAATATAAACCCCAGGTAGATTACCTCTCAGTTCACCGTGACAACGCTTTGAGAATACCAAGTGAGACCTTGGCGAAACGTCTGCGAGTTTCAAATTCGATTTATATTAATGAACAGATGTACTCCCGGATAAATATTATGAATAGTATGAATCAAATTTGAAACTCGCAGACGTTTTGCCAAGGTCTCACTTGGCATTCTCAATGCGTTGTCTAGGTGAAGTGTACTACTAACATATATTTGAGTTGAGTGCTACTTGGTTGTATAAAATAAAATTACTTTTTTCTTCAGTATCTACGTCCAATAATCAAAAAGTCTGATTTTGAATAGAGAATTGTAAACGCTTTTAAACACGGTATCACACCCTACCCTTTTCCATTTAAATTATTTTGAGGAGCAATTATTAGCCCTGGAGGGGGGGAAATGAATTTGTCCCATACTTTAGGGCTTCACTGCATATATGTATGTATTGTTTTACGAATGGAAGTATGCGGTTGATGTTTTATTCCAATGTATATCAGTTGAATTCTCTTGAATATTGCTTTGATAGTTATAGCACATCTTTTGAAAATGCGAAATAAAGTATTGACGAAACGTCAGTATGGCTACAGGGGATTACGAAACCAATGTCAGATAGAAATCTAGCCTATAATTACTGGCAGAATAGACAGACATGGTGGTGAACGAGTAAAATAAAAAATATTTGCTCTGTTATATCTTAGGCCGCCGTTATATTGTCAAATCTTTTACCAAATATAATTGATAAAACATCTTTGTTAAAGACAATTGATAGTGTAATGCCTAATCTTTGATAAAATACTTCATTGATCACATTTACACCAGTCGTCCTATATTTGATAAAAGATTTTTGACGTTAATTGTCAATGAAAATGAAAATTTGGGCCTATGAAATTTATTGTGAATTGTACAGCAAATATTATATTATTTAAGTATGAACACCGGCGATTTTGTATAAGGTATAATGTATAATAAAATCGAAACAAGAGGTTAACTGCCTGCAAAGAAAAAAGCTAATAACTCGCGAAATCGTAACACTATAACAACAATAAGCGGCGTCTCTTCAGACGGGAACAAAGCCACCGAAAAGTTCGGAGTACATTGCACGAACCTCCCAAGCGTCTTAACAGCTAGGGAAGCGAACCACGAAAACACTTAAAATTAGCATTAGCGCGACGGAATGTTTTAGAAAATGTGCAGAAGTTTAAAAATCAATGAAGTAATTCAATCAAATTGAAAACAATACACTAAACAAATTGCGGGAACGCACCATTCCGCCAGCCTTGAATTACTTATTTTAAAACTAAGGGTCCACTGGCAATGGACAAAGCTATACAAGAGGTCGCTTCAAAGTACCACTTGCAGTTCTAACTGTAGCAACGCGTACAACACCATCACCTCCAGGATGTACGTCAATAATGCGCCCTAATGGCCAATTCAAAGGAGGGGAAGTGTCTTGCTTCAAAATAACAAGAGTACCTGGCTTAACAACCTCTGAGGGATCAGTCCATTTGCTCCGTTGATGAGGAGTATGTAAATATTCTTGCGACCAACGTTTCCAGAATGCCTGATGCAAACGACTCAGTAACTGCCATCTGTTGAGATGATTAGATGGGACAGATAAGAAATCAGATTCAGGAGGTGCTGTTAAAGGTTCCATGGTAAGAAACATTCCAGGACTCAAGGCGGTAAGATCCGATGGATCGTTGCTACAAGGGGTTATAGGTCGCGAGTTTAAAACTGCTTCGACCTGTGCAAATACAGTAGAAAGTTCTTCGTAGGTTAGGATTTGATCTCCAACGACACGTCTTAAGTGAGCTTTAACGGATTTAATTCCGCTCTCCCATAGTCCTCCAAAGTGAGGAGCCGAAGGGGGATTGAAATGCCAAGAAATGGTTTCTCGTGCAGCAGTAACTCTAAAAGCTTTCAAGATCTGCTTGTGAGCACACACAAAATTAGTACCACAATCACTGTATATATGGCTACATCAACCACGACGTGCAATGAATCGTCGCAAAGCTGCCAAGAATGCATCAGCAGACAAATCTGATACGAGTTCTAGATGAACAGCTTTCGTTGCAAAGCTCTTAAACAGGCACAGATAAGCCTTTAAAGTTTTCGACCCTCTAGTTTTAGCCATGGTTAAAGTGAAGGGACCAGCAAAATCTACTCCAACATGAGAAAAGGGTTTCAATTGTGAAAAGCGGGAAATGGGCAAATTTCCCATGAAGGGTTGGTAAGCAGAAGGATTAAGCTTCCAACAAGAAACACATTTAGAAATGACACTACGAATTACTTTCTTTGCGGATAGAATCCAAAATCGTTGCTGCAAAAGAAATTGAACGGTTTGGATTCCTGCGTGAAGATTGGTGACGTGACAATCTTCGACAATTAGATTAGTCAAACGACTTTTACTTGGTAGCAGTGCGGGAAATTTAGTATCAAACGGCAACGTAGCATTAGCCAATCTACTACCAACTCTAAGAGTTCCCTGTTCATCAAGAAACGGCGAAAGGTTACGAAGCGATTTGGGCAAAAGTTTTCATTCTCGAAGAAGGGAAATCTCTTTAGAAAAATATTGATCTTGAACAAATCGAACAATGCGAAGCTGAGCCTGATATAACTCAGCAGCCAAAAATGATCCAGAGCCCCTACGGTCTGGATTGCGGGCGTTATCAACAAAGCGACAAATATGAGCTATAATGCGGGTAATGCGATTAATAGAAGAATGTTCTTCTAAGTACCACATAAATTTGGTGAAGTGGTGACTTGAAGCGCCACTATACGGGTTTCAGTCATAACTAGCGGTGACATGCTTGAGTCTGAGCAAGCATGTGGCAAACAAGCGGTAATCAACAATTGTGGGCCTTTCCACCAAAGTGTATTGCCTAACAACTCTGATGGCAAAGTGCCGCGGGAACCCAAGTCAGCGGGGTTATCACAAGATTGGATGTAAAACCAATGCGAAGAAGGAAATTTCTCCTGAATGTAAGCAACTCGATTACTGACAAATGTCTTCCAACGGTGCGGGGAAGAACTAAGCCATGAAAGGACTACCGTGGAATCTGACCAGCAACGAATCACCTTGAACAACAAACGACTATTGAATTGCTCATAAACATAATGAGCCAACTTAGCGGTAAGAACTGAAGCACACAGTTCCAATCTGGGAAGTGACAAAGTTTTCAAAGGGGCAACTTTCGATTTAGACAACACAAAAAAACTTTGACGAAATCCAGATGCGGTTTCGAACACAAAATAAACAACAGCGGCATAACCTTTCTCAGAAGCATCACCAAATGCGTGAAGTTCACAACAAGAAAAGTTTTCTATAGCAAGCAGACGAGGCAAAACTAAATTCTGTAAGGAGGGAAGATCACCTATGAATTTTGACCATAACGAAACAATGTGAGCAGGCGGGGTTTCATCCCAAGACAACTTCGAACTCCATAATCTTTGAATCAAGTGTTTAACCAAAAACGTTACAGGTGAGATAATTCCTAATGGATCAAAGATTCTGGCCAAAGTGGACAGAAGTATGCGTTTAGTACAAGAGCTATCAACATGTGGGAGACTAGTAAAGAAAAAGGAGTCAGAGGATGGATTCCAATGCAAACCTAAAACTTTTAAGGGATTATCAGATTCAAAAGAGTATGGATTCATCGACAAATATTCCTCAGGGGGGTGTAGCAACAATCGTGAATCATTACTGGACCGCTTGCGAAGCTCAAATCCTCCTCGTCTTAAGAGTTCAATAATTTCTAACTGCAATGTTTGAGCCTTTTCAAATGATGAACTTCCAGCAATGATATCATCTACGTATGTGGACGATCGAACAATAGCGGCTGCTGATGGCAAAGAGCGGTCTTCTTCATCAGCCAACTGATTTATTAAATGAAACTATAGACTGCAACTGGATCTTGCGGAGAAAAACGCCAAATGATTCGCTGATAATTTTGATGTTCTGGGGCAATCAAAATCTGTCTATACATCATTTTGATGTCTGCAGTGAACACTACAGGATGAAATCGAAAATTCAACAAAATAGCGATAATGTCTTGCTGCAATTTGGGACCGATAAATAAACAATCATTCAAAGATAACCGATGAGGTATTTTAGCGGATGCATTAAACACTACACGAAGTTTGGTTGGGCTGCTATCAGGTTTCAAAACACAATGATGCGGTATGTAGTAACAATCAGAAGCAGTAGATGGATCAGGAACCAACTCCATATGATCCAGCTCCAAATACTCTTTGAGAAAATCACAATATTGTTTGTAGAGATCTGGTTGCTGTAGAAGACGTCTTTCTACAGAGTAGAAACGTTGTACGGCGAGATTATACATTCCATCAAAAGCAGGAAGTGTATTTCGAAAAGGAAGAGGCACAACGAATCTGCCGGAATCCAATCTCCTGCATCCCTCGGAAAATATTTTTTCGCAGATAAGATCATCAGGGGACTGAACCAGTGCGGTAGGAACATCTTCAATTGTCCAGAACCTTTGGAGTGAATCATTTAATGATACTACATCTTCAATTTTACAAAAAAGCGAAGTTGCGTTTATGGCCGACTGAGAGTGAGAGTTAACAGAACTCGAAGACACTCTACCCATAAGGATGTAACCAAATACAGTGTTAATAGCATCAGGAACACCTTCCTTTCCCAGAAGGCGTCCATCCAACAAAATTTGAGAAAATATATCGGCACCTAACAAAAGGTCAATAGCGCCTGGGCTATTGAAACCAGGATCAGCAAGTTTCAAATAGGTTAGATATGTCATATTAGCCATGTTAATGGGCGCAACAGGCATATCATTGCAAATGCGGGGTAAAACAATAGTCTCAACAACAAAATTGCACTCGCGCTTTACTATAGAGCGAAGAGAAAGGGTAAGAGAGCCCTCAGCAGAGGGACTCTGCATAGAACCTAGCCCGTTGACTTGAATCGAAGCGGGCATAGCTCGGAAGCCAAGGCGTTTCACAGCCTTGCTCGCAATGAATGATGTCATGTTACCAGAATCTAGCAGACATCGCAAAGTTTGATAAGAACCGTGCTTATCTAATACCTTAACTAAAGCGGTAGATAACAACACATCTGAACTGTATGACAAAAGTGAACTATGACAAGAGGTCTGCGGTAGAGAAGTTTCGGGACTTTCAACAGCATCAATGGTACTGGATCCACCAGATGTGGAAGCCAGGTTTGCGGGGGAAGCTTTAGATTCAGACCCAATACCTGAATCAGCACGATTTACAAAATGAAGCAATGTGTGATGGCGTTGTTTGCAGTTGCGGCAAGTGGATAAAGATTTACAGCGATTCGCCTGATGAGAATCGCCTAAGCAATTAAAACAAAGTCTAAAATCTTTAACAAACTTAAACCGCGCGGATACTGATTTGTTCAAGAATTCAGAACATTTGTAAATCGCATGATCGGATTTACAAACTAAACAATTTCTATTCTTAGTGACAAACAAAGATGTAATGAAACGGGAAGAATGTTGCTTTGAATTCAATGGTAACTTTTTGTCAACACTTCGCTTTGCCTTGCGGGATAATTCAACATGTTCAAAGGCATCGCAATGCTTCGACAAAAAATCAACAACTTCCGAACGGATCGGAAAGTCATCTTGAGCGGTCACAGTACCATGGTAAAGTTCAAACTTAGCGGCTAAATTCTTTGGAACTCGTTTCAAAATCATCTGAACGATTCAAAAATCCCACTGATTTACTGGTAAACCCAAATTCTTCAGTGCTTCCAAATTATCACTGAAGTCATCGAATAACTTCCGAACCTCTGAAGGGCTATCTGAAGTTAGTTGGGGGAATTGTTCTAAAGCTGACCAATGAGACTCCGATTAAACGAGTTCGCTTGAATTTTTTCAAAAGTGTTTCATAAGCACTCACGTAATTGTTTTGTGTTAGTTTAAAATTCCTAATAGCCTCAAAAGCAGGCCCTTTTAAAGCTAACTGCAAATATTTGAACTTCTGCATAGCACTGAGGTTTTCATTATTGTGAATTAATGAATCAAACAAATCAATAAAAGTACCAAATTCCAATATGTCTCCACTAAATGAAGGCAAATCAATTCGCGGCAAAGCAATACTTTCCTGTTCCCGAACTATATTTTGTGGCGTAGAATTCTGAACAAATTTCAGTTTAGCAAAAATAGACCTAATTGAATAAAACAATTTTTCAAATTTATTGCGAATGTCATCCTCAAAGTCAAAATCAAGGTTTGCATCTGAAAATAATCCAACAATGGAATTGTGATGTTTAAAAAATTCTGATTGGATTGAATCAACCATATCAATCATGCTAAAAAACAATTCAACGTCGTCACCTCTTAAGGCTTTCTCGGCAGCAAAATAAATATCTTCTAATCTTTTAAACTCCGATTGTCGATGATTTTTAAATTTTCGTAAATTTTCAGCGGTTTTTGACATCTTAACAATAAATTAAAATTACTGTAACGCCACTGAACAAATCTAACACGATAGAACGAAAACAAAATACTATTCCAAAAATGTACAATTTTTTACTGTTGAAGTCGTAAAATATCTGACCAAATGTCAAATAAATTCAAAACAATTTAGCAAATAACCAAAACAAACAAAACGAGCTCTTGTAAGTTTTTAAGGCGGCAAAAAAATTGCGTTTTATTTCCAACGGAATTAGTGAATATCCCGAACTTGCTTTCTCTTCTAACAAATAAAGAAAAGAAAATTCAATGCGGTTTTCAACAATAATTGCAACGAAAAATTAATGTTTTGATCATTAAACTTTGCACGAAATTAACTCAAATGTATCCGGCTCGTACTTGGACCAAATTATGGAATGTCTTCGATGGCACATTCCATATAGAATATTCAAAAAAATGTATGAATTAGATGTTGCGGTTTTAGTTCAATGCTGGTTCAATGCAAGTACTTATATAATTGACGAAGGACCTTTAGCGGAACAATCAATAAACACGTGCGGTCACATAAACGAATCACCAAATAAAAGTTATCACTAACCTTTTACGTCCGGAAGCTCTGGTGTTTTCTTGGTTCTTCTTTCTTCTGAGGCTAGCCCCGTGAACAGGAACAGTTTCTGAGAGCTTCGTCTGGACAACACGTTACACAAAAAATAGCGACGTAGTGTTCATTGATTGAGCAAACAAAAATGCGGGTTTAACAACAAATGATGCGCTTTTGTAAACACAAAAGAAACAAAATGAAGGCGGTTTAGCGGTCGTTACGATCGAAGCTAATAACCCGCGAAATCGTAACACTATAACAACAATAAGCGGCGTCTCTTCAGACGGGATCAAAGCCACCGAAAAATTCGGAGTACATTGCACGAACCTCCCAAGCGTCTTAACAGCTAGGGAAGCGAACCACGAATGTCAATACAGTCTATAGCTTACACGCAAAAAAACACTTTAATTAGCATTAGCGCGACGGAATGTATTAGAAAAGGTACAGAAGTTTAAAAATCAATGAAGTAATTCAATCAAATTGAAAACAATACACTAAACAAATTGCAGGAACGCACCAGTAGTTATTTCCTGACCGTTGGTGGATATAGTTTTCTATTATAGGAAAGATCAGTTGGTCCAATAACAGTCATAGAATTAACATTTTGGTTAAACTGCTAATAACATTTTTGTTTTCAGTACTATCAAATTTTAAATCATTTCGTTAATATTTACTAAAGTTATGAGCAAAACAATAGGATTGCAATATAATCTTATTTTTCGTAAGTAACGGATAAGTAAACAACAAAAGCAGTATAGCGTTCTATAATTTATAATTTTATTAAAGTAAAACATTTGCAACAAATATAGGCTTGGTCCGACTTCAGCCTTACTAGATGAATGATGTGGTTCACTAGAAGTCATATTCGATTTGTAAACTTTAGATGTTTAATTGTCTTCTAAACTTTGTTTGTGGCATATTCTTGATTAATTTTAGGTTTTTTTGGGCAATTGTGGTGTTACTGCCCAAAAAAAGTAATTTAGATGTTTAAATCACGAAATCAATTTTTGTTGTAAACTTGACTTAATGTTATAAATTCTGGCGGTCATAAAAAATACTGGGATTTAACTCTGCGGACACCTTCTTGAGTTTTTTATGTACTTTAATGAAAAGTATATATGGTCTTTATGCGACAACCGACAGAAAGTAACCGAGTGGTGAAAATATACTGTAAATTTTGTAATAAAGCCAATTTATGGCTATATGTCCGTCGTGAACATTCTCTACGTTGTCGAAACTCACCTGCTTCTATAATACATAGACGTAGATTGCTTGTAAAACGGTTGAAACTTGTACAATAATTAATGAATCGGGAAACATTTGAAATAACTCGGCTTATGAAGAATTGCGAAAAGTAACTTCTGAAAAAGTGTAATATTAATAACGAGGCTTGTAAGCTTAGGTTTATGCAACTCTTAATTTCCTCTTTTGCAACACAGTAAATAAAACTTTATATGGAAAAAACATTAACGCTCGGGAGAGGTAGGAAATGAGAATCGAAAGCTGGTGCGTGGTCTAAAAACTGTTTCATTAAGACTCTATGATAACTAACCAATTATTCCTTCTTAGTTAATGAAAATTAAAAATGAGATGTTAATTTTACAAGTAACTTTAATGCAGATTTTTGTTTTTTAACAAACGTTTACTGTTGAAGTTCTGAATTTTAAGTTTCCGTCCGACGAATTGTATATTGGCATTCCATTTTGCGGCTTCTTTGCATGATATATAGGAATATTTTTGCATAATTCCAATTTTCACCTTCTATAGGGAGAGACTGAACTGATAATTTATGCACACTGATGCATACAGATTGGGCCAGAAATTTTGTTATGTGAGACATGTACCTACAGATTCGATATATTGGCTGTCAAGGTTCATGCTCAACTGACATTATGGTGGATAATTCAATTGAATTCTTATTTTCCATTGGAAAATTCAAGATCTTACAATTTCATGCAATCATTTCTACTTGTGTAAGTTAATTTTTAAACGAGAAACAAATATGCCTTTAAGGATTTCTGTACTCTATACCTAGGGAAGTAATATTCACGTCACGCAGGTAAGGAACTCATGCGTGATGTCCTGGAATTCATTAATGTCGGCTTCTACACAAAATATCTCAGCAAAATTATTGGCCACAGTTTAAGTTTAACATTATAATTATTTCCGCATTGTGTACCATTAGTATTTTAAAACTAACCATTTACAAATCAAAAGAGCATTTACATCATATCTAGTTAAATAACGTTTCTAGAATTCAATGTGTTATAATTAAAGTGGTCTCATTTTGCATTGCCAATATATTAAAGTGGTGAAGTAGGTTTGACTTATTATAACATACAAATTTTACTTAAAAACTAATTTACATATCATATGTTTCTTTGCAGCTATATTTAAATTTATAACTAATTTACACATTAGGATTAATACTTCAATCGTAACAAAAAAGTGACAATTATGAAAATGGCACAAAGAGATAGAAACAAGCAAGGAATAACGAGAGAAGGAAAATATATCTCGTAAGAAGTTTTTGCTTTGCTTTCATCGTTCAGTCTCAATGACTAGGAATTTTAGATCCGAAAATGACATTGTCTTCGATCTGATATTGGTTACACATGAAGTTCTATTTTACTGTCTATGATTGTAATTATGTAGAATCAATCTCCAGTTACAATAGAGAACAATTAATTTTGATGAGTAGTAGTACTAATTACTAATAACAAAGAATAAATACAATTTACAATGTAATAAAAACAGAAGAAGAGCACTTTAGAGGAGTTTTGACCTATAATAACAACAAATGGTCATCAGTATCCTGGAACTACGTCTCAAGCACCCGTAATTTTCCTGAATCTATCCAAACCGATCTCAAGCAACAATAACTAACCCGTCGGAAGTAGAGAAAGCACAGGAAGGCTAAAAAACCGTAAGGCCACTGGAAAAGATCCAATAGCAAACGAATAGCTAAAATATGTACCAGGGCAATGAGGAACAAGCATACCAACATTTCTTTCAAGAAAGGAGATAAAACAGGGCAGGAAAAATATAAATAAACAATATTTTAAAACTGATAACAAAAATATTGTCAGAAGGAGTAACCAGAAAATAACGGACAACATGGATTAGGCAGCGGTAGATCAAGCACAGATGCCATTTTTGTGATATGACGAGTTACCGCAAAATCAATTGAATATCACCGGCTTTCCTTTGTTTTATCGACATAAAATAAGCATTCGAGTAATGGCAGCAGAGTTAATTCACCTCCTATAATAGAGAAATCCACGTAGACATCATCAAAACTATTGAAAACATTATAAACATAGCAAATTAGAAGATGGCAGAAGGGAATCAGGCTAGAAGATTCATAGAGACTTTTATTATTAAACTCAATAATGAAATACCTCATAACAAATGTCAACGCTGAAATAAATGGTAGTTAGCAAAGATTCGATAAGATAGAAATCGATATCACAAACATAAAGCAAATTAGGAAAGTCAATTAGTTTGGAATTAGGGTAAATGTGGGATAGTTGCCTAACTTTTTGAAATGGGCCATTAACATACAGAAGATGTTTGAATAATTTTAAAATTGTTTTGTTGGTTTCTATACTTATTAATAAAGAATTTAGTTGGATAATTTAATACTATTTATATTATTTATACCCAGTTAGAAATGAAATAAACAATGTTATAAATGAGGATAAATGCCTACCGTGTGGGTTAGACGCCGCCAAGAGATACTGGGGATTATGGGATCAAGTTAATAAAAGAATTATCCTTACTTTATTTAGAGTTAACTAAATGACAAATAATATTGTGCAGGTTTCGTGCAGCCAATTTTTACACTCCATGCATTGAATCTAGTCTACCTTCCAATTTTTCTTTTCAAAATATTCTAAACATTCTACATATTCACGTGCCACACTCTGAGAAGATTCTGAGTCGTTTGAGAGAGTTTCGACCGTTTTATCGAATACTTTGTTCCTGTTTTTAATTGTCTATACTTTGCGAACAAGACGGAGAATTATGTTTTCGGCATCCATAATTTTAGTCTGATTTCTTCTTGGCAATCTTCTTTTAGTTATATTATCTTTTAACTCTTTCATAGCTCCATTAGTTTCGTTTTCTGTGAGAGAAACATATGAATTACAAATCACCTCTTAAGCTGTTCTTGAGTTTCTTTTCGTTAATTTGCTGCTTGTGCATTGTATGCAGCTTTACCTTTATTTTTCCTACCAGCAATGTTCTCCTAAGAAGTGAATACTCCAGAGGATTGTTTTCTTCTCTTCAATAACGAAACTGAAATTTTCAGTATGGCAAAACATTTTTGCAAATCCTTACTTGGCGTCTCATTTTGTTCGTCAGTATTCTATTCAGAAGGCAATGATGGAGATTTGAGTGAACCTCATTTCGCAGAGTCAGGGCTAACAGAAATAACTCAATTTAAATCTGGATATGGTGGTGAAGAACTTTGGGTTGGAGCGAAAGTTGCTAAAGAGATTCTCATCGTCTGGTAACATCTGATTACTAGATGACGGACTATGTAATTGCAATCCAACAAGTTGATCAGTCAACGCGTTTTTCTGTTGACTACTAACTTGATTACTTGAAGACACAGAATTATATGGGCAAGTATCGGAAACTTCAAACCCCGAAATAACATTGGAGGGTGCAGCGGTTCGGATACATTGGTTGCTAATTAGTATTCCAGCTACAAGTTACTAATTTTAATGCTTTATTTGCAAGCCTTCAGTTTTTGATCTGCATAAAAAGTTTTAAAAAGCTTGAAGAAGCTACAACGTGAAGGTTTTACACCTTGTGAATTGTAAACAAACTTGGTAAACAAAAAGAGAATGATCTCATTTCTTCTACAGAATTAGTTACTTTTATGTTTTTTGGGGCAATAACACCACAATCAAAATAGAACGACGTATATTGAAGGAAAACCAAACGTTTCAAAAAGTCTATTCTGACTTCGTTGTCCATGGTTTTATATTTATTGATGTAAATTGCAAAATGAAAAATTGATTTATGACATTTAAATTGACATTAGAAAATTTGATGATTTTAGATATACAGGTAGCACAATAAATTCTAAAGATCATGTATTATAGTTAAACAGCTTCAAATTAGAAGAATTTGAAAGAGTTGTCTTTAGAATTTATAAGTGGCTTTCCTAGGTACGACTTTGTTATAAGATAGCGCATTCGCCAAAAATGCGATCAAAGAATTCTATTGTTTCAGTGATCCCATTAACGTCATAAGGGAAAACATAGGAAAAACCTTATGAACTATCCCGATACTGGGTTGTTCAAAAGATTACCATTAATAATTTCTTCCTTAATTGTCGGTAACCAGATACGATTAAAATCTACAGAAGTAGAAACGATACAATCGTCTTCATTCAAACGAATTAAGGCAGACTCTTTTATTTTTTCGTTTTGTGTTATGTTGTTCTTTGCGAAGTAAAGAAAGGTGTTATTAAGTCATTATATGATAGAGCAAAAACCAACTGTTCTGATGATAATACATTCAACAAAGAAAAAATAATTATAAAAAATGTTCTCACTGGAAACAATTACCCCACAAAATTTATCAACAAAGAGTTAAATAGACTTGAACAGACAATAAACCTTCCGAATCAACCCAGAACTTCTCTTATTAACCCTACTACTATTCAGGATAACTACATTACAGTTACAACTATACCATATATAAAGGGTCTGTCAGACAGATTGAAAAGAGCGGGCAGCAGATTTAATGTTAAACAACATTCCAAACAAGAAATACACTGAAATCTCTAATATCGAAAACAAAACCAACCAACAAAACTCAGAACTCAAAAAACTTCATATACAAGATTCCTTGTGAATGGAATAAATTTTATATTGGAGAAAATCGAGACCATTAAACGTAAGAATAAATGAACACAAGAATTACATAAAGAAACGAAAATTTGGGCACATGCTTGGGACCTAGGCCATAAAATACAATTTGACAATTCAACTATACTTCACAAAGAACAACATAACACAAAACGAAAAATAAAAGAGTCTGCCTTAATTCTTTTGAATAAAGACGATTGTATATCGCTTCTACTTCTGTAGAATTTAATCGTATCTGGTTACCGACAATTAAGGAAGAAATTATTAATGGTAACCTTTTGAACAACTCAGTATCGGGATAGTTCATAAGGTTTTTCCTAGGTTTTCCCTTATGACGTTAATGGGATCACTGAAACAATAGTATTCTTTGATCGCATTTTTGGCGAATGCGCAAGCTTATAACAAAGTCCTACCTAGGAACGCCACTTATAAATTCTAAAGACACCTCTTTCAAATTCTTCTAATTTAAAAGTTGTTTAACTACACTAGTGGAAAAAATTAAAGGATCAAAAAATAATTCCAAATTTTTTGACGTTATTCAAGTGTCTGGTTTTCGCCTGAAAATGATTTAAAAAAAAGTATTTTAAAGCTTGAAGTTTCTGGTTTTCAGACCTGATGATGAATTTTTTTTTCAAGCTATCGCTCAATCCTAACGAATACCATAAGAATTTTTTTTCAAAATTTTTTCTAAACATGTAAAATTTTTTCAAATAAATCGCTCTAAATAAGTTGTTTATTCAGCTTTAAATTGTTTTTTTGAAAAGTTCAATACGACCAGTTGTCGCTAAGATATCGAACTTTTAATGGAAAAGGATCAACCATCAATATCTCAAACCATTGATCGCACAAGAAGAGTAAGAAAGGTTCTGATCTTGAACAAACACTCCATAAAAATCAGCAACGGTTTTTTGAAAAAATTTTTTTTTACTTTTTACATTAATTTGAAAAATCAATAAACTTTTGTTGGCTTTTGGGATCATCAGGCGCTAAATTGGAAATATCAAGAAAACCAGTAATGACCTTTTACAGTTCAATATGCCAACAAAAACCGTACAAAGTTTCGTTTAAATCCATCGAGCTGTTTTTTGTTTTCTTCCATCGAATTTTTGAAAACCTTGAAAAGTTGATGATTTTGATTTTAAATGATCATAACTTTAGCAAAATGCAAAAAACTATATTTTTTCTGTTTCTTATACAATATCATTTATAAATCTGTTTAAGATTATGGGAAAACAAAAGAGAAATTTTTTAATAACCCAAAAAATATAAAAAAAATGGAAGAAATTTTTTTTAATGACTTCAAAAAATTTATAACACGATTGTTATTGCATTCCATTTTCTTGATTTTTAAACTTCGTGGTTGATATACCCAATAGAATTTTGAACTCGATCTAGACGCTTTTCAGAAATTTATTATCGTTATTTTCGTGAACTCTTAAAACGTAATCAAAACCACTCCTTCTGCGTTACATATGCAAAAAAAAACCAAGTTGCACAATTACAGAGCGTTTAGAAGAAGGTTGCAAACGTGATGTTGCCATCCGGATGGGTGTTAGTCAATCCGTCGTATCTCGAACGTATGCACGATACCGGGAGACGAACCAATACATTCGTCGTACTGGACAAGGACGCCATCGTGTCACGACTGCTCGAAATGATCGAGCAGTGGTCCGACACGTTCGACGTGAGCCTTTCATCAGTGCGAACATTGTGGCAAGAAATTTTGCAAATTGGGTACAACAGCGACACCAAGTACGAAACATTTCTTCCCGTACAGTCATCAACCGTCTTCGCGAAAATGGGTTAAATGCACGACATTCTAATCGTGTACCCATGTTGACAGCGAGACATCGCCGAGAACGTTTAACGTATGCCAACGCACATCGGGCTTGGACATTGAGACAATGGAGAAATGTTTTATTCACTTGCAACTTATATGGAAGCGACCGATGTCCGCTTGTTTGGCGCCGTCGTGGTGAACGTTTTCAACAGCACTTTGTTCGTCCGACTGTCGCCTATGGTGGTGGGTCAGTCATAGTCTGGGGCGTTTCGCGAGATTGGAGAACACCTCTGGTGATTATGCGCGAAAACTTAACAGCTCAGCGCTATATTGACCAAATTTTGAGACCAATTGTACTGGGTAGACGGCAACGTCAGAGGGAGTTTATTCTAATGCAAGATAACGCACGCCCACACACAGCCAACATCACCAGACGCTTTTTGGAACGCCATGACATCACTTTGCTGCGGCATCCACCAATGAGTCCAGACCTCAATCCCATCGAGCATGTTTGGGACATAATGGGTCGTCGTTTGCGCAGTGAGTATCCAAATGTGCCTTGGCCACATTAGAGCGTGCACTTCTGCAAATTTGGAACACCATCCCTCAACCTCAGATTGCCCGCTGCATCAATATGACTGAACGCTTAGCAATTGAGAACAGGGTTGGCAATACCCGTTATTATATACCTGACGAACGGGCAGACGAACATACATACACATACACACAAACACTCAAATACACAAACGTAGATCGGGCAACCTGTACGGTTTGGGTCATTAAAAAAGAATACTAATTTGTTTAAAAAAAAATGTTTTCCTACAATCTTAAACAGATTTATGAATTATATTGTATAAGAAACAGAAAAAATATAGTTTTTTGCATTTTGTTAAAGTTATGATCTTTTAAAATCAAAATCAACTTTTCAAGGTATTCAAAAATTCGATCGAAGAAAACAAAAAAACGGCTATGGATTTATACGAAACATTGTAGGGTTTTTGTTGGCATATTGAACTATAAAAGGCACACTTAACATTACTGGTTTTCTCGATATTTTCAATTTAGCGGCTGGTGATCCCAAAAGCCATCAAACGTGCTTTTTACCTAGATTTTTCAAATTAATGTAAAGAATAAAAAAAATAAAAACTTTCAAAAAACCGTAGCTGATTTCTGTGGGAACTTTATTCAAGATTACAACACCTTACTTAATTTTAATGTGCGATCGGGGGTTGCTGAGGTATTGATGCTTAAAGACAAAAAGATCCTTTTCCACTCAAAGTTCGATATCTCAGCGAGAAGTGGTCGTATTGAAGTTTGCCAAACAGAAATTTAAAGCTGAATGAACAAATTATTCTATCCATGTAGTGGTTGATTGAAAAGAAAAAAATTCAAGTTCGTACACCAAAAAAGAAAACCAAAAAAAAATTGAAATTTTTTTTGTTATGGTATTCGTTAGGATTGAGCGGTACACGTTGCTTGAAATTTTTTTTTCTCATAAGATCTCAAAACTATAAACTTCAAGCTTTAAAATCCTTTTTTTTAACTCCAGGGCGACCATTTTTAAGGGAAATACAGCTAATTGAAAAACGTCAAAAAATTTGGAATTATTTTTTGATCCTTTAATTTTTTCCACTACTATATAATAAATGATTTTTAGATTTTTTTGTGCTACCTGTATATCTAAAAACAACAAATTTTCTAATGTCAATTTAAATGTCATAAATCAAATTTTCAATTTGCAATTTAAATCAATAAATATAAAGCCATTGACAACGAAGTCAGAATAGACTTTGCAACGTTTGGTTTTTCTTCAATATACGTTGTTTTATTTCGATTGTGGTGTTATTGCCTAAAAAAATATAAAAGTAATCAAGAATACGCCACAAACAACGTTTAGAAGACAAACAGAATTAGTGTGAGGAGAATACAAGTTTGCATAGCGGCTGATTTATTTGTCATGTAAATATCTGTCCATCATCTCAGTCCACAAGTTCCTTGGTGGTGCACCTCCTTTGCGAATGTACTTGCAAGGCATGTCTAGAAACGAGTTACTTGAGTGTCTTCTAAATTTTACTTGAGGTTGTGATATGTCGGGCATCTATCCTTATTGCGGGGGATAGATGCCCTCCAATTTAACAAATAGAGCATGTTAAAAAAACTTATATAACGTTCATGTAGTTGTATTTGATGCATATACGGATTGTAAATACAAAAATATAATCACCTACTTTATAACATCAAAAGTTCTGGGCGTTTGAATTTTATATCTATCCCAAATTCAGATCTCTCGTCCGAAAAATCATTTTTCGTTGCACAACTCAACAACACAATCACTACAGTGAAAAGTACGTTATATAATGGCAGAAGTAAGGAGATAAGCGTGTATTTTAGCAAAACACTGCGGGCGTACTGCTCATAGGGATCGCTACATGTTAACTTAGGCATCTATCCCCTAAGGCGTCTATGCCACATTTACCCTACAATATTTGGTATGTAGAAATCGAAAAAAAAAATTACACCTCAAATAACACCTTAAGCGCCACCCTGTTAAAAAATTAATCCCTGTGGGCCACTCTGAAAACCTAGTAAAAATGTATGAAAAATGCTGTTTTTAACTGTTTTAAATAATTTACGTATTAATTTGTTTGTTTTTTCATAAAAAACTTCGTGTATTCAAATGGATAAAGGTAGCCCATTTTCATGAATTAACGTTTTTGGCCACTTGTATCGATTTGATAATAAAAACAGGAAGATGTTCGGCTTGCTATGAAAGACTAAAAAAAGTCATGAACTGGAAATATATCTTCACAAACTCGCTACAAATGTAGTGCTTGTGAAAAAAAAATTGTTTGAAATGTTTTTTTTTATTACCCATAAATCAGAATTAATTCAATAAATATGAGTTTTTATAAATTATAATTGTAGAAGCACGAATATTCTCAGGCTAAAACCACATTTTAGACCAACGGGCCATGCTTTATAACATATTAAACACATTTAAACAAATACGTTATATCTATTTGAATTCAGTCAGCCTAAAGTAAAAGTAGCCCTGTGTATCCTTTTGGATACAGTTGGCCCAAATGATCAAGGTTACATGTATCCGAAAGGATACAAATGGCGCTTAACGTGATAAGCAATACTATATGGAGAAACGAATACATTACAACGGAAACAAATTAAAGAATATATAAGGAACGATAAGACCAACTGATGTACGTAGCCGAAAGAAGTAAAATTAATATCTCGGACCCAAAGGATGGAGACGAGAATGTCAAAAACAGTAACCGAAAATATGTTGAGAGATCGCATAAGAAGTGATGAAATAAAGAAAACATGCAAAGTGGTGAAAATAAAAGAAAATATACATTTAACAGACGAACAGAGAATGGAACCATCATATAAACAGAACGCCGATATCAGAGTAGTTAGGATAGAAATTCATCACTAGCAAGGACAAGCATACGCCGAGCACGCAAACGATTGAATGACAACGTAGCATAGAGGCGGAACACATTTTAAGATCGAACTGCCTCAGCAAAGGAGAAGAAGAAGAAACTTAAGTAACTAGCACAGACTAAAAACCTTTTTAGGGACTTTGTTCAAAACTCTAACCTCAAACTGTATGTATTTTTTTCTTCTTTTCTTATATTCTGTATAAACGTCAACGAAATTTTCTTCACGACTATGAAAGTTTAAAAATTAATGTATATATCTATATATATATAAAAGAAAGTCGTGTTAGTATATTCAAGAAAGGCTATATAAAATTGGCAGGGATAGAGCCAGGAGAAGACATAGGTTACTTTTTATCCCGACTAACCAAAAAAGGGGTAATGTTTTTAGTTAATCTCATAAGCTCTTTGTAGAAATCGTTCGTCGGGCGCGGTTAGTACTCAAACACGGCCTGTCGTTGCCTTTTTTACTGTTGCCGGGTTTAACATTTCTATTTAAACGGTTGACCAATTTTAATGTAATGTTATCTCGGGTTACTAAAAAATATTCGGGATTTAGTCAAACACAGGAAAGGCTGAACCGATTTAGCTGAAAATTGGCAGTAGTTTAGAGCCAGGAGAAGGACATAGGACTTTTTATCACAGCATAATTACAGTTTACGTGGTATAACAAAAAAGAATCTGGAATAAAAAATTGACGTTATGTCATATTTGTCACCTGCAGCACTATAAAACTCGGTATGGCTGAAAATTTAAGTTTTTAGGTGAAGTGAAGTTTAATTAATAATGCCGCGACCAAGACGATCGAATCTTTCCCGACAAAGCCGTAATATACCTGCACTGAAGATTTTCATGAAATTTTTGTAGATAAGATTCACAGTTAAACCCGGTAGCCTAAGAACGGGTTCTATTCCTTTTACTTTTGAACGCACATTAATTAGAGTCAAATTCTAATATTAATAAAACATTTGCTGAACCCGGTAATAGCCTCAAGCCACATTTGGACAGAACAGCGTCTGTCTCCGCTAGTTATATATAAAAATAATTGTTAATCTCATAAGCTCTTTGTAGCGGTTCTCATTTTTTAATTATTTGAGTAATGTTATCTACTAAAAAATATTCGGGATTTAGTCAAACACAGGATGAAATGGAATCATAATTACATTTACGTCTGTTATGTCATATTTGTCACCTGCAGCACTTGGCGAATATACCTACCTGTTAATAATGAGCCTGTCATTAACCAAAATTTCGTATTAAAAAGCTTTCTTTTGAATCTTCCGAAAACATTCACGAGTGAATTGCAATTGCTTTTTTAAGCGAAATGAACATCAAAGCTTAATTACAATATTGTCATTAGCAAAAGCAAACTCAACAATATAGCTTTCTCCCAGGTAGTTGTCCATTATGTTATTTATATAAGCTTCTCAGGGGTAAATTAATTACTTCGGGAAGTCTTCTACTTTGTCAATAGGGATAGTCTGTGGCTTTTAGATGAATTTGTTGAGAGTAAATTTCTACCAGCGAGATATTGATGGATTGTTTGTTTCAGAGATGTAAACGGCATGGAAATATTACATTTTTACATTAGTTTCCTAGAGAATTTATTGGAATTTAAATATACTATTTACTTTGTATATTAGGTTATATTACACAATTATACTTTCTATTTAATAATTAATTTCAAACAGTTTGACAAAGTCTTTCCCTACAAAAACTGCCAAAAAATTAATATAATGATTATCAATGAGTTTCTATTGGGAAATATGACAATTATTCTGAATATATTTTGGTGAATTCATTTATCCAATCTACTTTATACTATTAAATGCTTAAAAAAGGTTACAAAGTACTGGAAATATATATCGTTTGTCTTTTGAGGGCGGCTTTTCTGAATTTTTGATGCTAAACTTAAAAAATTGTCAAATGCACCATATATACCTATACAAATATATATTATAAAGGGTTACTCACGTTTTACGACACGGAATATTATAACTAAGATACTCATTTTAGACGATCTTATTTTTTAGGTTGATATATATCAGAGGAACATTTTAAAATTATTTTCGTTTTATGGATGTCCCAGAAATGTGAAAAGTATCAAAGTATTATTTTTTTAATTGAATGCCCCGAATATTATTACATTTTCGGTATCTACAATGAAAATGGTAAGGTGTTTCATAAAAGTTTACAATACCTAAAGTTTTTGTGATATTCACTATTTTATCAAAATGTAGTGATCATTTAAAGAGTTAGTGTGTCAGCATATTCTTTTCTGGTTTCCAACCAAATTCCGACAGGAGTCTCCTGAAGGATAATATTTTGTTTTGCAATTGAGGAAAATCCAATATTGCATACAAGGTACCAATTTATTAACCAAAACTTCAAATAACAATTAGTTCTTTAAGTTTAATGAAACACCTTGTATTTTATGTCACTAGCAGCAGTAGAATTTTATTCTCTATGCGACAGTATAACATTTCCCCATACCTAACTATTCACGTTCTTATGAAAAACGCACATTTACAGAATACATACGAATTTTAACTTAGTTAATATTGAAGAAGATAACTATGAGAATTTGACAGTTTTCATTTAATACTTTTCTGCATATTATGCAAACAATTTTTTCCCAGGAAAACAAAATAACAGGTTTGGGGCCAAAACATTTTATTAACATTAGTTGCTGGGTAATTCATGAAGTAATGGTGGGTTTAAAACAATAATATCGGCTCATAATAAATGTTCGATATATCGTCCGTCTGACTCTAAACATAAATGCATCCTTTTTTCAAAACTTTTAGCAACATTTGCCAACATATCGACGCCTATGCTTTGGAAAGCTCCTCTAATGCGGTCCTTCATATCATCCAGTGTTATTGGAGGCGTTTTATAGACAATTCCTTTTACGTATCCGTATCCCAAGAAAAATAAATCCAGTGAGGTCAAGTCAGAGGATCGTGGAGGCCAATTCTGAAAACCATTTCTTTCAATCCAACGAGTTTGAAAATGAACATTTAGGAAATGTCGTAGCTCACTATGTAATTGAATATTTTCTAAAAGAATTGGAAATTTACTGATTAGGAAGTCCAAAAATGTAAATCAATTTAAATTTTCTTCAAAGAAATAGGGACCAATTAAATAGCAACCTATTATTCCGCCCTACACATTTACTGACCACCTGTGTTGATTATCAATTTTCCGAAACTAATGCGGATTGGAATCAGAATAATAATGGATATCTCGATTAACAGATACATTATTGTGAAAAGTATATTCATCAGTGAACAGAACAAAATTAAAAAAGGTTTCATTTTCAGCCACTTTATCGAACACCCACATACAAAATTGAACTCGATTTTCAAAATCATTTCCGGAAAGTTCCTGATGAATTTGGATTTTGTAATCAGGATAATTATGCTTGTTAAGAATTCTGGACACACTAGCTTGGCTGATATTAAGATTTCGGGCAATTTGGTTCTGCCCTATGTGAGAATTTTCGATTACAGAAGCTATAGCAGCTAATTCGATTTATTCATTTTCAGTACAGGTTTTTCTTTTGTAGGTTTTCTGTATTCAACGCTCCCAGTTTGCCTGAAATGGTCCAACAGCCTTACGAATGCTAATTTATTTGGATGAACTCTGTTAGGAAATTTCTGGGCGTAGACTCTAGCAGCTAATGAACAATTTTGCAGGCATTCTCCAAGGACAAAAATCATGTCGATTCTTTCTTCTTTGCTATAAACTTTCATTCTTATTAATTATTTATAGTAATCACCGATTATTACAACAAAATGATTCATATAGAAGAGTTGTCAGAAAATATTAAATTAAACCTGTCAAATTTTCATCTTGTTAAATATTAAATAAGTTAAAAAATGTCTGTATTTTGTAAATGTGCGTTTTTCATGAATAGTTAGGTATAGGGAAATGTTATACTGTCACATTGAGAATAAAATTCTATTACTGTAGGTGACATAAAATACATGGTGTTTCATTAAACATGAAGTAATTGTCATTTGAAATTTTGGTTAATTAATTGGTATTTATTTCATACATTGTATACAATATTAGATTTTCCACAAGTGCAACACAAAAGATTATCCTTCAAGAGACTCAAGTCGGAATTTGGTAGGAAACAAGAAAAGAGTATGCTGAGACACTAACCCTTTAAATGATCACTACATTTTAATAAAATAGTGAATGTTACAGAAACTATGGGGTTAAGGTATAGTAAATTTGTATAAAACTCCCTGTCATTTGAATCGGAGATACCGAAAATGTAATAATATACAGGACATTCAATTAAAAAAAAATAAAACTTTGATAAACGCAAATAACACAGGTCAACATTTGGTCTAAGCCGAAACACGGCATGCCGTATAGGGTACTAGGGTTTTTTTGGGTCGCTGATTACGATGAGAGGGTCGATTGACCTTCATCACGTCAGGTTTAAGGGCATTTGAAGGTCAAATAACAATTCTATTAATTGATAACAAAATAGGATAAATTGATCAACTTGCACTATGCTTAGTGAATGATAACATCGATAATCCCGAAGAAGATGAGTGAGATCTCAACGAAACATCGAAAAACTGTCTGTTAACAAGAGGCGATTAACAGAAAAATGTTTAAAAACCAGAAAATCAATAAAGTTTTCATAGCATAACACTGAAAAAACTTTGAAAACACTCAAATATTGACAGAAAACACCCAAGATGATACCAAAAATCATACAAAACTAATAATAATTATAATATTACACAATGTGAGCATGTATAAGTATAACGCATTTCCAAAACTAAAGATTGACAAAAGTTTGAATAAATATTCACCCAGCGAACCATGCTGAGGAAAAAATTCCATTTAAAGCCAAGAAAGTTCATTTGTCCCAGAAACTGCACCTTGTTAAGAGCGTTATGACGAATGAAACGTATTTTGATTAAAGTGATTATTTATGAATAAACATAACTGTCGAATTTAGGGTTCACATACATTAGTATCGGTCCACAGACATTATGGTGAGGAGTTTCATTGGGCTATATTTTTCCGAAAATTGTACAAGCAATGGTGCTGTTTGTGAACTATGTCACCATATGACTGAGTTCTCTCTCTGGCGATATCGCTTGGCTCTTCAGATGTAATTACCCTTGTGTTTCTTCTTTGTATTTGAAAGATGAAGGAAACACCACAATATCTGCCACAATTGCATAGTTGAGCCTGCATATATAGAATGTATTCTCCACGTTATCAATTGTTCCTTCTGGGATCAATGACAAAAAGTAATTCTGCTGATATTTAGAACTAATAGAGTAGCCAGTTGTTGTTAAGTTATTAATATCATTGTGGCGTTAAATTGAGTTTGTATATGTTCTGAAAAGAAGCAGTATAAACATATTGGTCTTATTCTGTTTACTCATTGGTCGTTTCTCTAGACATTTATTTTCTGTATTAGATCATAGTATATTGAGCAAGTTCGATAGATAACTTCCTTAAAATTGTTTACAAATTGATCAACTAATTTTTTGTGTACCAATAGATATTGTGTACTCATTTGTGATCGGGAAACATATTAGTTCCAGATCTACTTTTGTGCATAGTTAATTTTTGGTTGATTCTTGAGTATTTGCTCTTTTACGATTTTACTTGTTTGGAAATTTTTATTTAAAATAATATATTACATGATTGTAGTGAATTGGATTAAGTGGACTGTAGTTTTGAGTTAATTCTATTTTGATAAAAACTCAATTGCCCTTCATAAAAAAACTCTTACCTTGTCTACGAGTTAGATCTAGTAAAAGCCTTAGGAAATCTGCCATCCATGTATTTGTCTGCATTCGGCGCGGGTAGTCGGCCTTAACCCTGGGTTTTTAGGCACAACTAGAGTTATAATGTTGTGCAATGCGCACTCACGAGGAGGTTTACAATGAATATCTACACAAACACTTTGGGGTTGCACTAGCGACGTTTACTCCTTTACTCTTTTCTTCTGACTGCGATTACCCTTAAGACACCGAGTTTTTTCAAGCAATTGAGAATATACATATATAAATATAAAGGCTGTCTCTTTTAAACCCAAAAAGAGAGTGTTCTAAACAATGATAATCTATATATAAATAGGCAAAGACAAAACGATTAGGTACCATTTTCTCATCTGTCTCTCAACCGATTTTCTTCATTTTTGTTTTGTTTAGTAGCTACTGATGACCTTCAGTGCAGAATGCTAATATTAATTTATAATAATGGTTCATTCATTAAATAAAATATAATAAAAATTCATTATTTACGTCATTATGTCAACGCCAAACAACTGAAAGTGCGGCGTGCCGACGCCGCCAGACTCAAAACATTGAGTAATTACATATAGAGGGACCAATGCTGTTTATTCTTAGAGCATGTACTACTGGAAGTGGCATGCAAGCTTTGTTATTGTTTAGTGGTAAAGTAATCGTTGTATATTATAATTATATAGGGCGATTCCAGATATGTTCAAAATCATTTTTTTCGTGGGTGGCACATAATCAGTTGCATATATAGGGTGTTTAAAATACAGAGTAGAGTGCAATTATAACTAATAAAATAATTATATAGGGAAGCCCATTAGCGGTTGAATTTACAGGCTTCTTTGAATAGAAGGTACAGTAGATATACAGTTATACAGGGTGGTGCAAAGAATATTATACAGAGATGCATATACAGAGAGGCGGAAATGGAAATTCAACATTTCGTAACCCATAAGCAGTTGTATATATATGGAAGATGAAATATAGGGTGATAGCAATTATAGATATACAGGATGATGATAAAAAATGTTAGAAACGGAAATGATTTATAGAGTAGCCCACGAAGAGTTCCATATATATGATGATTGAAATATAGCTCGGAATAGAATTATAGTTACAGAAGATAGTTAAAAATTTCATAAACAAAAAGAGTAAATACGGTGGCTCATAAGCAGTGGCATATACAGAATGGTTTACCGAGTGGTTCAAAAATGTTAAAAAATATAATGCGTGGTCCATGAGCAGTTGCATATACAGGGTGGTGGAAATATATAATGAGATGGAATTATTATAACGAGAATTTTAATAAATGTTAGAGAATTGAGTGCAATTATAGCTATACAGGGGGGTTAGAAAAAATAAATATGTAGGGTAGCCCATTAGCGGTTGCTTTGTTGTCATATTAAATTAAGAATTATGAAACTGAACAAAAATAAATTCCTATGAATTATATTTGAAAAAAACTTGAATTTCTTTACTTATTTGTAGAAACGAGATGTAAGGCCGACATCTAGGATTTTCGAGGAAACTATCACACAGAGGTTCCGAATCTGCATCCATTCCGTGTAATTGCTGTTCTCCCTAAAGTCCTAGGATAGAATGTTACGATAAGATTTTCAGATTACTTAACCTGCCAGAGATATTGACACAATTGGTCGAATTTCGACCACTGGGCGACAGCTAGTTTATATAAACCTGTTACAGAAAAAAGTTAATTTTAATGAAGAAAATAATCAATTATTTCAAATTAATTTTGTTACAATGCAGACTTACCTAAATGCATGTTTTGTAGAGTGAAATGAACATTGATTCTGTCCTATAGGTAATTAGATCACAAGAATTTATTCAAACATTCTACCAAGAGTGTCTAAACCTCTGATGATAACAAACATACCTGCAAAACAAAAAAAATACTGTTTATTGTTGAAGTGACATTTTAATGATAACAAACACATAAAATAGAGATTATTTTAATAAGGTGGAGAATAATCACTAAATGCATTTATTTTTATTTTTAGCCTTAAACAGACGTAAATAAAGTGAAATACCGAAAATATAGCTACACTGAGTTAAAAACGTAGATTTTGCAACATTTTCTAAAAGGATGAAGGTAAATATAGTCCTTTAAAGAAACGACATTACAATTTATATTTACTTTTATGCAGTGCATCCTGAACATTTTAAACACTAAACGATACAGAAGGACATCCAAAAATTCACAAACAGTCTTCAAAAAATAACTTATTGACTGTAGTAATCCGGGGTGGTTACATAAATTCTTGAGCTTCTCGAGTATTGCTACACATTAATATAGAACACAATAACATTGACGCAGGAAAATGGTCAATAATTTATATTAAAAAAGAACTGACTTCAGCTGACTTAAAATAAAAACCGCTTAGAAACCATGTGCAATCAATTACTATTTTCAGATATATCTGATATCGCTCAGGTACTAATCTTTTAATACATCCAGTATCCCTAATATATTTTTTTCTGTCTAAACATGTGCTTGACTATTTCATTTATCATGCAACATGTTTGTTTCCGAAAGTTTTTCTCACAAGTTGTCCAATTCTTTCATCATTTACTCAACTTTTATACACAAGAAATTCGGTTTTAGTTCACTGACGTCGAGGATATTTTTCATTTCACGTCGCAATGCTTACACAATATGACGGAATTTCATTTGGAGACATTCTTGTAACTATCTGTAGCTACTACGCTTTAGTACACCAAATAACATTCGCACTCCGTTATGATTTTGTCTCTGGAGACGGGGGAGCAGTCGAAAAACGTTCATGTTGATGGTAAAAAGTCACCGTGTCATGTTTACTCACTTGAAAACAGAAGTTACCGTGTGTACTTGTCAGCGAACATACCGCTTTGGAGAAAATTAAAAATATACAATCAATAAAAATGCGCAGGATGATGAATTAGTAAAAACCCAAGGATAATTTTTAATTATAGGAATATTATAGATGAGAAAAAAAAACTGAAAAGGACTTAAAAGAAAAAAACATGAATATTATATCGCGAAATAAATTGGGACACCTTAAAGTTTCAAGAAAATGTATTGAAAAATCTCGAAAAGTTAGTATCATAATTTCTTTGATAGATTTTAGTTAACGTACGAGTTTTTGTGTGATTTCTATCTCAGTTATCTGTACCAAATACATAAATAATTATTCGAGATTTCAATCAGTTGAGGGGAACGCAACTGAATAATTGGTGAGTCCCTACAAGCTATTTCGGTACATATTTTCTCTTTATAACCTCAAACTTTATGGATCTTAAGAATTCGACATCATGTATGTAAAAAAATATTACGAATTCTATGAAATGAGGCATAATATGTGCTTGTTTATGGTATCAGGTGTTTCCTTTTTGTATTTATTATTGTTAGATTTCATTTGAATTTTAGCCAAGCAAGTTTTTTGTTCTCGAAAACTATCAGACATAGTTTGGTTCTACTGCAGTTCACAACAATTTTTAAAACGTTATCTATCAGAAAAAAAAATGGATTCCAAAGTCGAAAACTCTATAACTCGATATGTTTGCCGTTTTGAAGTTCGATCTATCAAAAATATTGAAATTGAAAAAAAAGGATAATGGTATTTAATATGGACAATTTGACATTGCTCTTGAGAAAATGATCACACTTGCAAAGTTTGGTTTGCCTGTGTGGCAATCTATTTAATCTATTTAAGATCTATTTTGAGAAAAAAAAGGAACTGCGAAGGTGTAGATACAAAAAATTCCCCCCGTGCAAATTTCCAAATTTGTATGCTCCTAGAGCATTTTCTGAGGACCCGGACCTCAAATTAAAAACGCAAATGCTCAAACTGACAATTTCTGTCCATACGCAGTTAGGGTTCCAGAGATATTGCACCCCCAAAGAACGAAATTTGTTGTCATTACATGTACCTGCCTTCTAGTTTTTGATTCACTAGAGTGATTTCGCTTAAAAAACCTTAAAGTGATAGAAACCTAACATCGGTGAATTGTGATGGCATACAATATAGTGTCTTAGTGACAATCGATGTTACATTTTACTCTTTTTTTTTATCCACATTTAAAAGAATTACTAATAAAGCTTTATACTGTAAAGTTAGATCAATTTCCTAATAAGCACTTATTTCTAGTAGGAAAAATAAAAATAAATTCGAAATAACCGTAGTTAACATATTTATATTTTGTACTTTTGTTTAAGATTTAATTTCCCCGACCCGCGTTCTCGGCAAACGTAAGAAAACATTGAATCATTCTAAGCCTGCTTACGTAATACTTGTAGGTACGCCCCCTGGTTGGTAAATACAAAAATGTCAAAATGTCAAAACTCTTAAAAATGCCAAAATGTCAAAATTGAGGAAACAAAAAAATCAAATATGTCCAAAATCACAAGAATATGAAAATTGATGAAATTGTTGAGAAAACGTCTTAAACATCAAGACAAAGAAATGTCAAAAAATATTTATAATAAATCATAAAAAAATGTCTATCCCCTGTGAAGCGGGCGGGTCAACTATGTTAGGATATGTATAAATAGGGTGTAAATGGTTTCAGCCCAAATATTTTGAGAAATAACAGATCAGGTGAAACTGAATCCAAAACCTTATAACATTTTTTTAAAACGAGCTATAGTTTTGGCAAAAAATGAAAATATTAAGAAATTTATACCCACTTTTACAGTCACAAACAAACAATTTTGCATTGAAAACCCTCCTGGACACTTAAATGTAGCTACAAAATACATCAAATGTCTTTAGTAAACACTTTAACACTGCCAAACCTCTTTTTGATAATTAACAATTAATTGGAATTAAACCCCAAGCTAATCGAAGGATTGCAGCATCGCGATAACTATTCACTGATCATTCCAACGAATATAACGAGGCTATTGGTAGTTTTTGTAGTGTTTCTTTTGCTTACATTCTAATGGCTAGTTTGTAAGTGTGTAATTTCGTAAAACGTTTATTTATAGTGAAAAATGATAGATTTGGTGTAATTTCTATTGAAAATAATAACTTTGAGGTTTATTTATTAGGTAAGTATTTAGACTTGTGTAACCAAAAAGATTTGAAGTTAACTAATGTGTTTCTGAATAACTTCGACTTATTTCTAACTAATACGTAAATATTTTTTTCCTTCTGTGTTTTGACATAATTTCAACTATTTTTCTTCGAAAAATTAATAGATAGATAATAGCTATGTGACAAATTTTAATTGATTTGATTATTTAAAAAAACAAATCTAATTCTCGACCAAACAAATCTAATGACTTAATAAAAATTATTTTTTCGTAGCCGACTTTATTTCTTTAGGTATTATGTAATATAAGGAAGCGATGATTAACAACAATTTACTTAAAATGTATTTTGTATTTTCTTGACTTTTAAGGCGTGTAGATCATAGTGGTATAAGAATTTTTTATTTGATATGGTATATACTATCTCCACCTAAAATATATGGACATAAAATAAAAGTTTTACAGAAATTCTATAACAAAACCGTTAAATCAATAAGACCGAATTTCCAAAGTATTAATTATTCATTTTTAACAGGTTTTGCTCTTCCGAATATTAAAACAGCAATAACTTTTATCAAATCTGCAATTTAAATTTATTTGTCTCACCCTCCAGGTATTTATACAGATTTTGTCACTGATTCTTAATTGCGAAACCCGGAAGTCGAAACAATAAGCTCGCATTTAGACGATACTGGATGTATTGAGGAATGGGCTTGCTTTTTAAGCGGCCAAGTGAAGAAGATTATATTGGTTTACTGCGAGATTCTGCGAGTCCGATCACGTTTTCGTCTTATTTGGTTTGGTAGGGCAATGTTAGTGGCTAACAATTAGAATAAATCTTGTTAATCGCCCGTCTTCTAACGGGAACTTGTAATGGGACAAAACAGATGCGAGAACAACTGGCTTTTCCTTATTCCGTTCGTGTATTTCTCATAATTTGAGAACTTGGCAATTAAGATTTTCAGCAAACGGTAATAAAATATTTTGTTTCTAATTCTAAGTTGTTTAAGAAGAAATGTCAAAGATTAACATTAATACAAATATTGAGGTTAGGTATTAATTTTTTAACCAACTATTTTATATCAGTATAAAAGGATGTGTATAAAAATTCAACATTCTAGTCGCGAAGAAGTAAACTTTGTACAATGTCTCAGTTGGATACCGTGCCAACGAACTAACAACTAATATACATGTAATGAGTTTGACTTTTGTGCAAAAGCGAATACTGAAAACCCCCCATCGATATCTTGACTATTTGAAATATATAGATTGGTTTTCAGTTTGAGTTTGGATAATTTAAATTACATGCTTTTATGGAGAACCCCGAGGAGGTCATATTATTTCCATGACGTGCGACATATTCTTTTTCAGAATATCGGGAGAAACAATTTATTTCATAGTAAAATTTGCTATTGGCGCATTCACCAAATATTATTTGCGTGAATTGCTTGATTATTCGAGTTCAAAGATGGAATTAATTAAAAATAACATTCTTTTGTAACAATGGGCAATAATAATTTTAAAGCCGGGCCCAAGTTGTATATAATATTAGTAATTTTTTGTGGGTTCATATAACTAAAACCGCCTAAAGACACCGCCGGAATCCTTATGTAAATTGGATTTCGGTCAAATAGTTTAAGACCAGATGGGTTTGTAACGTTTGAGTAGTAGACTAAAAGCTAAAAGTAGACCAGTGCTGAAGCCTTTGAAAATGATAAAAAGTGAAAAAAATCATAATAGGATGAAACCGATTGGAAAAGGAAGAGATACAATAAAAATGAAAGGAAAAATAATTTTTGGGCGATGGGGTGGGGTTTTAAGGGAAAAAACGGTTTATCTCGATTTCCGGCAAAATTAGAAGTCCTATGGAAAAAAGTTAAATGGCAAAGTCTACAAATTTTGTGTTGGCACACTTTCTTCCAAGTTTTTGGTTTGGTATTTTTATCTTTTATTTTATCTTTTGCAAAAAAAAAATTCCAGAAATTTGGTGAACACTTACCTTTTATGTCCCAAACACACCTTAATTTTTTATTTCAAATATTTACTTTTTCACCTTATTCTGACATAATATCGAAAAAAAAAAACATTCAAATTTTCAATCGAAAATTCATACGTCAAAATATCTGCTTTTTTAAAAGTGTCGGTGGGATTTGTGTTCGTTGAAATCTCTACTTTCTGATGGTGTAAAAAATATTTACATTACAATAGTAAATGTTCACAGAAAGCTAAGATAATAAAATTACTATTCAATAAGACATCTAACGGGTGGGCTATCTAACTTGTTTTTTTGAAAATGCTATAAAAAAAACTAGTGAATATTTTTCAATTTGTTTTTTTTATTCTATTCTCTCTATTCTAAAGATTATCGGCATAACACTTGTCTTTTACAGCGCCCCACAAATAATAGTCCAGCGGTGTCAAATCGCAGCTTCTTCTTCTTGATGGCCAATTCAAATCTCCAAAACGGCTAATTAAACGATTTTCAAATCGAGTGTGGCATAACTCAATTGATGGCTGCGATGTGTGGCACGTGGCACCATCCTCTTGAAACCAGATGCCGTCCATATCCAATTCATCAATATCCGTGAAAAAAAATCGTTCAACATGGCGCGGTAGAGTTCGCCATTCACAGTAACAGCTGCTCCTTCCTCATTTTCAAAGAAAAATGGGCCGATGATGCCTGCAGACCAAAATCCACACCAAACAGTCACTCTTTGGGAGTGCATTGGCTTCTCAATGACCACATGTGGATTTTCCGTTCCCCAAATTCGGCAATTTTGCTTGTTAACATATCCACCCAGGTGGAAATGAGCTTCGTCCGAAAAGATGATTTTTCGGTAAAATTCCGGGTCTTCGTTCAAGTGCTCATTGGCCCATTGTTCGAAGCGATAGCGCATTGGATGGTCTGTTGGGTTCAACTCCTGTACCAATTGAACTTTATACGGTGTCATTCTGAGGTCTTTATGCAAAATTCTCCTCAAAGTAGTGCGCGAAATGTGCAATTCTTGCGATCGATGGCGAGTTGATGTGCTCGGAGTATCGGCCACACTTTGTGCTACATCATGAATATTCCCCCGTGTACGCACAGTAGAAGCACGTTGACGTGTTGGTTTGTCAATGAGCAAACCAGTTTCACGTACTTTTTTCACAAATTGTCTCACATATGGAGCGGACGGCGCTTCTTTTCGGCCCATAGAAGTACGGCATTTTCGCACACATTCGGCAACAACACCCTCACTTTGGAAATAATTTTTGCGTATTTCCCAACGTTGTTCAAGCGTATATCCAACCATTTTCGTTCACGGGAGACTTCAAACTCATTTTATGTCAAAACAGATCTGACATAAATGTTACCGTGTTGAAAATGACCGCTAGTTAAAAAAAACTGTTAGATTTACAATATTCGAGAAAGTTATAGAATCTTCTTTAAATTATAGGCCTATATGCCTATTTATTGCTATTTTAAGATTCTAGTTATATACCTGAGTGACCTACGGAAAATTTTAGCCAATCAAAAGGTATTTCATAGAGAAGTGGGGAAGGGGCTAGAAGGGTCTAAGCCTTACTACTTCATTTTCGGATTCGAGTTTTTTTCTTTTCTTTGCATTTTCCGAGAACATTTAACTTCGTAATGTATACATTTTTATTTACTATCAGAAAGTAGAAATTTCAACGAACAAAAAGCTCGCCGACATTTTTTTTATTGAAATTAGGGTGCTTTTTCGATATTAAGTCAAAATAAGGAAAAAAATTTAAATAAAAAAATACTGTATTTTTGTGACATAAAAAGGTATGTTTCCACCAAATGTCGTGATTTTTTTAAGATAAAAATAAGAAACCAAAAACTTGTTTTTTGAAGTTCTTACTAAAATAGTATGGTTATCTTAAAAAATTGCAATACAAAAGTTGTAGATCTTTTTATTTCCTTCAACTGTGCCAGTTAACTTTATTCCATATGAGTTGTAGTTTTGCCGGAAATCGAGGTAAATAGTTTTTTACCCTTAAAACCAGCCCCTAAGTTATTTTGACTTGTATTGTTGTTGTATTTTTCTACTTTTTCCATGGTTTTCATCCCACTTTTATTATATTTTTTGATTTAAAAAATTATCGAACCTGGTCTAACGGCAGTCAACGCCTGTTGACCTGGCTCAACAAATGATGTTAAGATCACAAACTTGTAATGTCGTAGATGTCAGAGTTGAGGTAGAAAATCATGTAAGAAGAAGTGGTCAATGGAGAAGGTTACATCATGATGATCTCCCTGATTTTCCTGTTCTTAACCGGGATGACTTACAAGACATTAATGTCGGTATTAATTTATCAGCTCAAGCTTTTATTTTTATTGGCGATATGCCCTATAAACTATTTTTGTAGGAAAATGCATTGGTGGATCAGAAAAATTTGCTTCTCTATCAAGTATTTTGTCCTACAAATTGTAATTAACAAAGAAGTTGTAATGAATAAGATATTTTTCTGTTGTCGGGCTGAGATATTTGTCAGACAATGTGTTCAGTGGATTGCAATACTAATTATTAAACAACAATACAAATTTTAGCTGATTGTTAAAAAACTTCTGTAAACTGGTTATTTTAACAAGTTGATGGCGTCAGACCAGGTAATCGGTCCACTTTTCTGTCGGACAACTTTTTTTTCGATATTATATTACAGGTTTAGTCAAAGCAAAATTGAAATATTTTGCAACTCAGTACTAGGAAAACAAGTTTCCCAGAATTTTCGCAATTGAAGAACTTGTCAGACTCGACAAAATAATACTATTCACGAACTTTCACGACTAGGGTACTAAATTAACACCATACTGCGGCTATATATGAATTGAAGAATAACTCCAAAAGCCCTGCGACAAACAATATTCGATGAGTAGTGGTTCACAAATATTTTACAAGGTTTAAAATAGCATATAGTAAAACTTTAATAAAATGGGAAAATATCCCTATTAATGCAACGAAGGCATTATATTTCACTTCGCTAAACACACAACATAAATGGAAAACTTCGTCTCTTTTGA
Source organism: Octodonta nipae (assembly GCA_034190945.1). Taxonomy (NCBI): domain Eukaryota; kingdom Metazoa; phylum Arthropoda; class Insecta; order Coleoptera; family Chrysomelidae; genus Octodonta; species Octodonta nipae. The sequence continues at coordinate 31,224,157 of CM067222.1, forward strand.
CGAATCAAACTTCCGTCGCAAAACCACATACAGATCGTTTGGAAAGCTCACGTAGTTGTTGATTTATAATTACAGGATATTCGAATTGCCAAAGCGAATTGCTTTGAGTTGAATTGATTCGACAATATTTTTAATTGACTGGGTTTTATCTGAAAATTCGTATCAAATAATCAAAATGACTTCCACATCACTTATTAATTTTTCGTAGTAGGGAACAATGAAGCTGAGTGGTCTCTGACGTTTGCTTATATCGAATGTGATCGTTAATAAAAAAAAATAATCAACTGACAAATAAGAAAGTCATAAAGGAATAAATTGGTAGTTATGGGAAATTTGCATTCCCACCATGTTTAAAGAGACAAATAGAATAATAGTTAAAATAACATCCCGACTTGACTATACAATGTATGGAAGCACATTCCCTCTTTAGTGGAAAATTCACTAAACCCCAGATTTCCTAGATATCAAAAGGGTTTAGCTCTGTGGGAATAATAATATTATTTAAATGATCGAACTATAGTTAGAAAACCAAGCTTTTGTCAGCGCTTGTTTTACTTCAGAGAAACATTGTTCGACAAGGTTTCTTGAAAACATATCCAAATAGAAGCACATATTTTGGAATATATGTTCGCACATATTTCAAATGAAAACCAGTGGACAAATTTATAGACCTGCTTTCTCTGAGTAAATCTAGTTATTATGTATTTTTTACATAAGAAATTGCAATAAATAAACAAATATATCATCCAGTTAATATACAAATACCAGCACAAAATAATTGCTTTTCGTTAATGGAATGGTCAGGAAACAGTTGAACAGGTATGAGGTTTTTAGCACACTGCTTCTCAAAAGGCAAAATGGTTATATTTTTAAACTGTACATAACACATATTTTAACAGTAATATTTTGAAGGTATTTCACATACAAGGCGTAAACCATATTTTATCAAATACCATAACAAATATTGTTTTAGTGCAAGGATATTTTATAAAGGATACTTGATAGATATAGCATTTGTCTGAAGGCACACACACGTTACTGAAGTGGCTCAGGGCCGGCGTAATAAACAGATGCCAATATTTGTGCCATGAGTAAATTTTTCCCTATTTTCTAAAATATAGCATATAAAAGTACAAAAATTGAATAGTGAAATTTACATATAATGTCTTTCCATTATTTATGAAAAGTCTGATATCAATATATATTTTTTTATATACAATTTGAAATTATATTTTGATAGTCACATGAAATGTTATATTAACCTCCAATATCACATGTAATTAATATTTGAAATATTTGAAGTCTGGTTACCCAAAGAATAATACCAAATAACTCTTCACTGAATTAACTACAGGATTACTAAAAATATAACAGTAACAAATAAAACAACCAAAAAAACATCAACTGTCAACAGACAAGAAGTTATTAACATTAAGTAGGCGGGGCCAATACGTCACAATGTGGTTTGAATTTTTTTAACATTGATCAAGCAATCGTTTGTAAAATATCCTTAGTTTGAGTGTACCTATTTGTTGACCGACAATCACGTGGGGTACATTGCATAACATGACCATTTGAAAAAAAATACACCATAGTTTCTCATTATAAATGCCCTGAAACGGCACTGAATTTTTGTTAAGAAATTTCGCAAACTTTCCAAAAATATATTCCTAAGTCTTTATATATTCTGAAGGATAAATGAAGTTTAGTCGCACGTTATGTCGTGTTTGTGGAAATATCTTAGCAAAGCGACAGGAAGGTGAGCGGCAGCTGTTAGCTGTTAGTTCTAAACTAGTTTAGTTGACGTGTAATGCTGTATTACTTATAGCGTAAATTCCTAGAATAATTCGATGTTATTAGTATTTTTTATCGTCATAAGCATAATTTACGCATAATTCATATCACAATGAGAACAAATAATTTATATTTAAAAAAGAACCGATTTCAAATTAATCAAAATCAAAAGATTTTAAACACTCTGGCCATCAATAAATATTTTCTTACATATATTGACATTTAAATTTGGATATAAGTTCGGTGATATCAATTTACGGACTCTTGCATTTATTTTCCCAACTTGCTGAATAACAGTATGGTTAACGTTATGGAAAATTTATGGATTCACCGCTAAGTCCACTTTATAATATTACAATATATAATTTAAAAAAAAACGAACTGGCTTCATATAAATCAAAACGAAAACTATTACAAACACCCTGTACCAGCAATATTCTTTATTTAGAGATTTGTGTAGAAAATTTATTGGTCATTTTCTTTACGGTTTACTGTTTTTTGTGGATATTTTTCTGATTTTCTGAAAAATGGTATTTTTTATAGAAAATTTTAGGAATCGATTCCGAATATATTTATATAATAAAATCCAAAGAATTCAAATTGATTGAGCAATTTTAGAGAAATTGGTGAAATTTTATTGAAATGCAATTCCTTAATAACACTTTTTTCCGATTTTCTGGAAAACGATAGATGTCATGTTACAGAAAATTTTATGGTACCTTTCTGTACCTTAATAAAATGCAGATTAAATCATCAAAATTGATTTTGAGTATTAATTATTATCTTTGGTTAAGAACTTTTTTTTTTCGTTGTATAATAAAAAAAGTAATTCTGAAAAGATTGTTGAGGAGGTCTTAGATAATATTGCCTATTAATTTATGTGCTGTCTTCACATTTTTCGGCAACAGACAACTCTTTTTGGAGACGTTTTAACTCCAACTTTGGAGTCGTTGTCAATCGCTGTGTAGTACATTGTAGCTGGAGGTTTATTCTTAGATTTTCGCTTTTAGGAAATATTGTTGTTTGAGAAGAAATTTTTAACAGTGACAAATTTGTGCTGTACACAGAGATTGGCAATGACTCCAGAGTTAAAACGTCTCCAAACAGTGATCTGTTGAAGGAAAAATCGAAGAAAAAACCCAAATGAATAGGTAAAATAATACAATTAACCTTTTGTAAAGAAGAATCATCATCGAATGTGCATTATTATTGTACGATATTATAGTAGGTTTTGTTCAAAAAACATGTCTCAAACACACATTTAACACTAATGCTGTAAATAAATGACATTGTTTAAATTTCACCTAATTTACTGTATATTTTTCGACGAGTCATCGAAAATCAAATAAAATGTTTAAAATTCACTACATGGTAAAAATAGTGTATAAGTCAGTTTGTAACTTTGGAGAAGGGAAAGAAAAGAGTACCGACAGGTTAAAAACTAGCTTTTTAATAGAATTTTGGTTAAGAAAGGAACATAAAGAGCTATTTGTAAAATGGCATCCCAAATGGTGTTTTAGAAACTTTTATTTTTGCAGATACTGTTAAGAATTAAATACCAATAAAATAAAAATACAATTAGTAGTATATAATGGTACAGAAAAAGTGACCTAGCAATAGGGCGTCCTTTTGTACACTGTTCTTAATTTCTGTTTGCCGTTGTGTGTTAAGGACTACATTGTTTTTCCGACTTGTGTTTCGATGCAGTAGGTTTTACAGAATGCGTGTACAAACATAGAAAAAGACAAAAATTCTAAAAACTGTTGTTTTGTCTTCTATTGTGTTGTTTTTTTTCTCTTCCATTTCTATAATGTATAGAAATCAGCTTGTTATAATTTTATTATATTTATATATCTTTAGTTATATATAATTATTAATAACAAATTGAAGATAATCTAAATCATTTGGCAATAGTGGGCACACTTTATTGTAATTTCAGAAAAGAAAATAGTTTAAAATCGTCTGAAAAATACCTAATAAGGTGACATCAGTTATTAAATTAAACGTTATAAATGTTTGAATAAACGAACACAAAAATTACATAAAAAAACGACAATTTGAAAAATCCAAAATTTGTGAACATGCTTGGGACCTTGGTCATAAAATGCAGTTTCAAAATTCAGTTATATTACACAAAGAAGAACACAACACAAAAATAAAACTAAAAGAGTCTGCTTTAATTTTGTTAAATGAAAACGATTGTATCGCTACTACCTCCGTAGACTTCAGTCGTTCCTGGTTGCTGATGATTAAGGAAGAAATTGCTAATGGTCATGTCCTTATGAACAACCCAATATCGGGATAGTTCATAAGGTTTTTCCTAGGTTTTCCCTTATGATTTTAATGGGATCAATGAATGAACAAAGTTCTTTGGTCGCATTTTTGGCGAATGCACTATCTTATATCAAAGTCGCACCTAGGAGCGCCACATAAAATTCTGAAGATTTCCCTTTCAAATTCTTCCAATTTGAAAGGAACTTTATGATTATATGATCTTTAGAAATTTCTGTGCTATCCTGTATATTACAAATAAATTGCTCTTAGTTACGTCAAAAATCAAATAATACACATTGTCAAATATTTTAATTTACATCTTAGAATTGTGCCTTTTTAATCCGTAGTTTCTTAACCATTGACAATGGGGTCTGATCTAGACCCCGAAACCTTTGGAATATACAGCAATTTTCTTTAAACTGTGGTGTTATTTCCAAAGAAGCACTTAGACGTTATAAATAGAAGTTGTTTCAAAATTGATCTTTGGGGAATACATGATGTTAGAAGGAAATAAACCGATTTATGATTATTGCAAGATTCATATTGTGTTCCATTCGTAAGATAACTTTATAAACGTTAATACTGTATAACGAAATCCTAACCAATACAATAATTAATTAATTAAAATTGAGTAACCAATTTAATCGAGTGCCTTCGAAAAATCCATTTAAATTACTACATTGCCTTGATTCTGATCAACCAACACGTCTGCCGACATTGAGTGTAATAGACAAGATCTGTCATTGTCGGTTATCTTGCCAGAAAACCATGTTGACCTGCTGAAATATATTGGGAAATAGATGGATATATGCGGGTACATAAAACAGTTTCAAAATACTTCGCGAAATGAGATAATACTGAAATAGGGCTATATTAACGACCACACATTTATCTCCATTTTTAAGGTATGACTAACTAACTCTGGTCATTTTAGAAATAGTGTGATAGATTTCTTGTTTAATCAGGGCTTAAAGGATGTCTTTAGAGGGATTAAAACCCTACCAATGTCCTCATTAAACAGAACAGATGCAAACCAATTTGGATCGACAATATTCAATACGATAAGAGAAAAAGCCTGCAACAGTTCATTTAGAGAAAAAGAAGTTATAAAGAATTCGGAGACAACTTTTATATTATTATTATTATTATAGGATTTTTATGAGAAATCCTGGAAGAGTTTTTATAAAAGAACAACATCTTTGACCATTGCTGGGTACTGAAGAAACTGTACTCTTAATAGAGTATAATTGAATAGAGCTACAATCTTCATTTAGTTTTATTATCATCGGAAAGTAATGGTATTTAATGTATACTGGAGGTCTGCTCTAAATATTTATGGAGGCAGACAACTATTGCCGGTCAATTGTCGTTTTAATAAAAACCTACACAGTAGTAGTGTAGGAGTCACTTGAGAGCAAAATCCACGTGGTCTGCGGGGTCACTAACCTCAAGCTCGAACCTAACGGTAAGGTGGCTAACTTAAGAGGGTGAGCCTTCGGGTGTCGGGACACCTAACGGGACTTTCGTCGTGCGTCGGGTGGCGTCGAGGCGCGTCGAACGTTGGTTGGGAACGGGGGTGCATCGTCGGGATAGCGGTGATCGGTTGCATCAGTTGGGAGTGGAGGCAAAGTACGCGGCGAGGAACAGGGACGGTCGAAGGTCGGGGTTGCGCGGGGTCGGGAACGCGGTGGCTGGCGTAACGCGGTGCGTAGGGAAGGCGGTGGCATGCGGTGCGTAGGGAACGGGGCGGCGATCGGGAATCGGCCTGGAGCTTCCATTGGGGTGGTGAGTCGTGACGTCTTTCGAAGTATCGGGTTTATATTTTAGTAGGTAAGGCTTACCGCAGTGATAATTCATGTTTTCATCGCTAGGGGCAGTGAAGCATGGTTGCCACGGCATCGTGTCGTTCTTTTGTATTCAGTTGCGCGAACGCTTGACAACCTCCTGTGATATGCTGGATAGCTTCGATGTTTGGGCAACCGTACCTGAATCTTCATTCTGTTAATAAAAGGGTCTTTAACGTGTACTTTAGGTAGTTCTTAGTTGGAATTACTTGATCTTAATCTTGGATTGCCAATATAAAGCCTTCCGTTCAGGGAACATTAACCAGAGATCAACCAGTAGTTCGAAACCTGCACTGTCACATAATTTGGTTGACGTCATTTATATGTCTCCTTGAAGGGGCTTCTCTGTAAATTTTGAGCATTTCTGATCTTTGTCTTGTGGTGTACTTGGACATTTGTTTTGTCAGTCCAGTGGGTTGAGTCATCAACCTGGCACATGATCGATTAGATGCAGAAAATTCTGCGAGTTTCTGGAAATGACTACCAAAATGAAATTTGTTGATCTAATAGCTTACTTAGATCGGTCAATCCTCTTCCTCCTTCATTCCTGTGGGTCAAAGTTGTACGTTCAGCCAGAGCTCTTTGGATGGTGATTTTGAGCTTTGTTAGTAAAACTCGAACTTTTTTCGTTGTAATTGGTTCAATGTCAGTCTTGCACCAATTAACTATACCGAAAAGTAACTGAGCACTGAAACGCATAGGTGTTAATAGCCGAAACGGATTTTTCTGTTTAGTTTGGTTTTCAACAGTCGTCCGTACCCTTCTATAAAACTCTGCTGTTAGGTCCTTTTCATAGTATGTGTCAATACGTTGAGCCTGCTTTAATTCCAAGGTATTTATAAAATGACTGCCCCAAGATTCACTTGAGGTGCCATCTCCCATTTAGAAACGCCCTGCTGTATTTTGCCTTACTATATTAATATTCGGCATTTGTCTAGGCCAAATTTCATATGGATGTCACTAGAGAACCCTTCTACTATTTTAAGCATGTCTGCAGCCTGTTGTTGGTAGCTGGCCATGAAACTTAAGTCGTCCATGTATCACAAATGGTTTATCTTAAATGCTTGTACGCTCGTTGATTTGAGACTGAACCCAAAATTAAGTAAGTTCAGTTTGTTCGAGAAAGGGTTCATGGCAATGCAGAACACAGCGGGCTAAGAGAGTCTCCCTGGAATTACCCCTTCTGATTGGGATAAGTCGGTTTGTATCGAAACATTGGGCTTCATCAGTGAGATTTTGGTTTGCCAGGTGGCCATGGCATGTTCTAAAAAGTTAATAATACAATTATTCACTTTATAGAGTTTTCAAAGACACCTTAATGACCAATCATGTGACTGAATCAAAGGCCTTTTTGTAGTCCACATATGCATGTAGAGATTACGTCGTTTGGCGTGTGCTTGATTGCAGACAACGGATCATTATCATTGTTTCTTTGCAACCCATTGAATTTTTCGCCATCCCTTTTGTTGTTGAGTAATTATGTTGTTCAGTTCACAATGTTTGAAAATGCAATGATTATGCATGATGTTAGGCGTTTGTATAAGGTGGAAGGCCAGTGATTGGTCGTTTACTTTGCTGGGTCCTGTGCACATAGGTCTCCTTTCTAAGAGGTAGGTAGGCACCATGCGTTAAGGAACTAGGCATCTTGTGTGGGTGGGCATTACGTCATTTATAAGGGCTTTTATGTTTCGTGGGTTGCGTAAAGTTTCTTTTAATCCAGTAATTTTGTACACAATTGGTCCTGGTGCTTCCAGTTATGGAGGTTTCTTCCATTATGTTGGATGTATCTGTCCAGTTGTAAATGTGGTGTTGCGTGGCCTCAAATGTTCTAAGAATGTAGCCTCTCCTCAGTAATCCAGCTGGCTCCCCGGATTTATAGGAGATTGTTGTGGAAAGCTGGTGTTTTCCAGAATTTCCTCGAGTGTTTTTTACTGGGGAAACTAGGGTTCATTATTATTCTTAATTGTTAAGTTTTTCTATAAAACCCTTTTTCTGATTTTCGAAGAGTGTGTTTGAACAAGTTTACGTTGGTTACTGGTTTTTGTACCTTCTCAATCGACTTGTGTAGACGGAAAGCTTTTTGTCTAGACTGTCAAGACACTGCTGAAATGTGATGTTTTCTCCCATCCCACTTGGAGTGTAATTCGGTTCTTGTCCCATGATATCCTTGACAAGCCTTTCTAATTCTGTTGTTCTGACTCCTGCGTTGGTACTCGGTCAGTCCTTCCAAGTCTTTTTCGAAGAGAATTGATTTTCACCTCAAGTCTTCTTTGCCAAGGTGGTATTCGAGGGGTTTGTCTAAATTGGGGAGGATCTTGATGTTGGTCTTACTGCTACCCCAATTAATCTGCAGATATTATATTTTATATTATTATTATTTTTATTAATTCCTTTTCACAAACACACCTTAAAATAGCTTTATGATAATTATTATTCAAGTATAGATTCACCGAGTCACACCGTGCACTTAGGGTGATTTCTGTTAAATAGATTGTTTTCTTCCTCAAATTCCGCTGTTTCTAGGTATTATAGCACCTTCCGCACAATGTGGCTGTTTTTCAGCGGGACGTTTTCTGGAGACTTAGGAGGTAGGGTCTTCCCTGAATATAGGTTTATGGCAAGACACTGCTATGGGGTATGATTCCTGTTGCTTCCAATGATCACTGGGATTTTGGTCTTCATGTTCACATCCTTTCAATCTCGATTTGAAGGTCTTGTACTTCAGCCGTTTTTTCTGCCTCTTTCTGTATAACATTATAATCTGAGGGTATTGCATTCTATGAGTAACCAGTTTCTTTGCTTTAATCCTTAGTAAATCTGGCTTGTTTGCCCTTACTTCACGATCCGTTTGAAATGGGTAATCCCACAGCTTACCATCTCGTCTGTGTTCAAACCACATAGTCTTGGTTATGTTTCGTAACCAATCTGTCTACCACTTTAAATTCCGATACTGTTTGCAGATATCATAGTGTAAGTTGTGCAGCAACCGCATTATGTCGCTCTAAATATTCTTTCTTTGCAAGGATCGGGCCCCAATTACATGAATAAATGCTCATTTCTGACCGACACAGTCTACATTTAGGATCTGTGCCAGTTTTCAAGATCTTAGTTTTTAAATTAATTGGTTGCTATCGCTTGCTCTTGCATGCAGAATAAGTGATTCAGTTTCTACTTTAGCTTTCCAAATCTGAGCCTTCCCAAGACTTTTGCTTCGTTGATAGTCGCTTTTTCTATTTCCTTTAATATTTGAACATGCATCTTTTTTTTGTCCATCTGTCCTCTTGTTTCCTGCTCTTTTCTTCTCCCTGAGTTCAGCTTTTTATTCTTCTTTATTTGTTCAGTTTCAGTTTACAGATGTGGGTCAGGTTCTTTCAAAGGATTTGTCCTCCTTTCTTTCTCATGTTCGTCTGTATACAATTCCGAGATATATGTCATGTTTGTTTTTAGCTTCAGGTATTCTGTTAGTCCCCAAATTGCAACCTCATAGCTTGTCTGTATACTAGTTAGGCCTCGCCTCCAATTTTTCTAGATATATAATCTGTCTACATCGGATCGTGAATGTAACGCGCCGTGTATGGTTAACATTTTCTAGTTTTCCGATCAATATCCCTGATTTCTGCTAGAGTCCATTTTATGATTCCAAAACGTATTTGCAACACACGGAAACTGCTAGCGTTGTGATGGACGACAATTTACTTCTGCGGTAAGTTTTTCTTCATTAGACTTTTGTCGTGTCTTCTAAGATCTTCTTGGTGAGTTTCTTTTCATAATTTTTTTGTTTCCTATGTTTCGTTTTCTTCAACTCCCAGGTATTTATAAAATTCGTGTGTCTCAAGTGGTGGATTACCATTCTTTCGTCAATCGGTACATTCCGTTTTACGCTCGTCGTTCTACCACCTATTACCGTCACTACTCGCACACTTTTTACAATTCCAAATTCCATTCGTATATCGCACTGAATTTCTCACTATTTTAAGTTGTTTTTCGAGTTCGTTATCGTTTTGGGCTATCACTTTAGATCATCGATATATAGTAGGTTATTTATTTTATTCTTTTTCCGTTTTTCATTGATTCCAGTGGGCGATTCATTGCATGAGCTAAGCGGAAACAGCGCTAGACAAACACAGTGGCGACAATGAGTCTCCCGGGTATATCCATTTCTTATCCAAATGTTATTGACATGTAGGACCTCCGAAGTTGTATGAGGCATAGGTCACCCTTCCATTGTGTCAATCATTTTTCAAGGTATGATATCATAGTGCTGACAACCCTGCATATCCTCAAAGATTCCATTGAGCCATCCAAGGAACACATCGAATGCTTTTTTATAGTCGACCAGCGATGGGAGAGGTTTCTACGCCGTTCTTACAATCTTCACTTATCATCCTGCTTACTAAAAGGTTGTCCTTGCATCCGTATGTGTTCTTGACGCAACCCTTTTGTCTGCTGGGAATAAATTGTTTCATCTAAGTGTGCATACACTCTGCTGTTATTATACCTGTTAAGGTTTTTATACATGGTGTTTAACAGGTAATGGGTCTATAATTGCTTGCTACATCTGTTTTCCCTCGTTTTTCGGCAGGAGTGTGTCTTTCCTTTCACAACCGTTAGGTGTTTCCATAGTTCCTGTAATCATATTATTAAGCACGATAGTAGTGCCTTATGGGCCACTTCCTTTTTTTTAAACCAGAATTGGTCAATCCATCATACCATGGTGCTTTCCAGTAGCTAACTTCTTAGTACGGAAGCCATTTCTCTGTGTTTATTCACTCCATTGAATTTCTTAGATTAAACATGATTTTTCGCCGTTTCTTTTCCAATCCAGAGGGAAATATTCATTAGATGATTATTCCTGTCCCCAGATTGTCCAGGTAAGCTTTATGTCGCTTTTTTGGAGATTATTTTATTCGATCAATACACCTGTTTAAATAGTTTCTATAGAATCTCGAATGTGTTTTTCGAAACATTTTGTTTTGTTGATACTGTTTGGTTCGTTTTTTTATACCTATTCATTCTGCTTGTTTTTGCAAGAATACTGTTGTTGATTTATTTCTGTGATTCTAGCCTTATCTCGTTCAATTTTTTTTTTTATCCCATGTTTTTTTTACAGTTCTTTTTTTAGAATTCGAGAGTCTTTACTCAGATTTCGTTTTCAGTCTCCTTCAATAGTGGACAATTCCCTCCTCCAGATTCCTGATCTTTAGAGGGATCGTTTCTCTTCCATTTGGGTTCGTAAAATCAATCTGTTTCAGATAGTTTGCATTTCATTTTCAATTATAAAGAATTTATAGGATTAACAATTTATATATTAATATTATTATAGGATTTTTATGAGAAATCCTGGAAGAGTTTTTATAAAAGAACAACATCTTTGACCATTGCTGGGTACTGAAGAAACTGTACTCTTATAGAGTATAATTGAATAGAGCTACAATCTTCATTTAGTTTTATTATCATCGGAAAGTAATGGTATTTAATGTATACTGGAGGTCTGCTCTAAATATTTATGGAGGCAGACAACTATTGCCGGTCAATTGTCGTTTTAATAAAAACCTACACAGTAGTAGTGTAGGAGTCACTTGAGAGCAAAATCCACGTGGTCTGCGGGGTCACTAACCTCAAGCTCGAACCTAACGGTAAGGTGGCTAACTTAAGAGGGTGAGCCTTCGGGTGTCGGGACACCTAACGGGACTTTCGTCGTGCGTCGGGTGGCGTCGAGGCGCGTCGAACGTTGGTTGGGAACGGGGGTGCATCGTCGGGATAGCGGTGATCGGTTGCATCAGTTGGGAGTGGAGGCAAAGTACGCGGCGAGGAACAGGGACGGTCGGGTCGGTCGGGTTGGCGCGGTGTCGGCGAACGCGGTGCGTAGGGAAGGCGGTGGCATGCGGTGCGTAGGGAACGGGGCGGCGATCGGGAATCGGCCTGGAGCTTCCATTGGGGTGGTGAGTCGTGACGTCTTTCGAAGTATCGGGAAACGGACTGGCTCGTGTCGGGTGCAAGGCTTGTCGCAGGGGGTGGTCACAGCCGGGTGCATCGGCCGTGGCAGGGAACGCATGCTGTATCGGGATAGTGGCGAAACACGTCTTAAGAACATATTCAGTGATTGGGATAGTGAATGAACGAAACGTATTTTGAACTTAAGCAACGAAATAAATGTATAGGTCGTTCGAGTCTCTGCTTTCGTCGGTTAAACCAGGACCTCGAGGACGCCTAGTCCGGGCGTTAGATCTCTTAATATAGATAATTAGCCAATTTTAAGCAAAAAAATGTACCGAAAATGCATCGTAAATAATTAATAGGTTCCCAAAAGTTTGGTAATTAGCATTTCATTACAAATAATAAAATAATTCAGATTCAACGAAGGCAATAACAAAAGATAAACGAAACCACAACAGCATGTTGGTGTACCAATAAACAAGCGAAACTCGGGCACTGGTTGAAAGTGCGGTGATTGGTTAATTATAAAAGTAGGAAGCGGTTTTGATTGAAAAGATAATGGTAGCTAATAATGTAAAAAATAAATACGTAAATGAGGAATGATAATTGCGACTTGAATCGTTGGATTTTGTATCGAGCGGTGGGTAATTCGGAAAGAATACCGTTGGAGAAATGGTTGGAAGCATTAAAAATGTTGAAACTGACTGAAACGGGAACGTTGCAAATGACTAAAAAAGGCGCAAATGGTAGAAATGGCTGCAAAGGGCTATTAGAAATGATTGAAAGGTTGAAGTAGGGCCTTACAAAGGTAGAAATGGTAGAAATGGCTACAAAGGGCTGTTAGGAATGATTGAAAGGTTGAAGTAGGACCTTACAAAGGGTAGAAACGGCTGGTAGAATAGTTCGAGCCGGTACAAAAGCTAGAAACGTCCGGTAGAAACGACTGGGACAGTAGAAACGGCTGGTAGAATGGTTGGAGCCGCTACAAAAGCTAGAAACGTTCCGTAGAAACGACTGGGACAGTAGAAACGGCTGGTAGAATGGTTGGAGCCGCTACAAAAGCTAGAACGTCCCGTAGAAACGACTGGGACAGTAGAAACGGCTGGTAGATTGGTTGGAGCCGCTACAAAAGCTAGAAACGTCCCGTAGAAACGTCTGGGACTGTAGAAACAGCTGGTAGAATGGTTAGAGCCTCAATAAAAGCTAGAAGTGGCCTGTAGAAACGACTAGAAACTTAGAAAACGCTGCTAGAAATGGTTGGAGCTAGCAACGGCCCGTAGAAATGACTGGGAGAGAATAAATCGCTGCTGGAAATCGTTGGAACCTCTATAAAAGCTAGAAACAGCTCGTAGATACGACGGGAACCGTTAGAAATAATTAAATGGTTGAAGTAAGGGCGTTGCAAAGGGTAGAAATGTTTGAAACCGTTACAAAGGCTAGGTCCGTAGAAACGACAAGATCCGTAGAAACGGTGGTTAGAAATGATTGAACTGTTGAAGCAGAAACGTTGCAAAGGGTAGAAATGGTTTGAAACAAATCCGTAGCAAAAAGTATAGACCAGGCATGTTGGAAATGTGATAGTGGGAATAAATATATAATTTTTCTAAGCCAGCGGTAGGAACAAACAAATTTTTTCTAAGACAGGTACTCAAAGCGTTTTTTCTAGGTGCTTAAAACTTTAACCGTCAAAGAGAAAACATCAGTCTACAACAAACAAATGTTTCTATCACATATAACTTTTTCTAAGACAGAAGTCAGTACAAACAAATCTTTTCTATACAGGTACTCAAAGTGTTTGTTTCTAACAAACATCAATTTTTTCTAAGACAGGTACTCAAAGCGTTTGTTTTTAACATACATAAATCTTTTTTTCTAAGACAGGTACTCAAAGTGTTTATTTCTAACAACAACACCGGTACATAAAATTTTTTCTAAGACAGGTACGCAAAGCGTTTGTTTCTAACATACATAAATCTTGTTTCTAAGGCAGGTACTCACAACTTTATCATCAATCGGTTATTAGTTATAAGCTTTTTCTAAGCCAGAGGTCGGAACAAACTTTTTTCTAAGACAGAAGCCGGGACAAACAAATCTTTTCTAGGTATACAAAACGTATGTTTATACCAACGAATTGTTGATATGAGAGTAAAATGAACAAAGTATTTAAAATTTTCACAGGGGTTTTACTTAAATGTCTCTAACAGAAAGTGTAAGGGGGTCGCAAATGTTTACTTATATCTAATAAGCCCTTGTTTGTACCAAAGAATTGTTGATATGAGAGTAAAATGAACAAAGTATTTAAAATTTTCACAGGGGTTTTACTTAAATGTCTCTAACAGAAAGTGTAAGGGGGGTCGCAAATGTTTACTTATATCTAATAAGCCCTGGTTTGTACCAAAGAATTGTTGATATGAAAGTAAAATGAACAAAGTATTTAAAATTTTCACATGGGTTTTACTTATATGTATCTAACAGAAAGTGTAATGGGGGGTGGCAAATGTTTACTTATACTTAATAAGCCCTTATAAATGCTAGAAAACGTCATCCCCATATGCTCATCAAAGAATTTATCTCAACAACAACAACAAACAATGCATGTGAAACGTAGAAACAATTTGCTTCCTCAGAGGCCTAGAACTCTTGAAAAAAGAATGGTCTATAACCCTTGACAAATCTGCATAAGTTATTACAGGTTTCTTAAATCGACATGTTGAAATTCGAAAACACTGCTGGCCGTATCTCATCATACAAGCCAATATACGGAAAAAATTTAATATTTCTTGCAAGTGTTGCTCTATAAAAAGTTTATAAAGATCTATAAATATATAAAAGTTTTAATATTCATACAAGTGAGAAACAAGACATCTCTAAACATACAAAAAAGTCTACAGTAATATGTGATGACGAATACACAAAGTTAAAATAAAAACAAAACGTCTCTAAACATACAAAAATAGACAACTGTAATAGATACAGAATAAAAACAATTTTTAATATTTCTTGAAAGTGTGTCTCTATAAAAAACAAGGCAATATACAGAAAAAATTTAATATTTCTTGCAAGTTAGTATAAAAAAATTTGGAACGAAAGGCTATTATATTAATTTCTCCTACAAACTAAAAGTAGTTATATTTCTGTCAAGAGCAAAAAAGGAGTCAATAAAACTGTTTTTCAAATGTTTCAACATAAAAACTCACTCTTAATTTCTACATATATTATATGAATCTAACAAAGACTTTACCCTTTTATCCCCTTGTACACAAAAATTATAATTAAGGTATTTAGTAATTGGAAAGCAATAAAATCAGAATTGTATTGTCTAAGGTGAAATCTATAACTCTCTAAAATCCCCATGGAATTGAGTCAATAAAATTTGAATTATTTATAATACGTCTCTTCTTGAAATGCATTTTAATGTTTTACTAACGCGATTTCTGGTCTTTAGATACAATGTTTCGAGAGATCTGGTCAAAACTCTCAATAATGTCCTGCATAGAATTTTTATTTAATGTCAAACTGTTTTCGTAGTTTAATGTGAACCTCTTAATCTTTGTTACTTCATTATCCTTTATTTTACAATAATAACTTTTAGGACCTGTTGATAGCCATATACAAATATAATCATCGGTTCCTAACTCGTCAGACCAGTCGCCAATTGTGTTAGAGCTGTCGTCTATATATACGATTCCATCGGTATCGTAATATATTTCAGCCTTTTCCTAAACGATTCAACATGCCATATAGTCTAAGACGGGAATTTGAAGTAGTAAAAGAAGCGACAAAAATATTTATGGAAGTAGAATCTTCGTAAAACAAGTCTTTGTATTTGTAAGTTAACTGAGCCATTTCATCTCCGAGGAATAAGCCGTTGGATATCTCTTTTATAATTTAATTTAATAATATAATAAATTTGTTCCAATTTCCCCCACAAGCTGTTTAAGCAGATTTTAGAAATTTGTCGCATGCCCGGGTTAACTTTAATTTTGTCAATGTTCAAATCAATACCCAGCTGTTCTTTGATTGCATCTGCGGAAGTTTCATTGGTTTCATAAGTATGAGTACTTATTTGTAATTTAATTTTCATAAAATCGTTGATGTAGCCTTTAAATAAATCAGTCGTTTGTTGTCTGAAATGCCATACCTCGTCTCTATTCAAAATTTTGTACCCTTTTTCCAAAGCCTTATTAATTTCCAAAGTTGTCCAGGTGCCTGTAAAACCTCGTTCTTTGTCTGTATGGTTGCAAGTCGGTGTTTCTTTTAATATACAAGTACGGTATAATGCAAATGTTAGTTTGGTTGTTTTAACAGGTGAAACAGGATGGTTAACTTTCTTGGAGCTAAGCACCGTGCATTGTAATAGACCGAACCAAGCAGGATTGTATGCTTCAGGCTTAAATATTTTAATAGGGTGTCCTACGGGATAGGGATCAAAATATTGTACTGTTGGATACAAAGATACGACATCAATATAACGTATCTTACAATCTGTGACTTTTAATTTTGTAGCTCCTGTTCTACCACCGTAGAAAGAATCTCTCGGTTTTAGGGGTTCAGCAAATTTATATGTTGTATCTTTCGATGTAAATTTACACCCCCACATTTCAACAACGTTGTAGCCTGCGTCACGTAACTGTTGTGTTCTGCGTGTAGTTAGTAATGTAGAAAGAGTGGAAAATCAAAACTGTGAAATAAAAGTCACATGGTTTAAATATCTTTTGTTTTGAATGATATACATACAGAATTGAACATGGAGGGTCTGCTACATTCATGTTTCGTTCGCCTTGATGGAGTTAAGCTTCATTCAACAGGCCAGAAAATCTTAGTCAAGAATGGGTGGACTTCGTTTTGCAACAAACAAAAGCCATTAAACCATGCGTTGGCATGTCATCCTTCAATATCAATGTGAATAACACGAATTTATTTGTAAGATGTACGAGTGTTAGATAACAGAAAACACATTCCTATGCACGAGTGTATACATAATGAATAACATTTAAGAAAACGTATCAAACATATTAAACTACACACAAACAAATTTAAAACTAGCAACTCACAGGGTTATAATTGTGAACACACTAGAAGCAATATAAGACAAAAGAAAGCTGTAACCAGGCCTCGTGTTATCCAATTATAATTTTTGGTCAGCATCGATCTCCATCACACCAAATAACGGAAACATAATGCATAAGTTTATAAGCATATTGTATGAAATTGAAAAGTTTACCCCAGGCACATATATATTGAATCAAAAAAGTGCTATTGAACAACATTGTCATGAGTATCAATTTCTGTGACGTCATCACTGTCATTGCCTAGTTTATCAGCAGACCACCTGCCATTAGTATATATATAACTCATATGTCTGCTTTTGGATCATAACATACGAAGCATTTACCACTCAAAGCCATAATTTTCCGAGATCTAAGGAAATATGGTAATCCTTTTTTTCTGTGGCGTCATTAGTTGGTCATTTCCTCTATATAACAAGAAATATAACCTGTTCAAGGAATATGATGTCTCACTCTTTTTCTTAAGTATCTATCAAAATGATTCCTCTCTCGTTGGTTTATTCAAACAGACCACGAGACCTCAACATATCAACCATTAGAGACGGAATTCGTACTAGGTCTCTAACACACCCTAACATATAATAACAAACGTTATTCATAAAAAGAATACAATGTATACATTATAAAAGCTTTCGATTCAGCTTTCATGTAGTGAAAAAATTTCTCCTGCACGAACGCCACTCTTTAAAATAATTCAAGTGAGATTGTTCTATTATCTTTTAAATAAAAAAAAAATAGGCAGTTGAGTACTAGTTACCGAGAATATGTCTATAGCATTATAGGAACAGTGTTTCATTTGTAAAATTTTGAATGCAGTAAAATCATTATTCACAATTTAGGTAGTTTGTTGATACCAAACACAAACGTAAATAATTCGCTGGGGTCTTTAATAATTATGAAAAACCATAAAATAAGGAATCTGTCAAGGCATCAGAACGTCATAATGAGGTTCTGAACGTTGTTTCTAACAGAATACAGTCTCAGGTAGTGAAACGCTTGAGGAACGAAGTAGTTCATCGTGTAGCTCCCAAGTCCATTTGGGAACCTATTAAAATTGCCTAATTATCTATATTAAGAGACCTAACGCCAGGACTAGGCGTCCTCGAAGCCCTGGTTTAGCCGACGAAGCAGAGACTCGAACGAGCTGCCGCTCTCGCGCATATGACCTATACATTTATTTCGTTGCTTAAGTTCAAAATACGTTTCGTTCATCCACTATCCCAATCACTGAATATGTTCTTAAGACGTGTTTCGCCACTATCCCGATACAGCATGCGTTCCCTGCCACGGCCGATGCACCCGGCTGTGACCACCCCTGCGACAAGCGTTGCACCCGACACGAGCCAGTCCGTTTCCCGATACTTCGAATGACGTCACGACTCACCACCCCAATGGAAGCTCCAGGCCGATCGCCGCCGCTTTCCCTACGCACCGCATGCCACCGCCTTCCCTACGCACCGCGTTACGCCAGCCACTGCGTTCCTGACCCCGCGCAACCCCGACCTACGACCGTCCCTGTTCCTCGCCGCGTACGTTGTCACCACCCCCAACTGATGCAACCGATCACCGCTATCCCGACGATGCACCTTCGTTCCCAACCAACGTTCGACGCGCCTCGACGCCACCCGACGCCTCCTCCCGGAAGTCCCGTTAGGTGTCCCGACACCCGAAGGCCCACCCTCTTAGGTTAGCCACCTTACCGTTAGGTTTGAGCTTGAGGTTAGACCACGTGGTTTTTGCTCTCAAGTGACTCCTACAGTACTCACAGTTATGACATACGTTTTAGAAGCAAGACCTGACTATTCTTCTACGGGCAGAGACGAAAGTAATAAGTACAGGCGGAAACACTAAAAGAGAAAATTAGGAAAGAAAGTATAATCCAGAGAGAATAGTAAACAAGGTTGGGGACCGAAAACTAACTTCACGATGCCGAATATCCAGACCACCTAAAAGATAATAGTCCTGAATATCCAAAGAACAAGAGGGTTGAACTGGCAAGTGGTTACTGATTACCAGCCTGCTTTTGGAGGTCAGCTGTCATTGAAACCGGCGAGGATGTCTTATTAGGATATATCAGTAATGCTCATGGGGCGTGGCTTAGATTAAGAGGTTCTCGATACATCAGCCCTAGAAAATATAAGGTCACTGTCCTCTCGGCATGTGAAGTTGTCCCAGCTTTCCAATTTGGAGCTAAACAATATGAGTTCCTCTTAAAACCCGATTTGACCTTCAGCTAACCTTGACCCCTGACCAACCTAATTACAAAGTTGCCTTTGAAATTCCTCAAATTTTCCTTTTACAGTTTTCTTTAATAGTTTATCTATTCTTATTATTAAGCTGTTTACTTACTATTGCATTATATTTGAGAATTAAACAAATAGTTTTTGGGTAACATGTATTCAATAATACGTGACGCATCGTGCTCATATGCATAGTGCGCTATTTCATAAATATAAAATCAAGCACTTAAAATTTTAATTATTTATCTAATGTCAGGAATTAAAGTATACAACCGGAACATTTTAACTTATTTTAAAGCTGGCAACAATTTTCATTATCACATATGGTCAACTATAAAGCAAACGCAATCGCTAGAGGGTTAGTTAATGTTTATTTCTTTGTCTCAAACTTCTAATAACCCGAAGATAAAAGCCAACACCCTGGCCAAAAGCAGAATTTATTGTCAAATTCAAACTGCTTGAGAAACACTTGAGACGATAAGGAGAGGTTTGTTCCATATTTGCTTCTGACATTTGCCGTGGGTGGATTATACTACAAAGGACCAACATATCGCACTCAAAACTGATATAGAATAGAGCTGATAGTAGAGCAAATATGAGTGGCATATAACCGGAGGTGCAGTCCCCTTTATAAGGCTTTCATCTTGATGAAATAAAATGTTATTAACTATATGCTTTGCTTAAAGCATACCATGTAGAAGAAATATTTAAAAATCAAATTAGTTTTTGATATAAAATTGAGATGTAAAATTATCTATGAGGGTAGATAAGTCCTGAAAAAAGGTAAATGCAAATATTGAACTTAAATTAACAGAACGAAACATTTACAAGTGAATAGCGACATTTAGAAGTTTGAAGCAATTAACCAAAATGATTGTCGTGTTCATACATTGTTTTATTTTGATAGGTTTAGCTGTTTCTGGTCCTTAAACGCTTTTGTCCCTTGATTTTTAATTTCTGTTTTTTTTCTTGTTTTACAAGCTTTTATTTAACTTCCATTGTTACTATGTACAGGTAAATTTTGAAACTAAACGAATCCCCAACTGGATGAGGTAAAACTGCATACACATGTGATTTGGATTAGGACAGGGCGATTTCATGCTTCAGTGGGGCGATCCAGTACTAAATTTATCTAAATATAATTTTAAACCCAGATTTCTTGGGCTATTGCAACAAAATATATATATCGCTCCCATCGGTAAGCACATTCTTTATGTCACCACAACATCAGTCCAGGCAGAGTCTGGTGAAAACGGTATTCACATTACTGAATCTAAATCTGTTCAATTCCAACCGAGATAGAGTTACGGCCGAGCGATGAATGTTATCTATGGTACTCTTCTACACTACATAATGTGCCGTGCAGCACTGTGGTACAAGCGTGGTATATTTAGGCTGGTCGAGTCTGAGCAAGCTTACATTAGCTGAATCGTTGGTCTCATAATGAAGAATTGAATAGAACACATTTTTTTATAAGAATGACGCATTTTCATTGAGATAAAAAATGTGCGGCAGTTATTTGAAACAACGATGGAAGCCAAAGAATCTTACGAAATATACTTCCCGTGTTTCGTTATCTTCCTGTCTCTGTTTCTCTTTCTTTGTGTCATTCTTAGTAAGGGACATTGTTACGACTCAAGTATTAGTAATTTAGTTCTTAATTTAAATGTTACTCTAAAGAGACATATGACGTGCAAGTTAAATTTAATTAAAATATAAAATTTGTTGAATTATAATAAGTCAAACCTACTTCTCCTATTTAATATTCTAGCAATATATAAAGAGGTCACTATAATTACAACACATTAAAAATTAAACAGATATTTTTGATAAAAGTAAAGCATCTCCAGACTGTTCTTCAAAATAGCTGTTATTATATAGTTTAATCTAATATATATTAAAAAAAGTGACCGTCAAATGCAATAAATTAGGGTGGCGCTGATGTAGCAAGAGGACGGATTTTAAACAGAACGCCAAGTTTTGGAATATCACATAGATATTTAGGGAGATAATATATATTTTACTTACCCTTGGTTCAAAAAAATATTATCTTATATTTATAACTCACATCATACCCTCTTTCTATACAAACGCCAGCGCCAATCTGGCAACTTTTTGAACTCATTATTTAATACTTTTAGCTGGACACTTCAATTTCATCCCCATATACGTTTGTCATCCTTATCCCTACCATCCATAAACTTGGTAACGTTGCCCTTTTTGTGCTGTTCTGGCCTCTAAGGTAGGCCAAGTATCTAATTTAAAATATAGCAAAAAGAAAATTGGAATGTTTATTAGAACGAAAAGCAAAATTTGGGCTGGTATTGTATATTAATTGGATGTTATATTTAATTCATTCATTTTCCATAAACGGAGAGACTGTTAGTATATAACCGGGTCCCTGTTTCTTACACCTTGAAGTGAGTTGTATGTGTCTTGCAGAGTCAAAGAAGTCTGATGTCGATCGGAAGTGTCGATGGCGTGTGTGTCGTAACGAAGTCTAGAAAAAAATGCAATTATTGCATTTCACTACCATACTCTGTGTTCAGAACACTCTGTATTTTTTGGATTTAAAAGAGACCACCTTTATATTTACATATGTATATTCTCAATTGCTTGGAAAAAACTCTGCCTAAGCGCAATCGCAGTAAGAAGAAAAAGAGACTCGCTGTTTTCCTCCCGTCCAGTACGGACCTCACTAGAAACTCTCAAGGAAAAAACGTTTCCCTATGTGCTCGCTAGTGCAACCCCAAAGTGCGTGTGCAGCTATTACTCACTTATTGTAAACTCCCTCGTGAGTGCGCATTGCCCAACAATATAAACTTTAGTTGTGCCTAAAAACCCAGGGTTAAGGCCGGCTACCCGCGCCGAATGCAGACAAATACATGGATGGCAGATTTCCCAGGGCTTTTACTAGATCTAACTCCTAGACAAGGTAAGAGTTTTCTTATGAAGGGCAATTGAGTTTTTTATCAAAATAGAACCACATAAAACTACAATCCACTTAATCAAATTCACTACATTTTTTTGGCCCAATCGAGCCAGATTGATTTATTTTGATTTATCGCTATCAATTTGGTACATTTTTTTAATTTAAAAAAAATAAAGTTGCATTCATAATTAGCCATTTTATTTGTTTCCTGGGTATTATTTCCACATACCTTAGGGTCAGATAATTACGCATGACTACAAATCTCAACACTCAAGCGTCACTCACAAAGAAGAGGTTGATTTAGAATGACATTACTTTCTAAAATTTTAACCTTCAATTTACTGTGTTTATTTTACGTTTTCGTTAATACTCATATATTAATTTCTCATTAACCTCAAGTATTTATTAAATACATTTTTCACAATTATAAAATAATAATTGTAATCTCTTAACATTGCACTAGTTTAATTGTTAAATCGATCGCTGTTTTGTTTATTTAATTTAATGTAATAATAAAAACACATTCAGTTTGTCGATGTTTACCGGATATTTTTTGTCATTTAAGGAATTTGCCACTCACTCGCATCGTATTTATGATACAGATATACAGTTTGTCTCTATAAACTTGTAGTTTATTAATTTTTATAGTAAGTGATATTTTTCTCTTTAAATCCTGTAATTGTCATGTTAGTGTACGGTGGGGTTTTTAAATGCTGCTCTCAATTAATTAACTCGTAATAATTTTCAATATTGTTGTTTTTTAATTTGATTCACTTAGTTCAGCAGTTTAAGTTATTATTTGTGTTCGGCTCATATTAATTTATACTTCACAATGGCGGATAGAAAATTAAATCTTGGAGAGGCAATTCTCAACCCAGCACTTCGAATATTTCTCTTCTCACAGGAGTGCAGGGTTCCGTTCTCTTATCCACTGCTCTAGTGGAAATAAAGGATGCTCGTGGTCATTTTCAACCGGTTAGGGTTCTTCTGGAAAGTGGAAGCCAATTTAATCTTATAACCAGTAAGTGTTGTAAGAGACTCGGATTATTCTTATTATTGGAGGTGTGGGCAGAATAAGTACTCAATCCTCACATATTGTTTCTTGTATGCTTCGGCCTCGCGGAGCTTTGACTCCAGTTTTCGATTTTGATGCTGTGGTCTTACCTCAAATTTCCTCTGATATGTCCTCATCGGATATCCCATTGGACTATTTCAAAGATTTCAATCATTTAAAACTCGCCGATCCTCAGTTTAATATTTCTTGTCCAGTAGATATGCTCTTAGGTACTGATATGTTTGTTGCATTGTGGAAGGGTAATACCTTGCAACACCGATTCGGTCGCCCTGTAGCCTTGGAAACTACTCTGGGATGGATTCTCCTGGTAGACTTTCCTTCCGTCTCAGTGAGCACTCTTATAGCTAGTATTTCACTAGAAGACTCTGTTCTGTATGAACGCTACAAGGACTTCATGCAAGATTATTTGAACTCTGGTCACATGAAATTAATACCCAGCCTCGAAATATCTCAACCCAGTTATTACATTCCGCATCATGCTATAGCTCCTACTAGCTCCAAATTTATCCTGTTGATACTCAAGGAGTGTCTCTTAATGACATCCTGCTCTCCGGTCCCAAGTTACAGCAGAACTTAATCTCGATTCTTTTGCGCTTCACACTCTATGCAGTATGCTTCACAGCCGCCGTAAGGCAGGTGTTCCGTCAGATTCTTATCACTGAACATCATCGAGATTACCAAAGTATTTTGTGGCGTTTCTCTCAGGATACCCCTATTCAGGATTATCGCTTGGTGACTGTTACTTATGGAGTTAGTTCTTCTCCGTATTTAGCAATACGTACTCTATTCCATCTTGTTCATATGTATAAGGATGATTACCCCGAAGCATCTGAGATCATATCAAATGATGTTTATGTAGATGACATCTGCACTGGTGTAGATTCTATCTCTCATGTTCTTCAACTCCAGAAAGAATTGATATTTCTACTCCAGAAAGGTCAGTTTGAGCTGCGTTAATGGGCTAGTAATAAACCTGCTCTACTTTCTCATTTACCCTCTTCGCAGATTCATTCTGAGGCTCTTTCTCTGGATTTCGATCTCGAGTTTAACCAGACAGTAAAAATTCTCTGACTCCAATGGAATCCTTCTTAAGACCATTTTTGTTTTAAGGTTCATGCATTTAATAACTTATGCATCAAACGCTCAATGCCCAACAATATAAACTTTAATTGTGCCTAAAAACCCAGGGTTAAGGCCAGCTACCCGCGCCGTATGCAGACAAATACATGGATGGCAGATTTCCCAAGTCTTTTACCAGATCTAACTCATAGACAAGGTAAGAGTTTTCTTATGAAGGGCAATTGAGTTTTTTATCAAAATAGAACCACACAAAACTACAGTTCACTTAATCAAATTCACTACACTCTTTTAAGAAGCTTTGCTACAACAAAAGTGTTAATATGAAAGTGATTAATAAAGGTCAGTTTTACTTAAATTAAAATAATTGTATGGAACGGCAGTGCTGAAAGTTATTTCGCGGTCCTGTTTAAATTTATACAGATACGACATAAAAAAACTCACTAAAAAATTAGTATTAATAAATATAATATTCTGTTACTTCACTTTTAAATGCTCGTAGTGCTAACAAAACATGGTAAAACTTATTTGAACTAGACTAAAAGAGCTAAAACTAATTAAACTTCTTGCGCATTACAATATTTGCAATACTAAGCAGAGATAAGGTGAATTATATATATATATGCAGTTCTTTATTTGTATTTTGATATTAAAAATCATATAAACTTTAATACCAAAGACGTTCAGAAATGATTGTATTCTTATGAATATCAAGATCAATCTCTTCCAGAAATATGTTTTGTACCTTATTTGGAAATTATACAACAAACAAGAGCGACATTTCAAATGTCTCAACATATATCTGTATGTGATAATAAATCTAAAAATCCAGAAAAATTCGTCCCCTTGCAGATTAATTGTTGGAGATAGCCGACAACCAGAATCGCAAACACACTTTGTTTATGAAATAATTCTTTATTCACAAATTTATGTAAATCGAAAAATAAATTGTATTCGTCGACATCGAGATCATTAAATCATCATTATTGGCAATTTCCGTTAATTCTGTTTCATTTAAAAAACAATTACAATTTAATAAACAGCCATGCATGTTTGGTGCACATTATATAAACCTAGTAGTATCAATAAATATAGCCATGATGCAATGTACAATTTAATAATAAATTTCCCATTTCACTTCGTTGGATTGTCTCTCAGGCCAGATGAAATTAGGTACTCTTTATTCTATTAACTATTTATCAATGTTGAATAGTTTAAATGCAATTCAGGGAATTCATCCATGCTCTTGATTTGATGAACAAAAATAAACGTGGTATAAATTCTCATTGCTCCTAAGCTTTACTATCTTATGTCATTATAGTTAGATATTTGAGAAACAAGAACAAATACTCATAATTGACACAAATACTGATTGACAGTGAAAACATATTTGAAGACAAAAAAAGACAAGCAGCAATCTAGAATAGGCTATAAAAATTGCGATAACTAAGCTGGTTAGCAATGATTTCTAATTAGAACTAAACTCCTTCAGTTTATTAAGTTATTGCTTTCCTGCATATTGTTTAGGATTATAAAACTTTAACACCCCTTGACTGGACTCGCCACTGTACTGTATATAATGAAGGTAGTACAAGGTCTATTTTTTGCTGATTATGGCTACACTTTTGAGATAATTTAAGGGTAACTTTCTTTAAAGACATACATTTAAGCCTTTTGATGGAGTTTGTGACAGCAGTACCAAATACAAAATCTAAAAAGTTTGGAAGTGTTTTTAAGTGAATTTGATTATAAATAAAAGCAGTGCATATATATGCTAAATTATGTATTCTATTGCCTGGAAAAATATGTACTTTTTCGACAAATGAATATCGACATCCAGTTTCTTGCGTTCAATGGATTGTGAAGTCTTGAAAAGATACTTTAATGTATTTTATTACTTATTTTGCTGAAATAATCTTTTGTTAAAATTTTGCAATGTGCTGAATGAGGAAAGGCTGCACTAATCACCGAAGGAACTTACAAATCAGAAAGACATCATTTAAAAACCATAAAATTATGCACTGCTTTTTTGAGAATATATTCGACTCAGTTTTATGAGCTCGGTTGCAACAACACGATTACTAAAACTCTTGTCGTGAAGTCATTCCTAACGGCCTCTTTTTTTACTTAAAAATGTGATCACGCAACGGGTTTTAACCTGTACCTGTAGTGAATACACACTACACGTTTCCAAAATTATCTCGTAATACAGGAAATGAAATTAAATTGTAATGTGGTGTTCCGCTGTCTTTAATTGTGGCGTCTGGATCTATTTGATCAAAGGAACCCAATGAACTTACAAATCAGGAAAACATCATTAAAAAATATAAAATTATTCACTACATTTTTGAAAATATAATCTAGTCAGTTTTATGAGCTGGGTTGTAACAACACGGTTCCAAAAAACTCTTGTCATGATGCCATAACCTACGGTTTCCTTTTTAACTTAAAAATGTGATCACGCAAGAGGTTTTAGCTGTTCCAAGTAAATACATACTACAGGTTTCCAAAATTATCTCATAATACACGAAATGCAATTAAATTGTATTGTGGTGTTCCCCTGTCTTTAATTGTCGTGTCTTTATCTATTTGATCTCCACGATTTTCGGTTGTAGCCATTATAAGTTTAGCTTTTAATAAATGTTAGTCAGTTCGACAGTCTGTATACTCTGACAGGGTGCATACTTATTCTGATTTCGTATCTAATAAATTGTGGTCGATTATTGATCTTTTTAGTTTCTCGTTCTTTGGAGCCCTGTACCTGTGTGGTTCACTCTATTCTTAAAATTTCTCTTCATTATTCTAAGTGCCTGTGTTGTTGATATAAATCTATTAATTTATATACATTATCATTTCTGGTTTTGTCACCATAAGGGCTTACTACCTCAGGTACAGTTTCTTTACCAGTTCAGACAATCACATTACTTAATATTATTATTTCTCTTCAACTCGTGACAGCCTACATTTACACAAAAATATCAAACTAGTGGATTGGCTAGACAATTCTGCTAATTTCAATCCATTGAAGAAATGTTTGGGAGTTGTCAAAGTGGCAAATCATAAAAAATCTGTATCCATTCATAGTTATATCGTCAGATTTTGATCCTTTCGGTAAGTTTCACATTTGCCTATACAACTAGAGAAGAGGATTTTTGTGGGTAAAGCACTTTTTAGGAACGCAATTGAAAACAATAATTGGCAGATAGACCGAGAGATCTGAATTAGAAGTTCAACCACGATTTTCTGAGTCCTGCCTTTTGGGTTTTCTAGGAGATTTTCCTGTGAAAATTAAATTTTCCAAACAATAAAAGTAGGTGATGCTAATGTTAATAAAACGATAGGTTACCATTTTATCACGAAAATGTTTTTGGCAGGAGTAATGGGTGAAAGGGTTGAAATTAATATATGAACATGTACGGAAAATGTTTAAATCGAATAATTTTCTCAGTCTTGCCAACTATAATAATTTTTATATTAAAATGATTAAAAAAAAGACATTGGCCTGCTAGGGACATTTCTGGAAAAACAATTTTCCAAGTGAAACTTAATTTATTCCCTAGGAGGCGTCATGGCATTTTTTTTGTCATTTCGATGTAAATATGTTTGATTATTTTAGATTTCAGGACTCAGAAAACCATTTAAAATGAATAATTTTTCTTACAAGTCTAGAGATCGATTTCAACCCTCAGACCCATTACTACCGTACTGACAAAAAAATTGTCGTGGAAAAATTGATGGTTTTATATTAACATGGCAGTATTCAGAAAGTTGTCGAAGCATCTACTCTTTTTTTCACAGGAAAATCCCCTAAGAAACTCTAGGATTTTTCAATGAATTGTAATACCTCATATAACCTTTCAGTACTCCAAAAGGCAGGACTAAGAAAATCGTGGTTGAATTTCTAATTCAGATCTCTCAGTCTAAGAGGCATTTGACTGCCACAGAGAAATTACTTAACAATAGTATTTCCTTCTGTAGTGTATTAGGTAGTTATTATCCTTTAAAGACAATGTAGTTGTTTTCTGAAGGATATTTGCGGCATATTTTTTAACGTTTAAGTATTTTTTGGGAAATAACACCACAAATCACGAATTTGTTATATATTTCCAAATGTTTGACAATATCTTTTATTTGACTTCTGACGTAACTAAGAGAATTTAATTTAATAATATGCAGGGTAACACAGAAACTCCTAAAGATCATATAATAATAAAGTTCCTTTCATGTTGGAAGAATTTGAAACGGGTGACCTTTAGAATTTAATGTGGCGCTCCTAGCGACTTTTTCATTTTATATTTCAAACGTTATATTTTTTGTACAAGTTAATTAAATCTTTTTTAAAAACTCAATTTTGAAAAGTGTGATATTATATATATAAACTAGGCTAAGAACCGCGTCAGAATTATTAAATTCTCGACGTTTCGACTTCTGTTTGAAGCCAGTATCAAGAGACAAAAGTGAAAAGGAGATTGAGAGTCTAGATCGAACTCGAGTCCTCAATCTGCCTACTCCCCAAGAGTCACTAGGTAACTGAACTGAATTTGAATCTGCTCTGCTTCCGTTATTTATAGTTATCGGTCGGTTATAGGGAGATGTTCGACTTGTTCCATGAAAATGTTAGCAAGCACTGGAGAAAGAGGCGAACCCATCGGGGCCCCACGTACTTGTTTGAACAGGGTCTTGAAATGAAAAAACAGTTCTGAACAAGTTTGATGATGTCAGAGGAGATTTTGTTATTTATTTTTAGAATATCTAACGTTTCTGAAATGGGGACATTGGTGAAAAGAGATACAACATCGAAGCTAACTACGATATCATTTTCTGAAATTCTATAAGCGCCTAACATATCTAGGAGGGAAGAAGAGTTCTTAACGTAAGAGGATGCTTGTTCGGCTAGAGGTTGAAGGGTTTTGGCTAAGTACCGGGCTAATTCTTGGGTCGGGGATTGTACCGAACTGACAATGGACCTGCTTCTTTTATTTATAGAAGCAGAGGAGATTCAAATTCAGTTACCTAGAGACTCTTGGGTAATAGACCTGAAGAGGGCAGATGTGACTCTGCCGAAACGTCGTCATTTTACTAGCTCCTTTGTTATTGATTTTATAAAAAAGTGTAAATATCAGAATTGAAGGGAATTGTATCCCGAATATGATTTTCATGTCCTCGTTTGCGTGACAGTTCTCGTTTTCGAGATATGACACAAACTTATCTTTTTTTGAATAGAAACCATAGCTGGCTATGACCTCAAAAAATCGTACAGTTTTAGAACTTTTCAACGATATAATACTTGATATAGCCTATACTATTATAAAATTGTAAGTTTGTTTGTTTGTTTGTTCGGGCATCACGTAAGAACTACTTAACTGATTTAGCTGAATCTTTTTTTGTTGCGAAGCCTATAGTTTGGCTTAAAATCTGGTAGACATTTTATCTCTCTAAATTCACAGAAATGGTAGATATAGCGAAAAACTTCTACCATGTTGGGTAATTCAATTACTCAATTGGCTCCACCGCACGCACAAAGTATTAGATACAGGCATCAGCTCAGCTTTTATTCAAAATTCTGAATGTGCAAATGTAACATTTTTCGATTTAACATATACCTTTCGTATATGAAGCGTCATTTTACAGGGTGTTCTGTATATATAGGAAACTTAGAACGGAGTAGAATTACATGGGTTTAAAAAATCTAAAAAACCTTATATTTGGTGTCATATAAGCAGCTGAAAAAGTTATAGTGAGTGGGCCACAAACAGTTCCATATACGAAGTGGCTGAAAAGGGGTAGAATATTTATAAAGTGAATAAAAAACTTTAAAAAATGTGTTAGGTAAGCAGTTAGGATCTTTGAATTATGTTCATAAGATACTATAGTTATGGATACTATAGTTATGAAATGGGTTTAAGAAATGTTAGAAGAAGTAGTTTATACAGGGTGTTTGAAATATAAGATGGAGTGGAATTATAGTTAATGTTGTAGTTAAAAACTTGTTTTATATTCATGAGTATATATATGGTTGAAATATGTAACGGAGTATAATTACAGCTATACAGGTGGGTTTAAAAATATTGTAAAGTAATGGTATGATCTAGAAGCTGTTCCATTTACCGGATGTTTGAAATATAGGGTGGGGTAGGATTCTAAGGATACAGGGTCGTACACAAATGTTATATTTGGTGGCAAATAAGTAGTTGCATATAAAAGGTTGTTGAAATATAGACCAGATTACAGTTAGAATTATACAGGGTGGGTAAAAAATGCTAGATAAATTTTGTTATATAGTACTTGCATATATAGAGTACCTGAAGTATGGTGCGCATTAAAGTTATAGTTATACAGTGTCATTCAAACAAGGTTAGAAAAAGTTGTAAATGAAGGGTGGTTTAAATAAGGTGTGGAGAGCAATTAACTTTAATATATCTTGAAAAAATATTTTTAAAAAATGTGACATAGCGTAGTTTATAATAAATTGCAAAGATAGGATAGTTGAATCATAGGATGAAGAAGTTTAATGATAATTATTTAAATATATTGGTTGACCAATAGGCAAAGCGTATACAGGGTAGTTGTAATACATACAAGGTGATTCAAAAACATGTAGAACAAAATTGTTATTTTCGGTGCCCCATAAGCAGTTGCGGTTTTGGTGAAATATATTTGGCATTGATGGCTTTATAATTATACAGGGTGGTAGAAAAAATATTATACTGGGTGGCTAATAAGTAGTTGCAAATACAAGGTGGTTGAAATAGCGGGTGGAGTAGAATTATAGTCAAACAGGTTGGACAATTTTTGTTGTAGGATAGAAGATCCGCTGTTGCATATATGCAATATCTGAAGCATGGATCGAAGTAAAATTATAGTTCATACAGTGTGATTAGAAGTATTTAAAATTTTTATATTTGGTAGCCCCTAAGCAGATGCACATACAGGGTGGTTAAAATATTTTGTAGAGTAAAATTATGGTTATACAGGGTGGTTAAAAAATAAGTTGTTATGTTTGACAAATTGGCAGTGGTGTATACAGGATAACAGTTAGTTAGTTATACAAAGCGGTTAAAAAATTGTTTGAATAAAATTGTTATATAGGGTGGCCAAATTTGGGTGAGGGCTTAAATAAAAGTTTGGTGTTAGGGTGCTAAACTGTGTTTTTATATTTGTGACTCACCAAGGGTTCCACATCATTTCCATTAGGATTGATAAAAAAAAATAAAAAAAAATGTTATATAGGGTAGACCATAAACAGTTGCATTCTACTATATGGAATATCTGACATATGGGGAGAAGCAAGTATACAGTTTTAGAGTGTATTTAACACAATGTTAGAAAAAGCTGCATATAAAGGTTGATGAAATTATACAGAAATTGTATACAGCGTAGACCATAAGCAGTTGCATAGCTGAAATATTGTGTAGAAAAGAGTTCTAGTCAGATGATCAAAAAATTATATTGAGTGACAAATAAACAACAGCATACAGGATGGTTGCAGTCTAGGGTGAAATAAAGTTACAGTTATTCAAGGTGATTCAAAAAAATGTGGAATAAAATTGTTATATTGGGTGGCCCATAAGTACTTGCTGTTTGGGTGAAATATATTCGGGATTGGTGGATTTATGGTTAAGTAGGTGGTTCAAACAAGTTAGAAATTTTTTTATATTATTTTCTTTTTGCGAAGGCTTGAACATTCCGTACGCGGGTGAAACCGCCGGTAACGGCTAGTTATTCATAAAAATAACGGAGTTATGGATGCTTTTCTCTCTTATTTTCACTTTTAACGTAGTTAGCCATGAAATAGACTGATTTATTAACAACTATTCCAAAAAACATTGAAATATTTTTTTATTAGGTATATCAAGATATAAGTAGGTACTTACTGAAAACTTAAGAAATTAAAGTACATAATAATGGTTACAATTTATGTTCGAAAAGTCCACCATTGTTATTTAGACAAAAATTGCATCTTTTTAAGATTGACATTACCGCTTTCCTCACAGATCGCCTATCAATTTCTTCCATTGCTTCTAATACCGCCTCCCTTAGGTCACCAACTCTCTCATACTTTCTTTTGTATAATTTGTTTTTTTAGCGCATCAAATCGGGAGACCATTTCTTCCTATCCAAGAGTTTGGATAGATATTATCTAAGTGTTGTCTTACTAATAACGAGTTATGAGCACGTGCTCCATCATGTTGGAACAACTCAATTTCTAAACGAGTTCTCAAATTCAAATTATGCAACATTTCTTGAAAAGGGTATTGCAAGAAATGCAAGTAGCGCTCCGCTGTAAGTGATTCGTCATAGATAAAAGGCCACAGAATAGTAGATCCTATGATACCACACCAAACATTAAAACCAAATTTTATCTGGGGTCGTCTTTGTTCTAAATAGAAAGGGTTTTGTTTAGCCCAGATATGCTCATTGTATCTACTAAACATACCGCAGTTAGTAAATCTAGTTTCATCTGACCATAACACATTTAATGGAAAATGTGGATTGTCAAGGCACATGTCTCTAAATCATGTACAAAACAAAATACGTCGATGTTCGTCACCAGCATGCAAAGTTTGAGAAAGTGAAAGTTTGTACGGGTGGAACTTGTGCGCTGTCAGTACCTTAACTACAGTTCGTTGAGATGTGACAGCTTCTGCCGCAATCTCACGAGTTGATGTAGATGGATTTTGATTTACATACATACACATTTATTTGTGCTGCTTCGTTAATTTGATTACGTTCCTTTGGTGGTTTAGTAAAAGATCCATATCTGCGTAAACTATCGTAAAGCGTCTTAAATGTACATAGAGCAGGTTGACGACGATTAAAATATCAATGAAAGTATTCCTCAGCTGCACGAACTGAATTTTTATGGCATATGATATAACATTCCACCATATTCAGTTTTGCTTCGTTAGAATATTCCATTTTATCATGAAAACTTGTCAATATCGACTGTCAGTTCAGCAATACTAATGGCTACCTACGTTAAAAGTGAAAATAAGAGAGAAAAACATCCATAACTCTGTTATTTTTATGAATAACTATATCGAGTTTTATATCGTTGAAAAGCTCTAAAAATGTCCGATTTTTTGAGGTCATAGCCAACTATGGTTTCCATTCAAAAAAAGATAAGTTTGTGTCATATCTCGAAAACGAGAGCTGTCACGCAAACGAGGACATGACAATCATATTCGGGATACAATTCGTTTCAATTTTGAGATTTACACTTTTTTATAAACTCAAAAACAAAGGAGCTAGAGGGATTTAACTAAATCGACAGAATTTAGTTTTTTTCAAACTATCTAGTAAGCCAT
This sequence comes from Octodonta nipae, assembly GCA_034190945.1. Taxonomy (NCBI): domain Eukaryota; kingdom Metazoa; phylum Arthropoda; class Insecta; order Coleoptera; family Chrysomelidae; genus Octodonta; species Octodonta nipae. The sequence goes on from CM067222.1 coordinate 31,257,707, forward strand.
GACTTTTTACAAAAATCCGAAAGTGTAATTAAATTGGGCCAGTAAACTTGCAAATCTTTCTATATATATATATATATATATATATATATATATATATATATATATATATATATAATACTTCTAGGATAGGATCACAGGATAATAGCGTTACATGTAGCGCGATTTGGAGTCACTAGTGGCTCGTTTCACTGAAACGTAAATTAATTTGCTGTTTGACCTAAATAAATAATTTTTCAGCTTTCATTGTTTTGCGGATAACACAACTGGTGCCAAATCTCGCCTAAAACCAACACAAAGTCTTGGTTACAAGAGTATATAAAGTCTCGTAAAGTTAATACAAGTCGTGTGACGACGAATAAGAAAACATACTAGATGGACTACAATTCAAATCAGTAAGTCAGATGTGAAAAAATTCTGCAAATAATTTGGCTTACAATGTGTTGGATTCGAGAATTATCGATAAAAACAAACAAATTGCATACCAGTCAATAGCAGTAATTGTTTCAGCCTAACATTATATATTTTAATCGAATTTCATTTTGTTTCATAAAATAAATAATTTTCACAATCCGTTTGAACAATAAAGTCGTTAACAAATATTTTTTTAACAAATGAATACTGTATGCTGCATCGGACATAAATTAAATCGTGTTTTAATTTGCGCAGGTGAAATATCCATTTCAGAAACTTGAGCTGAAACAAATTTGCAATAAATAAATTTAATGTGCTTACAAATAACTATCAGAACCATAAATAAACAACCAGGTTAGCGAACGTTATTATCTCACATAAAGTCCAAAATTCATTGCCGTACATAACCAATTGGCTTTCAATTGGATTTGGTGCTCACCCGAACGAAAATTGTTTTCCCATTTTCCCATCCTGTCAATATCCAAATTTTCATTTGAGAATTTAAATGGCAAATTTTCGAAAAGCAACGCTTTAACAAGTTTGCTCCTAACAAAATTATACAGGACTCGTCTGCTGATAGATAATGTGAATAATTATGCACTGTCGGTATTTCTCGAACTATGAGGTGAACAAGTGTGGTCGACTTGGTCGTCAAATAGTTTGCAAATTAAACCGCCGTTTGATTATATTTTCGGAAATTAAAATTCAGTTACTTATTTTGTTTTACGTTTCAGTTAACAGCATGCATAACGAAAGTAACATAGGCGTTGCAAAAGAAACGGAAGTCTCTGACCTAAACATTTTGCTGATAAAATAAATGGAGAGTATAAATTGTAAAACGGTCGTCAATGCTAAACTACATACATTTCAAAAATAGTTTATGACATTGTCTTAGAACATGTACTTCTGGAGGTAGCCTGCAATGCACAAATATCCTGCCCAGACTAGAAAGAGAGGTAACAGGCTATTTCATTTGGTAGGTGGAAGCAGCCAATGAACGACATGCTGGATGTATTTAATTGGAAGCCGGTCCCCCAACCGAGTGAAATAGCAACTTGCTTCTTTCTATTGCCAGTTCTTTTTAGTCTTGACACACAATTTGTGTGCGCCACCTCCAGAAGTATAAGCTCTAAGTGTATACTCAAGAAACTTTTGTTATGTGTCGAAAGATGGTGCCAGGTGTAAGTGCCATGACACATAGTGTGTATAAGGAGAGTGTTGCAAAGATATAGGCTAAATACTGATTGGTTCCACCTTTATTGCACTGATTTTCGGTTTACTATCGGAAATGGAGATAAAAATGTTGTCTTTGTTGCAGTTCTGACGATTTATAGTAAATCTCACGATATCTATATAATTATAACAGTATAAAAAAATTATCTGAAGAAAATAGGTCAACTGTGGCATCAATTTGATTTTAATTGACAAATTACGTATTTCAAAGTTTTAGAGTTGCTTTTTTGTACTTACGATAGTAGATGAATTAAAAAAATTAAACTATGCACCCCAATTAGGTTTTAGGATTTTTTTAACAAAACTATTATTAATATTTTATTCTTTAAAGATAAAATTGATAGGCAACATAAATTTCATAATTACCTAATTTTTAGGGTTCCGTATATACAATATACGGATACCCTTATAATATCACTCCGGATTTCTGCCTCTGTCACATGACAGCAATTTTATCCTAAACTACTGGACGGAAGAGGTTGAAATTTGGTATCAGTATATAGTTTGGTGACCCGATCCAGGAGTACATATCGTAAAAGAAAAAAAATTGATTTTAGGGGTACTTCTGGGGGGGGGGGAACTAAAAAAAATCAACCCCCCCCTGATCTATGAAACTACTGAGCCTAAAATTTTGAAAAAAATAGGAAATATAGAACGTTTTCCGAACTTTACAGGAAAAATAAGGAGAACCCATTAATATTAATTTTGGGGGGCAAATTATAGAATTAAATAAAAATTTACAAATAAAAACAATTTAAAACGCATCATGTTATATATCAAATGAAAGGTTTCATTCTGAGGAATACAGATATATTTTTTTCATATTTAAAAAAATATATTTAAAAAGATATTAACGAAAATATACCAAAATTTACCCATTCCCCCCCCCCTTATCACCGAAACTATAAAACGTAAAGTTTTGAAAAAAATTAGAGTTATAGGTTCTGAGTTTACTGGAAAAATAAGGAGAAACCTCTACTTTTAATTCTGGGGGGCAAATTACGGAATTAAATAGAAAATATAAAATTAAAATTGTTTCTCACCCATCATGTTATATATCAAATGAAAGGGTACATTACGACGAAAACAAATATATTTTTTTATACATATTTTTAAAATAGAATAATTAAAAGATATTAACAAAAATATAAAAAAATCACCCTTTCCCCCCTTATTCTGGAAACCATAAGCTAAAAAATTTTGAAAAAAATGGAGGTATAGCCCCTCACCTGAACTTTACTGGAAAAATAAGGAGAAACCCCTATTATTTATTTTGGGGGGCAAATTATAAAATTAAATGGAATTAAATTAAAATTTTTTCTAACCCATCATGTTATATATCAAATGAAAGGGCTCATTATGACGAAAACAAATATATTTTTTTCATATTTTTAAAACAAATTAATTAAAAGATATTAACAAAAATAATAAAATTTACCCATCCCCCCCTATTTCCGAAACCAGAAGCTGGAAAATTTTGAAAAAAAAATGGAGGTATAGCTCCTCACCTGAACCTAATATTCATTTTGGGGGGCAAATTATAGAATTAAGTAGAAAATATAAAATTAAAATTGTTTCTAACCAATCATGTTACATATGAAATGAAAGGGCTCATTATGACGAAAACAAATATATTTCTTCATATGTTTATGAAATGTTTTAAATAACCAAATTATTTTTAGTTTGAATTTATTAAATTGAAAAGAATATTATTGATTTATTAAGATTTTTCTTTTCAAGCAATCTGGCAACCGTGCGTGACGTATAATAATCTGCACTGGCTTAAACGGTTGCATAACACACAAGGCTTCATGTTAACGATTTTAAAGTTGATTCTATTTGGTGGAAAATAAGCGGATCATGGCCGTGCTTCCGGGCTTGGCACCACTCTCCTTATACGCACTTTGCCATGACAGACTTAAACTAAAATGTGCTGATAAGTAGGCGGCACTTGTATCAATAATAAATTTTCTCTATGCCATTCAATGTCAAAATTGAGCAACATTGCTTCTTTACTGCCATGTAATCGTGCAATTTGCTCATTGAATTAATGAAAAGGTAGGGGAAACCATGTGACACGAGATTGAGAATATAAGATAAAACTGCTCATAACCAAAATCATTTTTCTACAGTGCGCCTTTGAGAACAACATTCCACAGACTTCAACAAACTGACCCAAAGTGTTGGATAACAATTTCAAATGAAAATGCCGGAAAACTATTAACTAAAAATTTTTTTTGTAATTTGAAAAAGTTGACTGTGTTTTACGTAATAAGGAAAAGTAGAAAATTAGAAGAACTAAGACAAGTGCTATGGCTCTTTGAAACATCTACCATTTTACGAGAACCTTATTGAGAAGGCCCAAAGAGATTTAAACGCAAAAATAACTTCTACCAATAAGCAATGAAAAAAATGTAAGCACCAAACGTAGATAGTTCTTGTCTTAACTGATCATGGTTCCTTGATATCTTCAAAGACATTCATATTTTGGGCTTTTTTGATATGGGAATGTTTTAATTTTATTCAATTTTAATTTCGTAACACTTACTTTCCTCTTTTGTCCGATTAAAAAATAGAACTTATCAAAAATATATGTCAGTAGACTTATTAACATTTCAGTTATTCACGATTTTCTCAACTTTATATTTATACTCATCAAATATAGAAACAATAACACAGCAGGAATTAATTTCATCTAGTAATAAATCACTGTTCGGGACCAGTCCAAAGAAATCCAGAAACTGGAATACTAACATATTTTCAGGTAACGTGAGAGATTACATGTTCCAGTGAACGTAACCAGTGACGTACGTAGGACTTTTTCGGTTACTAATATGGGGAATCTTCTGAATTTTTTTTTCCACCATTCACATGATGATGATAACAGATGGAAAGCTATCAAACAGAGATCAAATAAATTCAAGGAAATTTCGAGTATCAAGTTACACTGTCTACTACTTTGAAACTGACACAAGAAGCCCGATATGGAATCAATGAAAAATTCGGAGAATACTGGGACATCATTAAGAAGACTAGCAGAGAAACGCCAAGAAACTTGACCACTATTAAAGAATTCAAAAAGACAATACCCAGAACACCCAAGAATGAGACCAGTATCATCAGTCTGCCAATTGACCAAGTAAAGGCCATCATCCTCATGGGTAACGGAGAATTCAAGAAGAGAATCAATAATGAACACACAAAAGGAAAATACAAGCCATTGCCAACTGATCCAACTGACAACATTGAATAGAAAATTTATAACATTCTCGGGAGTCACACAGAAATCGATGAAGAAGCTGACATCACAACACACAAACCACCACATTTTTGCAGGCTAAACCAGGTGTACAAGGATGGAATGAATCCCTCTCAGACCTCTCAATAGCCGTTCTGCCGATAATCCAATCTTTGGAGGACAGAACACCTTCCCAAGATGTATTTTAACCAAATCGCCAAAGAAATGAAATTTGGGACAAAAATCGTTTAGTGGGTTTCCACTTCGAAAAACCTCATCACAAATTTGACATTAGGCGAATACCTCGAGATAATGCGACCGAACCTAAAGAACCTTAGTTGTGGCATCTTCCAGTTTCTTTTTATGGTTTCTACTACCCTGGAGAAATAAGACTGCATATTCCAAAAGATTCAAAATTTTGCAAAGTCTTTATTTCGTTGCAAATAGAACTAATCTGAATAAGATTTGGAAAATACTTATTCAGAGTCAGTGGTCGATCAGTGGTTACTAATCTTACATGTTTTGTACAATATGTACTTGAGACTCTGGACACAAGAACCAGGGTGGATGCCGTGTATACCGATTTCTCAAAAGCATTTGATACGCTTCATATTCCAACCTTATTTGTTAAGCTACAGAATATCGGCATACATGGCAATCTTCTACAATGGCTTATGTCTTGTTTATCTAATCGCAATCAGTGCGTTAAAGTTAATTCAGGTACGTCATCATATGTGGAAGTAACTTCAGGTGTGCCTCAAGGCTCACATTTAGGGCCTTTAATGTTTTCTGTATTTATAAACAACATAAGCGATTGTTTTCACCACTCAGAGTTTTCCCTGTACGTAGATGATCTTATAATTAACAAACAATTACAATTACTGACTGTAGAGCTTCAATCCAACTTAGATCGACTGTGGTTTAATTATTACCTCTAAATATTTCCAATTGTTTTTATAAAAGATTTTCTAAACTAAGTATTAATTCTGAGCAGCTCTACAATATAAAAGGGGTTGATCTACTGAATGTAAACGCTGTTAGAGATTTAGGAGTGTTACTTGATGGAAAACCATCATTGCAATTACATATCGAAGAAATCAAGCATGGAAAAATTTAGGATTGATTCTACGTATTACTAGGTCCTTTAGACCAACTATCCGCTATAATTCATTAGTTAGAAGTCATCTAGAGTTTGCTTGTACTGTATGGAAGCCATATTATGTTAAATATATTTCTCGTATTGAAAAGCTACAGAAAAAAAATTCCTTTAAACTTCAGATATAACCGTGATTATCTAAATTAAAGTTATGAGGCTAGTATTAAGCTTTACAAATTACACAAGCTGAGTACAAGACGTATGGTTGCCTATGGGACATTTTTATTTAAAATAGTTAATACAATAGTTAACAGTTAACAACATCCACTTTAATGTGCGTCAGTTTAACTCAAGATTTAATTCTTTCTTTTCTATAATCAACGATTTAACACTCATTATAGCAAAAATTCACCCATCTCGCAAATGCTAAAAATAGAGAACCTTTACTTTAACAACTCGACATTTTTAATGTATCATTTCAATCTTTTAAATTGGGATCTTTAAATTGTTTTCAGTTGTAGTATGCGTTATTTTTTGTTCTCTCTCCTTTATAATTATCTCACAGAGGTTGGATACTCTAAATATACAGGTAAACAATCCAACCATAATTTTGTATTGCTAACAATATTTTTCAATATTTGCTTTATATATATATATATATATATATATATATATATATATATATATATATATATATATATATATATATATATATATATAATTAGTTTTAGGTTAAACAAGCTTTTGCTTCATTTTCATATGTAATATTATAATAGTGTGCTGTTGCTTAATTGGAAAGCTGCGACTTTCTGTGCACCGGCTATTGTTTGATAAATAAATATAATTTGATAATTTGAAGTTTTACCGATCCGAATGTAGTCTATTAAACAATATAATAATTATTCAAATCAGTTCACAACTGGAAAAAAAATCAGATAACATAAATACATCCAAAAATAACGCGCCGATTGATAACGTCCACTTTTTTGCCAATCGGTTAAAAATATGATAAAAACCAATTTCAGTATACCATGAAAACTTAAACAATGAGAAAATATATGGAAATATAGGAACAAAGTGAGATGTGCAAAATAACTGCCGTTCATTTCCTAACAGGATCCACGTCCCCCGTTATGTTTACATTGCATTCTAGTTAATTGTTTTTTGTTCGAGAATCCGGAGAGCCTTCACTAGAATATCATGAAAACACTGGAAGTAATATATATATGTATATATATATATATATATATATATATATATATATATATATTAGAGAGTTCTCAGCTCAAAATAACTGACCTTGCAATATACCGTTTGCATAATCGGTAATGTTGAAATTCAATATTGCATCTTCGAATATACTCTGAAAGCCTGTTAGGATTAATTTCGTCCGTAATGTTCTAGGATTACGTTATGAATATTGTTTAGGAATCTCACTAAGAAGAGGAGTATTAGCTCCATTCAGTCCAATAAACCTTAAGTTCGCACTAAGAGGTAAGTGTCATCAGAGCTTAAGTGATCTGCTGTATTGTTCTCGGCTTTTTAATTGGTAAATACGTCATATAGACTGGTTCATATAATATTGGCTAACAGTAGAATTTGAGTTTGGTTTAGTTAAGGATAAAGTATTATTTGAAGTCAGAACGTACCTATATTAGTTCAATGCTGAAGTTATTAAAATTATTTTGATAACAATGTTTTATTATTGGGCCAGGTAGTCACAAAATAACCAAACTGTAAAAAGTTTTCTGGTATAATTAGTTGATGACACACCTATATCTCAATGATAACTTAATAATTTATAACCAGATATTACCTTTTACCCGAAAAAATAATAAGAACAACAAATTAACGATCCTCCATAAAAACAATTTATGAAATGAATTAAACAGTGTCCTAAACGAATATTCAACCATGGTAAGTGCGACATTCAGAAGTCGTAACAACAATTTTGCTTTGTTCACTGTAACACTTTTGTTTTAACATCTCTTCAGAGTTTATTCAAGCCGTATGATATGTTTACCATTCTACAGCATCTTTCCCAGTTAATTTGCTCATAGGCAGATCTAAAATTAAGGCCAGAAACAAACTGCGTCTTTTGATCAGCTCGATTTCTTTTAATACCCTGCTGTTATCATTTGCGCCCTGTTGAGGGCTCCAATGTTGATTGGAGACATTATCGTCGATTTCAAGCCTTCGAATGAATTAAGGTACTACAACGGTGTTTGATTTTGTTTAAAGTTATGTAATTAGGAAGCACCTATTGACTAATCCAACTATGAACACTTATTCTGTAAAAACAGGAGTTATTTTACAACCTTTCTTTCTTTTGCATTTGCTGTGCTGCCGAAGTTTATCGGGTACCAAAGCAGATCTAGAGAAACAGATATTATTTAATCTGAAGATATCGGCCAACCCCATTATGTGCACTCTTGTACTTAAAAAGAGCCGCAATTAGAATGCTACTTAGCTGTTCTGTTTTAAATTAATTTTAAGGGATAACCCCACTGATACCGCATGTTTTAGGAAACGAGCTCTAGCAAAATGAAATACCACGATATGTTTAAATTTACGAATTAATTGTAGGATATACACAATAGTGAGAAATCTTGTAACTTGTTATCCGCATGACAACCAACTCATTTTTACGTTAAAACAACACGATCGTTTGGTACACGTCATATTGTATAAAAATCCAGATAGAAAATGTATCACCTCATTTTTAAAACTTTCGCATCTGTCAATTTTATTATCGCAAGTGTCTTTAAGAGCTTCAATAAATAAATCCTACCGCATATTTCTGTCTTTGCTAACGATACATGTACTGGCGTTGTTGTTTTTCACAGAGTTCAGGGTATAACACGTAGTGAAATCCTCGTGAACGTTTCGTTTCCTGGTAAATTCTATCGCTCCCAAACAATGTCCCAGTTGCAAAAAAGGATTTCTAAATAAATATGTAATTATTTTATGAGGTTTACAATATAATGGCTGATAAAAAGTAACTGACCCTAGACTATGGCCTTATTACCTAACGAAGACAGTGTAGGTATTATTAGAATTCCCTACAATTGCATACATGAAATTACCTCGAAGTTTCCTTGGACTTCCATCGTCTTGAAGTGGTTGATTTCACAACGTTAGCTATCGTCATCAGGTCAATGTTATGAAATTCAGATAATCCGTTGTATTTTTATTATACCCTTAACCGGTCATCCGTCGCCAGTCATGGTCATTGCGTCTTATCTGGTCCAATCAGCGTCCTCATACCTGGAGGTTGGTTACCGGTGATGAGTAGCGGCAGAGGCCGAAGAAGAGCTCTCCAAATATTTTTAATTTGGACGCTGGGCTCGCTAATTATATTTTCGTTCGAGATTATATATGCTGTCTGTATGAATTTTCTTTTGTACCAGTGCTCTTCCTTGTGAATTGCTCTCGCCTGGTCCCAGTTGATATTATCTTGTATCCATGGAACTTGCGCCAGAACATCGCTTAGTAAGATTCGAAAACATTTTCACGAACGTACCACTAGACGAATCTCTCAACATAGTGAGAAATAAACTTACTGAAGACGAAACCCTGATGGAGAGGACGGAGCTGCCAACAGACTCAATCATGGACTTGCTTGAATGTTGCCTTAGGAATTGTTACTTTCAGGAGAAGGACCGGTTCTTCATGCAAGAAAAGTTATCACCAACCATCGCCAACATCTAAATGGAATGGTTCGAAGAACATGCACTGAGGAGTTACGAGAAGCAGCCTAAGCTATGGTTGAGGTATGTCGATGACACCTTTATTATTTGGCAACATGGAGAGGCAGAACTACAGGTATTCCTGGAGCACCTGAACCAATTTCAACCATCCATTAGATTCACCATGGAGATGGAAGAGAGTGATGTAAAGTGTCAAAGGACTAGGACCGGAATCCAAACAACGGTCTACAGGGAGACTACGCATACAGGATTATACCTTCAATACAACTCCAACCACCCAAGAGCAACGAAAACACTAATCGATAAAGCCAAAAAAATCTGCAGCATACCAGAAGTCCTCAAAGAAGAACAAGTTAAACTTAGAGAAGACCTTTTGGCGAATGAATATCCGGAAACGATCATTACCAAGGCGTTTGAAAAGCTAGACAAACCACCTAGGCAGGAAGAGGACACCACGGTAGCAACTCTACTATTACTGTACACTAAAGGCTTGCCGAAGAAACTTAGAAGAATTGCACACAGCTCTGGAATCAGAATGATCTTCAAAAGCAACAACACCTTGAAGAGCATGATAACAAGAACGAGGCCCGACGCATGAGCTATACCAAATAACTGTATATACAGCATACCGTGTGAATGTGGCAATCTTTACATTGGAGAGATAAAGGGGCCGCTGGACACCAGGATTAAGGAACACCGCACAGCTACTCAAAGGGTGGAGGTAACGAAGTCTAAGCTAGCTAATCAGGCATGGACCGAACACCATAATATCAAGTGAGACCAGGCCAGAGCAATTCACAAGGAAGAGCACTGGTACAAAAGAAAATTCATAGAAACAGCATATATAATCTCGAACGAAAATATAATTAGCGAGCCCAACGTCCAAATTAAATATATTTGGAGAGCTTTTCTTAGGCCTCTGCCGCAACGCATCACCGGTAACCAACCTCCAGGTATGAGGATGCTGGTTGGACCAGATAAGACCCAATGACCATGACCGGCGACGGATGACCGGTTAAGGGTATAATATAAATACGACGGATGATCTGAATTTCCTATCATTCACCTGATGACGATAGCAGAAATACAGCTATTAAAACGTTGTGGAACGAGTTACATTGTCTACCAACTTCAGACTAATAGATGAAATAAGTTTTGTTTGATACACATTAAAAGCTTTTTACCCCAAGAATGAATTCCAACCATCTACTTTTTCGACTCTATTTATATATTTTGCATATAGAAACAAAAGTCCACAGAAAGTACAGCTTCACATTTAAAATTAGGATTTTCTGTACCAATGTCCTGTATGGTAATATTTTTGAGATTCTAGTCTTGGAAAATCTTTGGAATATAAATATCTAAAAAGAACTTTGATTGAAAATCATTTGGGATTAAGTTCTGAAATTTCTTTATCTGTTTTTGTCAAAGTCAAAGTGAAATTGTAGAAACAATATGATAGATGTATAATGACGATCTATAGACATATTTATCAATCTCCGCATACGACCCCAGTACAACTTAATATAGAATGTGTAACTCCCCAATAAAAAAGTAATGTGCGGTGAGAGAGAAAAAAACCGAGTGAACGTATCTATCTGCCTAAGCTCGCGTTCGATTGGTGCTTGAATACGTCATTCAAGTGACAGCTAGCAGTTGCTTACAATTCCACACTGAGACACATACGTCCACTTGGTTTCCTTTCTCCTTCAACATCCAGCATTACGATTTCACTTCTATATGCGCCCTTAACTCACACTGTCTATGTTTAGGTATTACCTGCATACCTCACATTTCCTTTAGTGGCTCTTGACAAGAACAGTCTGAAGACCAATAATCTATAGTGTTAGTGTTCTACACAAAGTTATTAAAAACGCACTCTATATCCGAATTATTCATTCAATTTGTTGTAAATAACGAATCTACATTTTCTTGATGTAATTTAATTTGCAACATCTTATTGCAATTACTCATAAGTCAACACAGAAAAGAATTATGGTAAACTTCTTTAAACATATACTAAATAGAAATACTAAACCTTGGAATGTTCTTATTAGCATCTACATGTTCTTATTCTATCCATGACGAAGAGCAGCGAAAGAATACCTGCAATCAAAGAAAATTATATGAAAGTTTTGACAGTTATATATATATATATATATATATATATATATATATATATATACATACAAACACAAAATTGGTTAAAACTATAATCTACTAAAATGTTGAGCATTTATTCCATGTTCATTTCATTTAGTCTACTTGGATTATAAAGTATTGCGATAACTACGTATTAACAAGATAAAAGCTTAGAGTAGGTTGTGTCCTGATCAAAAAACATAAAAACATATTTAAACCTAAATATGGATGAGTTTTGTATTGTATATCATAACAGAAAAGCTAAATAAAAACGGATACTAAATTCAATACAATCAACACGAACTACGTTCAGTTCATAAAATATACTTTAATACCTGCCAATAAATCGCCAGTGTAGAAAATCACAGAAATAGCGTAATAGAGGAAGCTATTTAAATTGAAAAGTTAAATAAACGAGGCGACCCAATAAACTTGCCAAAGTTCTTGGAAGGTACTTCTGGGAAAATCCGGCAAAGTAGTTCGTAACAATAAATATAATCCTGTTATAAATATGAAGGAGAACGATCATTAAAAACATTTATAATAAAGGCCATAAACAACGAGAAGAACAGAGATTACGAAATGGGATTAGCAGTTAAAGGAATAAAACCCACTAATGATACAGTCCAAAACAACGTTTATACACCCGAATACGCAATCTAAAAGATAGAGCACCGGTAGGATTCTTATGGGTTGAGCCTCCTAGTATCTACTGGGTGCTTAGTAACATTCCTGCGACGAGCAGAAATCTTGACAGTTTCCAATGTTTTCTTTATAGATTCAGAATTTCAAATTTGTAAATGTTAAATGAAAGTTTGACGAATCTGCAGGTTAACTGTTCTATATAGAACACAAACCAACCACATTTTCCATCCGGTAAGGACTACAATCAAACATATATATACATAAAATTAGGCCTGATCAGATAATGGTTAGCGGTTACAAGTGGCAAGATATGTGTTGTTAATTATTTACCAATATTGTTCACTATACACATAATAACTGAATAATTTTCTCTTGCAATAATGTCGCACCTAAATGAAATAAACCTATATTTTTAGATTTGTGTATGGAACAATTTTTATATAGTTTATACAAGTGTCAAAAGGTCAAGTTCTAGATATATGAGGCACAAAAATCGCGCCAATTTATGTTGTCCACCCAATGACTTCTTCCAGAGTAATTATTGTTTGGCTTCGCTTATTATAACTGATGAAATGTGCATAAAGTATGATATTCTTAGGATTCTGGTGGCAAGTCAGTTACCTCAAGAATTCAGGTGATCATGAATGGCAAAATCCCAAGTTCTCATAAAAGAGTATAAAAACCAAAAGGCGGAAAAGTGATTAAAACTACCAACAAATTTTAAGCGCATAATTTAGAAGTTTAGTGAAAATATATTTATTGATCGCACTGTAAAAAAAACAATTCTAAAATTGAGGTGAACAGGATACCAGTTCCATCTCAAAAACATTTTCAAACCGTTAATTAAATAAACTTTTCTCTTTGACAGCCTTTGTTTGAAACTATCAATGCATTTGTTTCTAAACTGGAGCACGCATATCAAAAAATACCTACAGAAAAACTCTGAAACGTTGCAGACACTGAAAATCGAAAAAATCCAAATTGAACCCGGCGGCTATTCGATTACTGAATAGTTTTCATGATTTGGTTAACCAAAATGACAACTGTGTAATTTTGAATGTCAGTATTTCATTAAAATATGTTAATAACAATGCCATTTCATGAATTTTTAGATACACAAATTGATCAGAACCATATAGTTTATATTTATTTCAGTAGATATTATGACTACTATTATTTAAGAACACTGTTTAATGTAGAATGATTTTCATTGAATATTATTACAATGCAGAAATTTATTTATATATACTATTGATAAGAAAGAAAAGATGTTGCCATAGTTTCTGTTTTATTAACTCTGTTAAAAATTTTAATTATTTTTTTAAATAGCCCTTCATTTCATAGGAAGGAACTGGATTTTGTTTATTGTACAGTTCAGTTGATAAAGTTGTTGCTGTTTTGCAAATAAATGGGTAAACACACAATTAAGTGCTATTTTGATTGACAAAATGTCTACACTGCAATATGTTACACACAGTATACAATGGTTAGCATATTGGCACTGTTGTTGGGTACCTACACACAAAATAAAGAATGTAAACAATAAAAGGTGTTCATTGTGTACAAATTAATTACCTAGCTATCTCGTATATTTTTGAAGTAAATCTGAAGCAATCATCAAGTTGATGGAGTGGTAGATTTGTAAGCAATGCAGGATTTTAGGATTGCTTAGCACCGCCTTTAAAAACATACTGGATAGACACGTAATTAATTTGTGCAAAATGAGCACCTTTTCCATTCTTTATTTTATGGTTACCTAACAATAGGGAATGTGCCATTTACTGTGTGGGGTTATATTTTGAATTTTCGCCTTTTTGGTTTTACTTGGAAGTAGGTTAAAATATTATTAGGGTTCCGTATATACAATATACCCTTATAATTTATAATATCACTCCGGATTTCTACATCTTTACTTTTCGCTTAAACTACTGTACAGAAAAGGTTGAAATTTGGCATCAGTGTATAGTTTGGTGACACGATCAGGAGTATATATCGTAAATGAAGACATTTTGATTTTAGTGGACTTACGGGGAGAAAAAAAATAGACTGTTCGCCCCCCCCCTTATCTTCCACATTACTGAGCTTAAAATTTTGAAAAAAAAAGGATAAAATGTTGGTCGAAATTTACAGGAAAAATAAGGAGAGACCATTATTTCTATTATTAGGGGGCAAATTATAGAATTAAATGAAATATTAAAAATTAAAAAACGCATCATGTAATACAAAACAAGGAACAAAAGTATATATATAAATATATATATATATATATATATATATATATATATATATATATATATATTTCATTTCAAAAATAATTTTTTTAAAAGATATTAACAAAAATATATCAAAATTTACCCATTCCTCCCCTCTTAACTCCGAAACTATGAGACGTAACATTTTGAAATAAAATAGAGACATAGGGCTTCACCTAAGTATTAATTTTGTGGGGCAAATTATAGAAATAAATGGCAAATATAATATTAAAATTCTTTCTAACGTATCATGTAATATATTAAATGAAACGGCTGATCATGACGAAAACATATATATTTTTTCATAGTTTTAAATTAAATAAAAGATATTAACAAAACTATTTTTTTGCACATCCTCCCCCCTTATCTCCAAAACTATAAGTCGTGAAATTTATAAAAAAATTAGAGATATAGGACATTACCTGAATTTTACCGAAAAAATAAGACCCCTAATATAAAATTGTGTAATACACCAAATTAAAGAGTTCATTATGACGAATACAGACATATTTTTAAAATAAATTATGTAAAAGATATGAACTAATATATAAAAAAATAACCATCACCGAAACTTTAGACGTAAAAATTTGAATAAAATTAAGCCTGAACTTTACTGAAAAAATAAGAAGAAACTCCTAATATTAATTTTAGGGGGAAAATTACAGAATTAAATGGAAAATATAAATTTAAAATTATTTCGCATCTTGATATATATCAAATCAAAGGGCTCATATAGATGAATATATATTTTTTTCATATTTTTAAAATAAATATTTTAAAAATTCAAAAAGTATACCCCCTCCTTAGTTCCGAAATTATATAACCTACAATTTTGAAAAAATTAGGCGTTTATGGCTTCACTTGAGCTTTACAGGAAAAATGTGGAGAAATCTCTAATATTAATTTTGGGGGTCAAATTACAGAATTAAATGAAAATAAAAAATATATTTTTTAAACGCATCATGCAATACATCAAATGAAAGGTCCTATTATGAAAACTACAACTGTATTTTTTTCATATTATTAAAATAAATTGTTTGAAAGATATTGACAAAAATGTTTTAAAAATTACCCAATCCCCCCTTTTATTTCCGATCTATAAGACCTAACAATTTGAAAGAAATTAGCCTTATATGACCTTAATTGAATTTTACTGGAAAAATAAGGTGATATCTCTTATATTAAATTTAGGGGGCAAATTACGGAATCAAACAAAAAAAACTTTTATTAAACGAATCATGCAATACATCAAATGAAAGGGCTCATTATATGGAATACAAATCTATTTTTATCATATTTTTAAAATTAATTGTTTACAAGATATTAAGATAAATATAAAAAATACTCATTTCTCCCTTTATTTCTGATACCATACTACTTAAGATTATATTATAGCATTCAATGGAAAATAATAACTTTTTTTCTGTAATATATCAAATATAGGGGCTCATTATGAGAAATACAAATATATTTTTTTTCATATTTTTAAAATCATTTGTTTAAAAGATATTAATAAGAATACCAAACATAAACTTATTCCCCCATTTATCTCAGAAACTACACTACGCAAACATTGAAAAATTGATTTTATTTGTATTTTTACAATAATTTGTCTAAAAGATTTAATAGTTTATTATTTAAAATTTGATCCATTTTCCCCCTTATCTTCCAATCTACTAAAGCCTAAAATTCAGACAATAGATTACATAAGACTTCACTGAAAGTGTATTAGTTAAATAAAATTAGAAAATTAAATAAATATTTTTATCAAAATCAAGCGAATGATGTACCAGAAAAAATAAAAATCTTAAGTGTGGTACGGAGCCCTTAGTATGAGAGCCCAACTCGCATATTTTCTTTAGTGAAACTTTAATTTGCATTTCCTTGCAGAACTAAGGGACCTAGTGTTTTCTAAACGTCTTACGCCAACTCGGTTAGACATTAATAATTCTAGTCCCTTGTTGTTAAAAGTTTCATTCATCAATGTTCTTTCATGTAAGTAAAACTTCGAACATCGCGGAATTGTATGACTCGAAAACTCGTTCTTTTCACAGTACATTTCATTAGAAAACCTTTGTTAAGCGACCTCTGCTTAAAGTTAAACTACCATATATCTGTGTTAAAATTAACTCCTGAGTTTGTTCCTAAACAAAAATGAAAATACCGAACGAAGATCAATAAGAGAGAGTTTACTTCTACCTTGTGGTACTAATGTAAAACACAGTTACAAACACACCGAGAGAATGTTTCCAAAGTATTTCTTCCATCAGTTTCAAACTTCAATACATTTTCCGATACGTGAAACTTAAATAATATATTATCATGATTGAGTTTGGTGTTCGACGTTTCGGAGTTTACTTAGATGGAGCTGATATAAGAAACGAAACGAAATATACAAGTTTGTTTTATTCGACTGACCTAGTTGGAGATTTCTAGTAGAAATAAATTTCTCATTTAAAACCTCCCCTTCGATTGTGTTTGCCGCTACATGTGGCAGGCTGGAATTCTTATTAATATCGGGGCAGTTCTGACGGAATGATATAACGATCAAGTGTCCTTTATTGATTTTAATATCTGATCCAACTATTGCGGAAGTTTTGTAATTATCTGGAGTATTTGTGAAGTTGGAGGATTTCAACACAAGTTTTTAGTCTTATTTGTGAAATTTATTTTTCCACTTCGCTGAAATTACTCGATTTCTGATAATAACGATAAACTTCGCAATCTAATTACAAAGGAAAACTTACGAGTGACATTTTTCATTTAATTAAAATATGATTTTATAGAGCAAAAAAATGAGTTTTAGTATAAATCTCCTAAACTTCTCTTAGGGTTGAGAGCGATAAAGGGAGCGAAATATGTGGAGTGGAAGCTTCATAAAAGTGGTGTGGGGTGACAAACGAAGTATGCTCATGACAAAACGTATTCATAGAATTTTTTTAACATCTGACACTCATAACGCATCATCAATGCCAAGTCAACTGATAAAAATTGCAGAGACGTACAAACAATACTATGAAAGTACTATTTTATCATTACACTAACAAATTTTTAATTTTAAACAGTCAAACTCTTTTATTAAATGTTTAATTTAATATTTTATACATTTGTTTACATAGTGGGCGTACTTCAATTTAAATTTTGCGGTTCTAAAAATACTTTCATTTCAATAAAAAAAATCTTATTACTAACTGGACTGTTAAGTTCTAAACTATTTTTTATTAGTTTCGGTGAAATCATTATGAATTATGTACATTTAAAAATATATAGAAATGTTCATACGGTTCAGCCCTACAATTTTATACAGTGTGAAACAGCCAACTGGATCAAATTCCATAACGAATAAAGGGGAAAACGCTTGGACATGTTGATTTATATTTTTAAATGCGCATTGTTTCAAGAAAAAAAATTATATACCGTCTCATGTGACAGTGGACAATACCAACTTTCCTATTTTAAAAGCCCCTGTTATGTTATTTATTTTGCGGAAATATTAAGTGTTTTCAGACTGATTACAAAAATTAACATTAAATAAAGAAAATTAATTTATTTTAAAAATTCGCTACATTACACTAAAAATCTGTTAAGTAATACTGATTATTTCTTAATAATATAAAAAAAAACAAAAAACCATTAATGTCAATGTAGGAAATGTTCAAAATGCTCGCCGCGAACGTCTTGGCAAAATAGTAATATGGTATAGAAATGTCTTCTAACGTTACTCAACATTTCAGGCGTGACTGATCTAATGGCAAGCCTGATTCGTCTTTTTAGGTCATCTATGTTGAGGGGTTTAGTTTTGTATACAGTACTTTTGACATATCTTCACAAAAAGTAGTCCAATGGCGTAAAATCAGGGAATCGTGCTGGCAATTCTATCGATCCGCACCTCGCAATCCACCGATTTGGAAAGATTTGATTCAGGTACTGCCGGACATTGATTTCTTAATGGGATCCATATTACTGAAACCATATTGTATTGGCAGGAGCTTGTGGGTTTACTGGATCAGGATATAAGTTTGTCAAAATTATTTTGCCCGATACATGTATGTCCAGTATTTTCGAATAAAATTTTTGAAACATTTAAAAGCTATAATTGAATAATCTTTTTCTTTATTTATTCTTATAATTGAATACACAAGGCCTTGAAAAGAATAATAAATCAAGGAGGTCTAAAATTGGGTTTGAGAAAGCAAATTTAGTATTTAATATAGTGCTATTATGATCCTGGAAGAACGATGAATCATAAACTTTTGTGTTTTAAATAATTCGTGTCGCGAAACACTGGGTATTATTTAAATATATTTGAGATGAGGTAGTGATGGGGTAGACACAATTTGTCTTAGAGATTGATTCGATCTTGTCAAATAAAAGGCCAAAGAAATGTAAACCTTGATAAAAACATCTGCTTATAACAAAGGTTTTACTAAACTCATATTTGCAAACGCCCTTTTTTAGTGAGGACAGTCCTGCTTTTGTATAAGTCCTGTCCTCCGTCGAACAGTGTCCTCCTCTCTTTACTCTTTTTAGTATTTTAAATCTAATCTGTTAGCTTAGAGCATTTACTAGCTGGAGGTAGCCTTCAATGTACAAATGTCGTTGCGAGGATAGAAAGAGAGGGCAATAGAGGAAACAAGAGGCTATTTCACTCGATTGGTAGGTGCAGCTAATGAGCTCATTCGATGAAGCTTCCCAATCGAGTGAAATAGCCTCTATATTGCCCCCTCTTTCTAGCCTAGGAAGTAGACGCTCTAAGTATGTTAGTATCAATATTTAGAGATAGCTTGGCGAACTGTTATGCACCGTTGGGAAAAATGCAAAAATTAACGCTTGTGTTTCAAGTGTCTAACACCTTCGCACACTTCATTTTGTTTACTTTATCTCCATATCTCCCCGTGTTCACTTCTAATAAAAACTCAAATTTATTTATTTTTCAGTAAATATTATACTCAGATAAGTACCAGTCTTGTTTTATTTATTCACTATGGTAGTTTTCTAATTACCGCACAACAGAGCACAATTCGGTGCAATGCTCACCACTACCTATTTTCGGATTTTTTAGTTAATTGTTACCAAGGATTTAACATAAAACATAAAAAAGTTCCAACTAACGTTTGCACTATTGTGCAGCACATAACCACTTTGTGCCATGGTAATTATAAACCTACCAAATACAATTTCATAAAAGCCTATTTTCAGAAAAAGTGAAAAATAATTTAAATATCGTTCGGTAAAGATTTATAGCAGAAAGATTTTTTTTCAATTGATAATGATTTTTGGACAAGTGAAAAATCAAGACTGAATGTTGATACTCTCACGGTAAAGTTTAGATTGAAAGCTGTTTCATCCTTCAACGTTTCCAAAATATTGTTAAAACTGACGTATTAACAACGTATTCATTCAATGGAAAAATACTTTTTATTTAAATAATTAACAGAAACGTAAGAATAAACGTAAAACGCAGTACCCCTGTTTGGTTTTTATTTTAAAAAGACAGTAATGAAACGAAATCCTAAACTCGTTCTGTTAAAGTACGTAAGTTAAATTATTGGTTGAATTTGGCATATGTCAATGACAGTAAAGAAGTATAAATAATGTAAATAAACCGATTTTATTCACTCAATACTCAACGAAATTTGTGCTCTGAAACATTCTTATTTCATTCTTATTTGAATAATCCAACCAAAGTTTTATAACTTTAAATGCAATCTATCCATTATTTTTAGTTAATATAGTAAAGTAAGACCTCAAACCTATTTTCAAACATATTACAATTAACAGATAGGCACTCCTATACGATCCAGGTAAAGGATAGTCCAGCTTCAGAGAAGAAACACTGCACAGTACAATCAAGATTCTGTCCCCCCTCATAATGGTGGTAGAGAGCTGTGTTACTAACTTAAATGATTTCCATTACCAAATATCGGTTCCTATATCCCACATCAAAAAGACTTAATCCGCCTGGTGTTCCAAATACGTAAGTAAACAACAAGAAAAAATCTAGGGTAGTAAAAAGTTCTTAAAATGAATATTTCACATTGACTAATGATATTTATTCATTTTGAAATAACAGGGTCCTTTTTGCAATAATCACTATCGTTATTTACAGTACAATACGTACTGTACTAATAACATTAAACAATGTGTAATAAAAGTATTTTATCACAGTTATCTCGTCTGAGAAGCTCCTAAAAAAACCATACTGTATTAATATGTTTTCATACTTGATAGAATAAAAAAAATGTCAAAATTGGATCGCTATAGAAACCGTTTGCCACCAGATAAGGGTTTGATTGTGGAATTAGTTCGGAACATTTCATCAACGTCTGCGGCTGGCGTTCTCAAAGGGTTATTGCTTGCCATCAGATAAGGGCATGTTGCAACAGTTTCTTAGCGAACGCTACAGCTCTAAACAAGGAAAATAATACCGTATCTGTACCGGTTTTGTATTAATGTAATGCCAGCATTATATATATAATATGAAACATGTTATTATGTATAAAACAAAACTACAATATTTGACCGTACAACACAGTTATTTTAGAATACAGTTTGCATAGGCTTATAGCATACGAACAAGTAAAACTTAGCAGAAGCGAAATTACAGTTATGTAAATTTATGGACAAAATTTAGAATTCAATACCTAATTTTTGTTTTGAACTTCAAAATTACTTAAAATTTTATAATTTATGAGTGAACTTCTATTCGGATATCGTCACAAGACCAATAAAACTTGTATTAAACTCTTAGGAGTACCTGTATTACAGTTTTCGTGGTTTTTGCAAGCCTTGTGATTATTTTGTGCTGGAGTAATAATTCAAGTAATTCGCTTCCTGTCAGGATATTTAAATGAGAGAACTTGTTGCAAGAAGTTCTTTTTCCCGTATTTGAACCAAAGAGAGGAAGCATGTTATAAAGTTTGAAGCAAGATCTTAAATGGGTTTATTTCGGAAATTGTCCTTATCGATGTTTTTTGTGAATGAGTAAGTATACCTTAATAGCACATATGGTAAATACTAATTTTAGTTCATTAATTCTAATTTATTCACGATAAATGAAATATTTGATACAATTAACATATATTTTTATATGACGCCTTTCGAAAATGTAAATTGCATTTTAAGTGTTCATTGGTGATCTCTGCTCGCAGTGATCTCTGAAAATTAGATAAGTAAGTATAATAAACGAAAATCAAAGTGTGCCAATTTGTCGGAATTGCTATAGATTTGTCCACTAGTTTTCCTTGAAATTATATTTCAGGAGACCTATCTGTGTGATGTGAGTTTCCCTAAAATGGTGGTTGAACAGTTGTTGTTAATTTTTTCCTGACTTTTTTGAAATTGTGAAACTTGTTTGATAATTTTGAAGGATTCATCCTGGACTAATTGATTTCGAAGTTTCATTTTGATGTTCATTCTGCATTCTGTTGCCATGAAGTATATGCAGCGTGTCTGTTGCTGGAAAAATCTGGGTAGAGAAAATCCTAATGAACGGGCAGAATAATCAAAGACCTCCTCAACAATCATCCCGAAATTACTCGTCAATAATGTGTTGACTAGGTGAACAGCTGCAAGTACGTTTGTGTTAATGGATAGACAACACTGAACAGACTATGAGAAAGAGCGCTGATCACGTTTAATTTATTCAAAATAAGTGTAAACGATCGGAATGAAAAACTAACTGGTTAAACAAAGATATCAAAACATTTTTGCGGAACATTTTAATTGCACCGAGGCATAACACAAGTGTCTAATATAATAGACGAGTCCTTAACGAAATTTTGACTCGTAAAAATATACCAATTCATCTGTATTTACAAAAGTACAATATAATAAAAGAGAAAAAAGATAGGATCAATAATATAGCGAGCAGACACTTATATAGTTTCGGTGTAAATATTTACTCTGAGACTGCTATTTTATATTTACTGTAAAAATGAAAGTCTACCGTTCCCATAAACAACGACGACATAAAATACCTATTTACTGTTTTATCTCATATTTTCGAACATCAAAAAATATTAGAAATTCTGTTGAGAACAACATCAAGTAAAAGAATTCTACATTTAGTCGACAATAACAACAAGCATTTATATATTCGATTGCATAAAGAGTGTTTTAATGGGTAAGGATAACACATTTGAAGAATTGATTTTTCACGATAATATATGGAAGTTGCGTTTCAAACCACACCTCTAAAAGTTTATTAAGTGTAGAAACTATACCCCTGGATATTCATCCGCGCAACTGGATTGTTGGTAAAATTGCGGCGTTTCAGTATATCTGGCAAATGTGGATTTTCATTAGATCAATGTTAATTATGCCTATTAAATACTCCACAACAGTCAAGTCGTGTTTCTTAGAAAAACTAAAGTATTTGGAAATAACAACTCATAAACTTGAAAGTCTGTATATTTCAAATAGTCCAAACGTTTCAATGTCTAAATCAGACCCCGTTTTCAATGATATTAACACAAATGAACAAGAAATTAAAAAATTAAAAGGATTCTATTGACAAATTTCGTAAAACACATTCTGACATTAATGTTTGACAATCAAAAGGATATACTTAAGGGAATTTGCTGCATATTTTTGATACATACAGACCTTCAAGTTTATGTGGTCTTATTCCGAAAGAACATAGAAAAAAAATACCAGAGATGCCACAATAATCGTTCAGAAAACAAAAAAAATAGAGTAGTCTAAACATTTATTAAAATGTCAATTTTTGGTTCCAGCCATTTTTAACCACAACACCCAGCAGGAGATATTATAATTTAATATTATTTTGGTATAACATATCTGCTATAGTAAGGAGAAAAGGATTAAATTTGGTAAACTTTTGAGAAAGTTGTCTCATATAAACGTTTTTTATCAATTAATATTGTAGTCGTTTTTGCATAATCATTAAAAACAAACTATTTGAATGTATCTACAGCAGCGTGAATTTTAAAGAGCTAGAGTTATTGGTTTACGGGTTATTATTTCGAGAAATCGCTAACCGCGTAAACAGAAATCCAACTACCGTTATAAAATGTTCTCAAGCGTGGTTTAATAGTACCCAAAAGGCAGAAAAGTAGGCACCGGACGTCGGAGAGGCATAAAAGAAGTTCAAGATCGACGTCTAAGACTTATTATGGCACTTAGAGACCGATTGTCAACAACTCGAAATTTGGTTGGTTAGGAGAACAAGGCCATGTTGTAAGTGTCCGTACGGTTTACTTCCGTATAAGGTCTTTTGGACTGGACTGCAGCATTATCGACTGCGTCTTGTGCTCCCTCTGATCGCTGAGCATCGATGGCAACGACTACAGTAGTGTAGAAACAATAAAATTGGAATGGAGAATGGCATCAGGTCGTCTTCTCTGATGAATCTCGATTGTGCATGGGAGAACATGATGGCCGAAGAAAGGTTAGACGACGTCGAGAAGAAAGATGTCAATCTCAATTTGATGTTGAGCAACATGTACACCGAACAGTAGGCGTTATAGTATGGGGTGCTACTGCACATAGAAGTAGGCAACGTTACCGTCAGGAAGTACTGGAACCGTATTTACTTCGTTATTAAATTCTTTATTTTCATAGTTTTTACAATTGCAGTTATTAAAGTTATTTCTAACTTGTTGTTAGTTGTTACTGTTGGGGTTTACAAGATAATTCTGTGTAACAGGGTATCATGGATCACTAACTAAGTTAAATACTAAAGGAAATAAATGTAAGTTTATACAGTTTTGAAAAGTTCACTATTGTCATCTTGTATCACACAAACTTTATATATCAACGAGTCACTAACATAGCAGTAGACAAACAATGTATATATAAAACTTAAAAATACATAAATAATACAAATTTGATAAAACCAGATAAAAGTGGCATTTTATTACCGTGGAATTTAATATTGTCAACATAGAATTAATGAATCAACGGACATTACATAAAACAAGCACAAGTATATATATAAAACTTAAAGTGAAATCAATAAAACTGTTAAAAAGTACAAATATTGTAACATATGTTTATTATAATACAATTTCAATAATACCATGTATTTACGTAAAAATTAAAACATTAAAATAGATTTAGAGTTGTTTTATTTGAGTCCCCGATTAACCATTCGTTCGTTCCGGTTAGACGCGACAGAATGTTAGTTGATTTCGCCCCCGATTCTCTTATGGGAGAATAAATATAGTAGGGAAGCATATGCTATTTTAAGAGATGAAGTAACTATAGAATGCTAAAAAAGTTAATGAGATATAGAATGTTATAAACGGTGACGGACCGGAGATAACGAGATAGAAAATATATAGGGGTTGATAGGAAGCTATATAGGGTGAGAATAAAAGTGAATGAAAAAGAAATATTAGTATTATTTTGTTATCTCCATACTGCTTGGTTGAAAAAGGAGTTACTGGCAATAGAACCAACGATGAAACTATGGATGATTTTGCGTTTAATTGAGTGTGTGCTTATGTTAAAATTTTCAAGCAAGCGATCATTAGCATTGTACCAAACACCTCTTGCACCCACTATCAGGGTAAGACTTTAATTTCAGTAGTGTTATTTCTTTTAAGGACAGTGTCGGTGAATTCGGGATCTTCATAATATTGTTATGTGAGCTCTTTGCGAGGAAGCGAGGCCCGTCCCAGTGAACACCGATGTCACAGATAATCGATTTTTGACCTTTGCTAAATACAAGGTCGGGTAGCTTTAAAGTGTCTCTAGATGTGCTTATACGGTTCTGTCTCAACTGGCCAGCCTTTTTTAGACGCTTCCTTCTTAATAATAATTGCAATGTTGTTATGCCTGACAATTCTAGAGCTATGTGTTATGTAGCAGTTTTGGAGGATGTGACAGTTGGATTCCCTCCTCTCACATCTGCGTCTGCATTGTCTGATTAGCCTCGTTGTATGGAAGGTCTCTAGTCGGTAGAAGATTGCCACGGAGTTTAATGGCCTTGATAAAGGTATTTCCAGTCCATGTGGCTGGAGGGTCAGAGAGTCAGTTGCTTGATGCCGATGAGCTGGCAGATTGTTTCAGGCCGTTGCCCGACCATGAGGTTTCAAGATAGGCAGCCAGAAAAGCGTTAACATTAAATGTGGTTCCTAAGGGATTGAAAAAACTTAAGACGGTTCAAAAGATGTTCGTTTATGGTTCTGATGGATTGAGGTAAGTATCTAATAATGTTATTAAATCTTTTGCAGATGCTAGGAATCTTTAGAAGAAAGGGAAAGAAAGAGCATATAAGAAAGGATTAGAGGTGGATGAGGGGAGGTGAAGGATTGTTTTCACAGTGCGCCGGATTAGCATGTATGCCTTATTAAGGAGAGTCCTAGTTATTAAAATATTTTTTTAGGGCGCTAATACTGCGGCGGGTTAGGTAAATGGTGAGGATGTTGAGTTTTTCGTGGGGCTTTAAGGAAACGTTTGAAATATACAGCAATTTCCTTTAAAGTGTAGTGTTATTTCCCAATAAACACTTAGACATTGGCACATGAGATGTTATTCAATTGCCCGTTAATTTGTTGAAGTGAGGGAAGTTCTGCACCTAAGTGGTTGTAACGTAGACCTAGGTAGTGAAGAGAGTCCATACCCACCTGGGGAATAGGGCGTCCATTCATATAAATCAGACTTTTTGTAATCCAGTAGAGTTTTTTTTAAGTGGGAAAGCGCTAGAGACTTATTGGTTTTACAAGAGAGTTGGTCTCTCTACTAGATCTGGTCGTCGGCGTAGGCCAAGGAATTAGTGGGAAGCAGAGTTTTGGTCTAAAAGCTGGTCAAAAAATAGGTTACAAAGGATAGGTGATAGAGGATCTCCCGGCTTAACCCCGCTATTTAGCTTGATCTGAATCGGTGGGTTATTATCCGTTTGGATGAAGGTGGCAGCGTCTGTTAAGGAATTTATTATATACTTTGTTATTTTATCGTGAATGATAAAACGTTAGAGTGCGTCTTGAAGTTTCACACGAAGGATGGAGTCAAATGCTGCCTGCAAATCTAATGAGATGACGTCAATAGATTTAAAATTTACCCTAGCGTTTTTGATTGTTCCATTTAGTTGGAGCTGAGCGGAAGATCTATGAAACGCCAGCTCAGAATTTTATCAAGCAGACGTATAAATATGGAGCTGATAGTAAGGGGACACCAGTTTCGTATTTCTTTGGTATCTTTTCCAGGTTTAGAAATCAGGATTGTCCTAGAGAGTTTGATCTTATCAGAAATGTGTTGAGATAGGATAATGGGGTTGAAGAGTAACTAAATTCTTTCGGTGGGAATGCGTTTAACGTCCGTAATGTTATAATCGTCATGTCCTTTGGTAGCCGATTTGTTATCAATGGCTCTTCGTATTTCCTTGTCGCTTATTTAACGGTATATGGCGGGGCTGATAGGGTTGTCTTTAATCGATATGGGACTGGGATTGATATTTTTAACTTTTTAAAGATCTTGTGGAAGTGCTCTCTGTTCTTCTCGGGGTTGGGGAGTTGCCACTGGGGCATTTGTGTTCATCTAAAGCGTCATCGCAGTCTGACGTGGTTGTGAGTCTGTCATGATAAAAGGTAACGTTCATGGATCCCATATTTCAACAAGATAATACTCGACCTCATGTTGCTCGAGTTAGTTTTTTGAAGAGACCCATGTGAACCTGTTGCAGTGGCCGCCCAATTCCCCCGATATTTCGTCCACAGAACATGTTTGAGATGTGATTTGTAGAAGACTCGGAAATTTACTCCAGCCCCCACGGACTTTGAAGGTAGAGATAGCTTGAGTAGTGTACTTCTCAAAAGAAATATTGAATTAATGCCAAATGTGTTGGAGAGTGTTTCTATAACCGCGGTGGACAAACACATACATTGTATATCGATTGTAATTGCCTCTAATACTTCACTCATGTTCAGTCAAAATATATTATATTTACAGGAATTACCAGCTCAAGAATCACATTGGTCTTCATTATAGTTCCACTATTCTAATGTTACTTTTCATTCTGTCTCTTTATTTTGTGATCCACGTCTTCTATGTATGCAATCAGTACATGCTTCAGCTGGCACCTCTTTAACTTACTATGTGCTATGTTTTATTAAAATTAGTATGTTTTAATTATAAACAATTTTTTAGAAACTCCAAGTTGAGTTTAGATCCTGAAGAGACTTGACATCCCGCGTTATATTTGAACTTCTCAACTCTTAAACCCTGTTTTAATCTTAGCGTAATTCATGTTTTAATTCAAATAATTGTACAAAATCACACTTTGTTTCGTTTTGTAACTATCTTTAATGTGTAGATTGGTATATTTCTAAGACCAATTACAAGTGGCTTTTTATAACATTATATGTAATATTTTTGACACCAATGTTTTGGATTTAAATCACATAAACAAAAATTCTATAAATGGTCTGACTTTTATTAAGCATTTAAGAAATATATTAAGCATGACCGACATTCATTGAAATTTGTGCGCATTCCTTTTGCAATAGCAACGAATTTCTGATTTCACCGCTTATTATTTCCAGCTATCAACAACACTCGCTGTTGGAGTTATAGACACTCAATAATGGAAAGTGTGGAATCAAGTGCTTGTTTTATACCATCTAAATGGGCTTCTAGTATAAAGGCACGGGAGATCCCATTCGATAGATATACTTCAAAATTTTTTATAGTAGTTACAAGTATCACTTTTATTTGGAAACGGACAGTAAAACCATTGAAGTGTTACTTCACGTATGAGTTTTATAATGTTCCTATAAATAACATTAAGAGAGCTATCTGGGTCATAGTCGCTAGACGGTCTACCTCTGGATATATAACGCCAGTTCATAGCTGCTGGTTGAAAACTGTTTCTTCCATTAAACGATCTCAGGTTTTTAAATAATAAATAAATATTATACAGAGATTTTAAGAACTGCTTCCTCGAGTCATTCATCAGAGAAACGGTCATGAAAATCTACAGGATGGTACTTTTCTGGGTTCACGTGTTTTTTCTGCCCCTACAACTTTTTTTCAGAGAGTCCCTAGCAAATTGATGAAAATTGTAATAAATCTGTAGGCTTTTTATATCTTGCATTCTTTCGTATCTGTCACTGATTTGTGGAAAAAATGATTAATTTCATGTGAACCGTAGAAACAAACAATCCTTTGTTAGTTATTTTCCTAGAGGCGGCTGTCATATTAATTCCTCTTATTGACAACATTAACTTATTTACTTTCGTTGATTTTCACACACATAGTGTGATAGCTGTGCGTGACTTCTCGCGAATATACACCATTATAGTGGTTAATTCAATCGCAGAAATGGCTGATAAGTATTTTGTCTACGGTCTTTCTAACGGTAATTCCTCAGAAGCGTCGAGAATATATGCTACAATATATCCTCAAAGTGTAACCCCTGATCACACTTTGTTTGGACGGCCTCATCAAGGACTAAGAGAAACATGTAACTTTAAACCTAGAAAACATGATTGTGGTTCGCTACAGGGATATTAGAATACTAGAATTAGAAGAATCTGTACTTAATTTAATGGACTAGCAACGCGGAGCCAGCACTACGAAAATTGCTTTACAGCAACATGTTGATCATATGACGGTATTTGCCATCTTAAAGGAACAGCTGTTATATATCCATATCATGTTCAACTAGTCCAGACACTGTTACCTCGTGATTTTCCTAACTATTGGGATCACCTAATGGGCCACATTTCCTTCCACCTACATTAAATGAAGATTCATCCATTCAAGTGGAGAGCTACCAGTTCTACTTGATCCGCGCTTCTGCCCATTTAAGTATAAGAGCACATCAATATTTGAACGAAACATATCCAGATCGCGGGATAGGTCGAGGTGGACCTATACTCTGGCCTCCAAGGTCCTCAGACCTGACTTCATTTGATTTTTTTGTATGGGGATAGGCCAAGCAACTCGTTTATGTGAGAGAAATAGAAACCAAGTAGCAGTTGAAAGAAAGAATAAATTTTGCTTTTGAAACAATGTGGCATGAGACGCGACTAGAAACAACGATTGTAGCATACAGAAAAATGTGTCGTGATTGCATCCGTTGCGGTGGAAGTCTGTTTGAACAAAATTTATTAAAAATTATTACAACTTGTATGTTTTATGTTTTGTAGTTCTAACTTTGTAAGTTACAATCTCAAATTTCATTATGATTCCAATTACTTGCCAATACGTTGACATTCGAAGTTTTCGTTGTGCCCATTCGTAGACTCATATAATGTTTTCAACGAATTATTTGTGTCAAATATGGAATGCAGAGGGGCAAATACACCTCATAGATTAGATTTAACTTTATTTGGTGAAAATACAGTGAAAAAATCTGGGAATTAAGAGAAAAAAATAAATTAAAAAAATAGTAAGCTATCTAGATGTTATAAGGGCTACATAATATAGTACATGAGCCCACCTATCCGCCCTCCAAGGTTGGCGAACACCCTCTATTGGTTAGCAAGAATATCGGACGAGCCACCATAAAGTATATGTAATTTCATATAACCGTAGGAGCATTAAAATACAGGTAAAAGAAAAAAATTAAAATAATAAGAAGTTATGTGTTCTAGAAGTAAGGAAAGCGACTTAAATATAAACTGCCTCCCTTTATTTGTGTAATACGATTTTCAAAAAAGAGTTTGCAACACTTTCATGGAAACTCGTCTGCAATACATTATTACAATTTTTTGCATCACTTTTTGCATAAAATAACTGCAATAAAATTCTGGGAGCGTTTACCGAGAGAATGAAATTTTCATGGATTGAAGTATAATTTAGATTGCTAGACAGACTCCGTCTCGGCGGAGTGAGAAATGAATATAGTCTTAAAGAGACAAAATGTAAATGAGGTTTTTAAAGGCCATCTTGTAGTCAAAGGAAATGTTTATAACCCTGTTCAAGTTGCCAAGATGATTCGCTCAATCTCTGTTAGGCTTATATTCGGAAGAGTATTTCTGAGTTAAAGAGTTTTCCTCTGTGAAAAATTTTATTAACCCAGGGTTTATTTATTAATGAAGCATAGAAAATGAATAAACATTTGAAGCATTAATTTATGTGGCTACACTGGTTGATAAGGGAGGAATAAGAGAAATAAAATACAGAACTACTTAAACTACAAAAAATAGCAGACGCATGAATAGTGGCCTGTGATGGAGTAAAAACATAAGCAGGAAAAAGAAAGGGTAGCACTAGAAGAATCAAATACTCTATAAGGAAACGATATATGTGTAATACTGCATAATGCATTTCTCGAACGACCACTCAAAACTATTGAAATAGCAGATCTTAAAGAGAGTGCGAGAGTATCTAAACTTTAAGGAATAAGAAATTTAAAAAATCCTATGGTGTATTAGCATCTAATGTGAATGGAGGCCAATCGATGGTCTAAGAAACTATTTAAATAGATACTACCAGCAGAAATTAAACGTGAATGATCAAGAAGATGTTGGAACAAGGAAATAAGAAGGGCTATGAACCAGAAAACTTGGAAGAACAGATAGAGGATGACCGCTAAGCCTGGAGAAGACAACTGAATAGACATAGCTGTAGATTGAATAGACATAGTTGTAGATGGACATGTATAATAACATAATATTTTATGAAATTGATGTACACATGGACTTAATATCGAACAATATGGTTTCCAACGTTGTATCCGGTGTAAACTCGTTTCTGGGTTTGTTTTCTGAAAAGAGCACTTAAAGTGACGTTTCGTCAAACTCTTATTTGCCATTTTCTAAGATAAAATTCCGAAACTAGTTTCGGAATTTCATCTTTTCGTTATCAATGTGCGTTGAACTAGTACCTCCAGTAATATATGTTCTAAGATCCAATATTCAGAAATTACAAACTAAGATATTTGCTCTAAACTTAAATATTATTCAAAAGTGTTAATGTAAAATGTTTACTTTATAATATGAACTTCGTTATCACACCATGTAATGTCAACTTGGTAAATGGTAACTCCAACTGCTAACTTTGCCCTTTTCTGTGGTGTTCTAAATGTGACGTACGTCAACTATCTAATTGAAAATATCGCAAACACAAATTAGAATGTTTATTAGAACAAAAAGGGATTTTTTTGCTGGTATTGTATAGAAATTGAATGTAAATTTGTTTATTTTACTAAAATTTACTGGTATTTTATAAACGATTAGACTCTTAAGATATAACGTGGTCCCTGTTTCTTACGCAGAGAACTGAGTTGTATGGGTATTTCAAGATCAAATAAGTATTGGGTCGGTCGGAAGTGTCGAATAGAATCGGAACAAAGTCAAATTTTTGCATTTCACTACCATACTCATCTAGTTTCTTATGTATAAGTGTGGGTCTCCGTTAAGAAGCTTTCGTTTTACTAAAAGATACTGAGTTGAGTTTTAAACATCTACGTGCTAGAAAAAGTGTAACTCTTTGAAAAACATAAAAAACTAAATAGATAAAATCAGGGGCGGCTGTCCCTTAAGTGGACTCATAGACTTAAGTAGTCTATGAAAGAATATTTAATATACAGAGTGTGTGTGTGGGGGTGTTTACATAACTGTGAAAATGAGTATCAACTTTAACATTGACTATATTAAAAACAATAATAAATCGTTTCAATACAAATTAGATATAAAATTGGCCGGTCCACCTAAGCCATATCTTAATTGAAAACAAAAGTGCAAAATGAAAAATGAAGTATTTACACGTAGTTTTAAAAGTGAAATGATAATAAAAAGAAATAGTTGTGCGGATGTGATCGCATCAATACATTATTTTGTTTTCCTTGCATTACTTGTGGCGGGGAGTCAATTTGGACGAAAACTTGAGTGAACGATTAAAACATTTCTTAGAAATACAATGTCTCAGGACTTGTTAAATGCTCTTTATTCATTTATTCTTATATACGGGTAACCCCATTTACATAAAATACAAAACAAAAAATTTAGAGAAAATAACTTTAAAACTAAGACTAAATCTAAAAAACACAAAAAACATATAAATCTAAAGTTTACATGACTAACATTGAAGTCAAATTTTAGAAATAATACAAAATACAAAACATAATATAGTTACTTAAAATTAAAATTACAATTAAGATACATGTAGTCGCGAACAAAAGATAACACAACAAAACAAAACAAACGGCAGCATTAAATATTATAGTATAACGAGCGCTTGATTACACTGATGGAGTTGTAAAACAGATCGATATGTGAGGAGTTCTGATTGCCTATACGCAATAACCTAGTCATTGCTGAACAAAATCCATAGTTAGTTCTATGAAATGACATATTGAAGAGTTCTGAAGAACGAGTTCACCTGACAACAACTTGTATAGGAAACAAATATCAGCTATGTTACGCCGATTTTGCAAAGATTGTAAATGCATTTGTACTAAAATATCACTATATTGATAATTGTCCGTGCTCAAACCCATTTTAAATGCTACTATACGAAGAAATTTATTTTGAACTTTCTCAGTATTAGCTATATGTGTGTTATAGTGGGGGTTCCATGACAGGTCGTACTAGTGAACAATATAATAAACGAATCGTATTATGAGAAAATGTTTTAGATGAACGATTGATAAAACCCAAAACCTTGTAACTCTTGGAAACAACTAGATCAATGTGTCTACGAAAAGTCAGAGAATTATCGAAAACGACACCAAGGTCACGAATTTCACTTACTCGCTGTATCGTTTGTGAATTAATAGCGTATGAAATGATTATAGGTTGTGAAATTTCTGCAAAAGTAATAGTAAAACTTTATTAATGTTCAGGTCAAGATCATGCCTAATACACCAGGCAAATATAGAGTTTAATCGGATTGGAGTAACGTAGCATCATTGCAAGTTGCAATTTCTTTAAACAGTTTGAAATCGTCAGCATACATTAAGATATTACAATGATTAATAATTTTGCCAATGTCATTAATAAATAAATTAAAAAGAAATGGTCCGGCATGAGAGCCCTGTGGAACTCCTGAAGACACACTTATAATCCTGGAAATATGTGCTTAGTATTGAAGAAAATATATTCAATCAATGCTAGACTTTAATAAAAAGGTCATTGAACATTTCCATTTCGAAAAAAGTCGACGAATATTTTAATTAATAAAACATAAATGCAGTATAAGCAAAGCTATGGTTTGTTTTGTTGCATCTTTGAATCCCAATATTTGACCAGTAAAGTGCACCACCAGTGTCATAACCCAGCAGCCGCCACTGGATAAGATAGTAATTTCCGATTTGAAAACAAAATGTTACAAGCATTACCTGGTAAAAATAGAGCATCAAATGTACCAATAAGGGAGTTCTTTTCGAGAACCCGACTAGTTGTCTACGAAAATACGTTTCAGACTGCAAAATTGTTAATATTTCGAATAAAATGTATCAGTCTAGGGCCTTAGGTAAGGACCGAAAGGTCAGTGTTATGTTTCTTTGTCCTACTCATCTTCTACATACCGCAGGATGCAACTCTATTAAGGAGCTATTCAAACGACGTAGATAACTATGACAAGATAATTGTTGTGATATGACCTTTTTGTGTATTTCAAGTGATACAAATATTCAACTGTTTTATGTTTTTATTTGATTTAAGAAACTTCAACAGTTGCTCCAACTGTCGACTTTCTAACTGAAAATCTTCGAATTGGTTGAGCTAACCTTCCACTTTTCGTCGTTATTTTTCAAAGGCATATTGGATCTGCTAATGAAATTTCGTTTTTATTCCAATATTGATTTTGTTTCCAGGCACCGCAAAAAAACTGGATTAGTTTTTTTTATGGATTCCTAAGAAAATTGGTTTATTTTCCACATCCCCCGTTACCGTTTGTACGTCTTCCTGGGAAATGTTCGCATGCGAAGCGGGTATATCTTTAGTTCAATAGAGTGTCGTTTATTTTGTTTTATTCGCTTGCGAAGCATTATGAATACTGAGGATTGAATGTTGCTATATCATTAAATTATAATGCATCTGCGGAATATGGTTAATTATGAAATCTTTGTTCGTTTTCAGTGAATCATCATTGTCTGCTGAGTAATTAAACAAAATATTTTGTAAAATTTTTAACAAATAGGATTAGTAGTCGGAACGAGACAGCAAAATCTCTTGAAGGAGACCAGTTTTTTGAATAAGTTGAGAACAATATGTGGTGCGTTCCCGCATTTGTTTAGTGTATTGTGTTCAATTTGATTGAATTACTTCATTGATTTTTAAACTTCTGCACCTTTTCTAAAACATTCCGTGGCGCTAATGCTAATTGTAAGTGTGTTTTTGCGTGTAAAATATAGACAGTATTGTGATTCGTGTTTTGGATCCCAAGCTATTAAGACGCTTGGGAGTTTCGTGCAATGTACTCCGAACTTTTCGGTGGCTTTGATTCCGTCTGAAGAGACGCCGCTTTTTGTTGTTTTTTTTGCGTTCCGATTCGCGAGTTTTGAGCTCCATTCGTGACGACCGCTAAACCGCTTTCATTTTGTTTCTTTTGTGTTTACAAAAGCGCATCATTTGTTGTTAAACCCGCATTTTTTTGTATGTTCAATCAATGAACATTACGTCGGTATTTTTTGTGTAACGTGTTGTCCAGACGAAGCTCTAAGAAACTGTTCCTGTTCACGGGGCTAGCCTCAGAAGAAAGAACCACCAAGAAAACACCCTTTGCAGAGCTTCGACGTAAAAGGTCAGTGATTAACTTTTATTTGGTGAATTACTTTACGTGTTTATTGATTGTTCCGCTAAAGGTCCTTCGTCAATTATATACTTGCATTGAACCAGCATTGAACTAAAACCGCAACATCTATTTCATACATTTTTTTGAATATTCTATTCTCTCTATGGAATGTGCATCGAAGACATTACATAACAATATGTTTAATAAATATATTTAAGTGCACGATTTCAGAATGTCATGGAAAATTATTTATTAACAATATTAATTCTGCAATCACAAACTTTTTAGCAAAAGTTATTCACAAGGAAATAAATTTTCTGCAGGGTCGATGACATGCAATTTTGGAAAATGTTCAAATTTTACTAAAGATGCTTGAAAAATATTGCTCTAATTTCATCCAAACTGTGCAAAAAAAAAAATTTTATAGTAGTTAATTTTCCTCCGAGTTCATTTGTTCGGTGCACTATAAGAGCAGCAACTAATTCGTCGGTTACAAAAAACTGAAAATCGCAAGACCTGTTAAGTCCGAAATTATAGTGAAAATTTATGTTTTAGGTGCATATACAGGCAGGAAGTTCAAACGGGATTTTATTATAATTTTGCACTGTTTACAGCATTTTCCCATGACATATATAAGATATGCTTTATTCTACAAAATGGAACATAAAACCTTAAAATAGGAAGATTTAACTTTAAATAGGGGTAACATTTTTACTTTTTTCGAAAACAGCTGAAATTTATACTAATTGTGGACCAAGTCTTAAAAAAAAATATGCGATAGCTATCAAGATTTTTTTAAGATGACTTTCAATAATAGTTTTTTTGGTATTCTTTTATCTGATAACAATAAATCTCCGTCTTGTAGCAAATCAATGAAATTTGATGCAAATGTTATTGGAAGATCATAATGAATGTAATATGAAGGATAGGACACTTTTGCTTTTTTGTCCCTGCTTATGCAGATATTTTGGGTAAACTGTAAAATTGAACACCACCACTTTTCGATATATTTTTACAATCAATGCTACATTGGCGAATTCTTATCACCCTTGATATTACGAAAGTTAAAGACTTCGCCGCTTCGCAGTTCCAGAGTGCGTATAAGAAGAGTGTTGCCAAGGTATAGACTAAATGCTGATTGGTTCCACCATTTTTTTGCACTGATTTCCGGTTTACTATAGTGTTTGTCACTGTGTTGCCAGATCTGATAATTTAAAGTAAATCTCTTGATATCTGCATAATTTTATCGTTTTGGTATTCTTAGCTAAATTTTATTAATTTAAAGTCATAAAAATACAAACCACTTAAAATTATAAACTATTGACAACATTAATCAATAGTTATCAGAAGATTGCATCTTCAACCTGATTTATTAATAAATAAATATAAATTGCTTATTACAAAATATTGAGAGTTGCCGTTTGCGTACTTACGATAATTGAGGAATTTAAAAATGAGACTTTGTGCCCCAATCAGGTTTCAGAAAATTTTTAATAACTCTTTTTGAACATCAAACTGGTAGGTCATGAAATTGTTTATTACCCACTCTTGAATGATATTTTTCGTTGAATCGAATATGTAAAAGATATTGATTTTTTATGAAATTTCTCTTCAAGCAATTTGACAACCCTGCATGATTTTTAAAAATCTGCACTGGTCTGTACGGTTGCATAACAGACAAGGCGTCATGTAGTTGATTTTAAAGTTAATTCATATTGGTGGAAAATGAGCGGAAAATAGGCTTGGCACCACTCTCATTATACGCACTCTGCGAAGTTGGACGGTCTAATAAAATTGCGTGGGAAGTTGTATTGGTCCAGTTCCTGGTCCAGTCCTACGCACGGAAAATGTCAAATTAACGGCTAATTATTTTATTACTAACACCCTAATATTCATTCATTTTTCTAATGCCGTACATAAAAAAACGGTAGGAAAATTTAAAAAAAAACCTTAATTTGTCAAAACATGTCCATACCGCTCTATTTTCAATATTATATAAAAGATTTTTGGATATTCTATACTCACACACACGTTTATAGGAAGCCAGAGCCAGTTGCAAAAAATGTAGAAATAAATGCGATTGAAAAAATAATAAAAATCATTTAATAAAAATCTGCAACAGCTGGACTACTGTTCCATACAAAATAAAAGTGTGTTATTTTAATATTTTATATCAAAATACGATTCAAGTTTTCATCTAAATATTTTTTCATTAATTGATAGAAATTCATGTGGTTAGTGGTTAATGCATAGTATAAGGTTTCTGACATCGCGCTCATAACAGTTGGTGTACAATATTGTGTTTTCCACATGTAGTATTTGTCATTTGGGATATTAAATAGATTAACACACATTCCAGAATTCTGGTGATAGTCATTGCTCCCTCAACTCACCACTGAATGAACGTATTACAAGATGAGTGGCAGTAATATAGTAAGTATTTACCGTTAAAGTTATTTGTGTGAAAGCTACGTGAAAGAAAGGCATTTCTGGAATTCTAATCCGTTTCAAAACGGTTACAAATATTTAAATTAAATCCTCGAATGAGCTAATATAGAAAAGCTCCAACCACTCAACCGCGGTCATAATATCTAATAATGTTTTTTGGTGAATCTAGAGAATTTCTAATTAGAGCCAAGCTTTGATGAGGAACAACAAAAGAGCGCCGTTAGGCTAGAATTGGGTTACGGCGAAGCGGTAATTATGTTTATACAACGCTTAATGATATTTCCAATGACAGTCAACCCTAACAAACTCCAAGGCTATGCTGTAACGCCTGGGAATTTGCACGTATATTGACACAGTAGGTATCCGAGATTGGAATGCTATTTTCATTTTATGCTTTAACTCTGATTAACTCGGTTTGTCTTAATTTTTAGATAACAGTTTTAGAACTATTTAAAAAAAGCAACTGGTTTCATTCATCAAACTCCAAAGTTTCTGGCCAAAGTATTGATGTACAAGCAGTTTAATATGAACAATTTAACGTTTGAACATTTTTTAATTAGTTTTTGAACCCAC
This sequence comes from Octodonta nipae, assembly GCA_034190945.1. Classification (NCBI taxonomy): domain Eukaryota; kingdom Metazoa; phylum Arthropoda; class Insecta; order Coleoptera; family Chrysomelidae; genus Octodonta; species Octodonta nipae. Next base: position 31,296,104 of record CM067222.1, read on the forward strand.
TGCAAAAATTATTATTTTGTTTATGATGATTACTCGAAATAGGTTCAACGAATAGAATCGTTTATTATCGTTTAAATAAGGATCTCAAAATGGTTCCATATTTTTTTGAAAGACATAACATTACTATTTTTATACTTGTACTTATATAAGTAATATAATCCTTGGTGAAGGCGATAATATCAAAGAAACCTGGGTGTAATAAATTGAAAATAGATTGGAATTAAATAAAAATAAATGTCAGATAACCAACTTCAAACTTTATAGTTTATAATTTCTAAAAAGATTATCAACTAAAGTTAGATTTGAAATCTGCATCCAATTATGATATATCACTAAACAGTATTTGATGTGGGTTTCAGTCACTCAAAACACATATGCACATAAAAAGTTAGCTGCAATCTCTTAATGTTCACAATAATTTGACATATGAATTTTAAAAATTATATCTTTACCAGATTAGACCCGAAATGTTAACCGTTTAAGTAGCCGTTTTGATTTTGCGTATATGTTTCTCTAATTTATTAAAATATTTGTTAACAAACAATGTGCAGTCTCATACAGATCTGATGATGGTTCGTAAATAAAACCGAAACGTAAAGTAATTTATCAGCATATGTGTTTTGAGTGAATGAAACCCATAAAAATTCCATATTAAGTAATTACAACAGTCAGGAGTCTATTTATAATTTATAACTAAACATTATATAATAATATTTTTTAATGAAAACGTATATCAAATGAATTGAAATGATATCAATGTCTGATGAATAACAGACCTAAAAAAGATGGTGATTCTCAATTTGTCTACAATACAGTGGAATCATATGCAGAACTTTAAAAAAATCTCCATTGAAGAAAAAAGTGTTGTAATACAACGTTTAGAAACTGGCGAGTCGAATGTAACGATTGCGAACGAAGTCGGTGTACACACACACCAATGCGCCAGCCCAGGAACTAGATTTGCCCTTCAGAACATTTTACTGATGAGCACTTCCAGCCCCCTTGCCATCCACCCCCTGAGACTTAACTCAGGTCCTCACGCTAACGCAGTTTTCCTTCTGCATAATCGCTGTCTTCTTGTTGGGATAGCTTAACTTTGGTTTGGTTCCGTTGCTTTACTTAATTGGTACTACAGCAACTGTCTTATTTATGTTACGTGGCTCATTCTTTGCTATGATATATAGCTAATTGTACCCTTCTGTGGGCGTGCACGTTGTCGTCGTTTGTTTTGTGGGTGTGTGTTCTTCTGTCTACTCCTTGTTTGGTAGGTTGGTTTCCCCCCGGGCCCCCCTTGTTGTCTCCTGAACAAAAGATTGTTATATACTTCATTTTTTTACTTACCTGTCCTCTATTAAATTAAAATTTACCGTAAGTTTCAATGTTCTTAAGTTAGCATATTTCGGCCTAGCGGAGTCGATTTTGTCATATGGCCTTATATTTTGGGGCTGTTCAACTCATATTAACAAAGTCTTCTCTACACAAAAAAATATCTTACGATGTATAGCTGGTGTTCCCCCATTAACCAGTTGCAAGCAATTTTTCATTGAGTTTAATATTCTGACAGTTCACTCATATTTACCTATTAATAATGAATATTAAAAAGCAAGTATCACTTACTACAAATGATCAAATACACAGTTATTCAACTCGAAGCAGCAATGAACTACGTCAGCCATTCTCTAGGCTATCAGTTGGGCAAAATTCCCATATCTATAGGGGGACTATAAGTTTTAAGAAATATACGCGAGCTAGAGGGAATGAGAAAAGTATAGTGAAGTTTGGAAAGGAGCTCTGTACATACCTGTCCAGAAAAGCATACTACTCGTATGATGAATTTTTGAAAGATGCTGAGTGACGCGGGTGGTGATTGTTTTGACAAGGCAAATAAATCATTTGTATTTGTAAGATTTTTTTTTTTTTTTTTGTAAATGCAGTGATTTTAAATGTTGAATAAAGGAATATTTATTTATTTATTTATTTATTTATTTATTTATTTATTTATTTATTTATCTCTGGGCTTCTTCGTCCTCTTCCCCTTCGCTAAGGCAGAGCTGGTTCTTAGGCCGTTTATATCTGTCAATAAATCTGGGGTCATAGCTGTCGTAGGTGAAGGTTTGGGTGCTGTTCCAGTTTGACGTAAGCCTCTCTGGCCCTCCTCTTCATTTCTGCAAGCACTGGTTTATGTCGTAAATCGTTGAAAATCACCGTGTTACGAATGAACTAGGGTGCGTCGACTGCGAGGCGTAGGTTCTCCTGCCTTTGGATGGCCTGCCTGTTGCTCTTGCTGGTGTGTCCCCATATAATTGAAGCGTACGTCAGCATTGGCAAGATGTCTGTCTTGATGAGAGTCAGCTTGTTTAAGAGTCCCAGCTTGGTTCCTTATCCTATTAAAGGGTAAAGTTTGGCACGGGCAGCCCAGACTTTACTACGAGTCTCTTGGACATGCCTCGTGAAAGTAAACTCCTTGTCGATGATGACTTCAAGGTATTTAACTTTGTTCTTCCATCGAATTTGTCTGCCGTTGACGGTCAGGTTTCCTGTCGGAACGATCGTGCGGCTTCTCCCGTTGACGAACAGAGCTTGGGTTTTGTCCTCGTTGATGGCTATCTTCCACTGAAGGCACCATTCAGCTAAATTGTCAGTGGCTTGCTGCAGCCGCCTCAAGGCTGGCTCGAATCTGAAAGATTGGCAGCCTCTGGCGGTGTCGTCGGCAAACTGGGCAATTATAGCGTCGGCTGGTCTTGGGATGTCGGCAGTGTAGATTGAAAATAGCATCGTGGACAGGACTGCTCCTTGGGGAACCCCTGCCTCGGTGGTCCGGTATCTGGAGTGCTCTTGGCCTACTCGTACTCTTACACTTCGATGTCTCAAAAAGGAGCCCACTAGCTGGATGATGTTAGTGGGAAATCCTAATTGGTCCACCTTGACTAATAGTCCGTCATGCTATACTCGGTCGAAGGCTTTTGCTACATCCAGGAAGATGAAGGCTGTTCTTCGATTCCGGAGAACTTGATGTTCGGTGGCGTGTCGATGTCTGAATCCAAACTGCTGGTCTGGAATCACATTCAGATCGTCTATGGTTTCTTGGAGTCGATTCGCGAAGATCCTTTCTGCTACTTTACTCATGGCTGGTAGTAAACTAATAAGACGATAGTTTTGTGGAAAAGTACCGTCCTTATTGGCCTTTGGCAGCATGATAATGTTGGCATACTTCCATCTCCTCAGGTAGTATCTGAGTCTTAGCATTGCATTGATGATGTTTGTCAAGGAAACGACAGCCTTACTGGTGAACCGTTTGATTATCCTGTTGGATATACGGTCATGTCCAGGTGCTTTTCGTTGCTTGAGACGTCTTCTTCTTCCGGGATCGTGGTCCAGATCGGTGGGATGTCCTCATGGTTCCTTATCCTTCTGGCTTGCCTCTCGACTCGGAGTTCGTAGTCATCGTCGTCATCGTCGTGTTGGTTCAGTCTACATTCTCTCTCAAGGCTGTCAGCGAATGCTTCTGCCTTTTCAAGGTTTGAGTAAACTATACCCTGCTCGCAATGAAGTGGAGGTACTGGACACGTTTCCGTTCTCAGGATTTTTTGCAGATTCCAGAAGCTTGGTTTCTGCGGGTCCAGTTGCCCCAGGTACCCATTCCATCGATCATTGTAATGCGTTCTTAGAGCTTCACTGACTACCCGATTTAATGCGTTGGCTCTACGCTTGTCGTTCGGTTGCCTTGTTCTTTATGCTCGTCTTCTCACTCTGTTTTTCTCTAGGATTAACTCCCTGATGTCATCCTGATGTGGGTGTAAATCAAAGGTTTAAACTGCAACGTAATCGGGGAATACCTGTAAATGGGCTTTGCTACAGTGGCGATCATTCTCAATTTTGATTGTTCTGTGAGATGGATTAACAGTTTTAATAACATATACATTTTTGTAACTGGAAACATTTCTGAAGGGTCTTTGTTGGTTGAATGATGTAACTAAGTGGCAAATCAAAGTTTGACATAATTTACGCCCAAAATTTAGTGAAAACGAAATATTTAATGCAGACAAAACTGGATAATTCCATGAACTAACGCCAAATAAAACAAATTTAGAGGTAAAAAATGATCGGGAGGAAAATTCTCGAAAGACAGACTAACTGTGATAGTTGCAGCTAACTTGAGTGGCACGATTAAAAACATAGTTGTTAATTATTGGCAACTCAAAAATTACAATTTTTTTAAAAATGTGCGATCTCTTCCGGTAGTATTTGAGAGCATTTGCAAGGCCTGAATGACATCTGATATTTTTATCAAATGGGTATGCGATTGGGATCATGAACCGACTAAAAAAAGTTAAATGTTTGATATAAATATGTATATACATTTATGTGATTATTTTATTAAAAAACAAGAAATAAAATTGTCAGTTCGTTTAGTACGACTTCCGGTTAGTACGACGTAATATCACCGGTCCCTTGGCCGTCGTTTTAACCAGATTCTGGTGTAGGAATATTAGTTTAGAAAACATGTTATTCTATTGTATTCAACGGTAAACCAGACAAGCAAAATTCATTATTTTGACAATGAATTTTGCTTAAAAGTAAAAGTTAAAAGTAAAATACCTTAATTTTGGCTATATCGAGAACGTTAATTATATTTGAAAATTGCCTCCAGTTAATATTAAAAATTGTAAAATTAATGCATTAAAAAAACAAAAACCGACTTCTAAGGACCCAAAAATAACTTAACTAAAAAACAATAAATATTATTTTCCTGCAACACTTGAGTATATAATTGTTTCTGAAGTTAGTGGTAAGTTAATAATAATAGTATAATTTGGTAAGTACATATATGAGTTCCACTCTGGAACTTTGCTGTTCAACTTGGCACCAATTTCAGCAGAAGTATATAACTGTCGCTAAAAAATATGATGTTTTGCTTCTTAGTTGAGTGACTTATGTGTTTTCTTGAAGTGTTTTTTTGTTTTTTAAAATGCATTTAGTTATCCATTATTTATATTTGATAAATGATCATTTAGTGTTAGAAATAAGTTTTATTTTCAATTCAAAACATGACCTTTGAAATAAATTGAAAGTAATTTTTTTCAAAACAAGCTTTTATTATAAAAAACGTGAATTGAAAAGTTAAACAAAATTTAAGGATAGGAGCGCGTCTAGGGACGTATATAATTGTAGATCTGTTCAAAATAGAAATTATTATAAATATTAAAAGCTTGAGGCGATATCCGTTATACAAATTAATACACTATTAAAATCTATATTTTTTTATAATTTGAAGGGATCTGTATTTATATACCTCACTAGAACTTACCTAGTTTTTCGAAAAACGAGCAAAATAAAGAGCGATGTCAATTTGTCACAGTATTCCAAAGCCATTCCATGTAATGAAAATGAAAGTATCTACCACAGCAATCGTTTAAACGTTACGAGAACCAAATACTAAGAGACCAATGCCAATCAACCTGAATTACCTACTTGGTCAATAATTTTGTGGATTTACTGCATTTAACTCCTATAAGTTCTAGTGACGATCGTCATACCCCATTTTCTTACCTTTGTCATGTCACGTGTAATGGGAGAGACTCAAAAGAATAATGCAAAGGAGCCCAAACTCGAGAATATTGGGACTTTTGTCATAGCGATCTTTCGGTTCCATCTTCATAACCTCGTGACCACGTGTAAAGACCCGCGACATCGTGTGTCATACAAAGTGCTTATAATAACAAAACATAGTAGGCCAGATTCGATTGTCATACCATTTGGTATCAGAGAGTTCTAGTATTTACATCCCAGCTGCATTATAAGATCAGCTCCACAGTAACATAATATTACCTTACCGTCAATCTTACATAAGTATGCTAAATTCCAGCTTATTTGGATATTATTAAGAGGCTGAAAAATGGTTGGCAAATTGTGAAATAAACAACCTACATACGAACATTACAAGCTAAACAAAACCTTGTGAAAAATTAATCTTTTACATAACGAAACAGTAAGGTTTTTTGACTGATTGGATTTCGCTAAAAATAAGAAATTGTCGATTTTTCAGCGATAATGTACAAAACGTGGTTACTGCAAAAATGAATTCCAGGCAATATGTTTAATATATAAAACATGTCTAAAATATGCGCTGTCAGACAGTTGTGAGAAATTAAATGAAGCCAAACAAGGAAGGCCAAAAATCGGCTTCGTTACGACAGCCCGTAGGGAGAGAAATTCTTAACAAAATTGGTTTACAATCAAAAGTTAATGGTAATTTTCCAAAATGGTCTTTATTTTTTGTAGAATTTGAAGCAGAAGAATTGCACCAATTTTATCTACACTCTGGAAAAAAGAGATTTTTAATTTTATAGTAGTTAATTATTCGGCAAACTGATTTGTATCTATGAGCCCACAATTAATTTGTTGGATATAAAAACGAAAACTGTAACAGCTGCCAACTCTGAAATACCTTTACCATGCATGATGGTTAAATCGAGATTTGTTTATATTTTTGCATTGTTCTAATACAATTTTTAATGCACAAATTTGGATGTTTTCAATGCTCAAAATGGAAAATAAGGTCTCTTCGAAATCTTAAACAGCTGTTTCTAAATATCTCTACTATCTTAACCGAAAAAATACAGGGTTTTAATTTTGACTAAGCATAGCTGTATGGTTTTTTAATATTAAATTTCTTTCAAAAATTAATTAAATTAATATCCATACTATGTGTAGATCAGATCTCAAGATATCTGAAATGTTTCAGTTTGATGCCATAGTTTATAAAAATTGTGTGTATGTACTGCACTCAGTGAAAAAAGTCAGCTGTAAAGTATGCCACTGGCAATGCGGCAAGTGCACGCACTTTTGCCTTTTAATGAGGTTTAAACTGAAATCATGAATGTCTTGACAGTTCAATGTACATTTTACTTTCATAAATTTCAAAAACTTTTTTAATGTATTTAACATTCATATATGTATATTATTTCAGGTGTAACTATGACTTTTTTGTCTCTTATATCGATACTAAACTCTAGGTAAAATTCTATTCTACATATTTAGAAAATGTTGAAGAATTTTTGGAAATCTTTGAAAAACAAAATATATTTACTTATACTAAAAAGAAAAGAAGAGTATTTTATTCTTTACACTCCAAAAATGTGATATTACAAATCTCAAGAATGTACTTAAAATTTTTTTTTGCTGCGTAGATGAGAACAAATATAAATTCTCCGCACATGTATATATTTTATACAAAACTTAACAAAATATCGTGTTTACAACAGAAACAATTATGTTTTATGCACTAAAGTAGTGTTAATGCAAAATCGACCAACAAATACTGAATTTTTCGAAATGAAAAACAATCATTGATAATTTATACGTGATGGCCAAAATTGAAAACAGACGTAGGTACATTCAACACGTTAAAACCTTCATATTCATAATATTTTTAATTGATAGAGAATTTCGTTGCATACCATTGTTGTTCAGCTTGTACGAATATTGTGTTGTGCCCAGTTGTACATTGTCTACCAGTAATTTAATTAGCTCTGAAATTGTACCTGTGAAATATGCGTCATATATTTTCATAATTATATAATATGTAGACTGTTCATTAGAATAACATTTATTATTAATTTATACCAATAAAATGATACGAAGCTAAAACAACTTTTTATTTGTTAAAAACAAAATGTATTGATTGAAATCTGCTAATTTATGACTGTTTTTAATTTTGGGTCAATTGGGTCTAGGCTTTACGAGGGCTGCCTTTTATATTTCGGGATTGGACAACCCTAGTGTTGCAATCTGACAACTGACAGCTCTATCGTAAAGTTTGACATTTTTGAGGTTATACGTACTCAGAACATTTTGACATACGAGCGCTATGTGTTGTTTACAGTAACTTAAAGGTTTCATCTCGGCCAAAAAATAGAATTAAATCGTGAACACTTTCATGCGATTATTTTTTACAACTTTCGACGTGGATTAAGTCAGCAAGAGTGCAAGAGTGCATGGATAAACTTATTTTAATTTTTGCGATGAAACTCCATCAAGGACCACTGTTTATCGATGGCATGGTGAATTCAATCGAGGTCCTAGTTCACTCCACGACGAATTTCGTGAAGGTCGTCCAAAAACAAAACAGTTGTTGTTCCGGAAACCATTGATGTTGTGTGCGAGCTGATATTGCAAGATCGTCATGTGACCTATCGTGAGATTGAGTCAACCTTACACATTAGTGGGACTAGCATACATTCAATATGGCATAAACATTTGAATGTCAAAAAAATTTGTTCGCTTTGGATCCCACACAATTTGTCAATCGTTTAAAAAAAGGATCGTGTCGATTGGTCGAAAGAAAAGTTGAAAAAATACGATCGTGGTGCTTCAAAACACGTTTATGACATAGTGACAGGTGATGAATCGTGGATTTACGCGTATGAGCCCGAAAGTAAACAGCAGTCGACTGTATGGGTGTTTCAAGATGATCCGAATCCAACAAAAGTTGTTCGCGCAAATGATCGCCTGTTTTTTCGGAAAAACTGGACATGTCGCAACCGTACCACTAGAACACCGCAGAACAGTCAATTCTGAGTGGTACACAACCATTTGTTTGCCACTTGTCTTCCAAGAAATGAGGAAAACCAACCGCCGAAGACCACTCTTCACCACGGCAATGCGAGCTCTCACACATAGGCTCCAGAAACTGCATTTTTGACCACTCAAAACATCAATTTGATGAGTTATCCGCCGTATAGTCCTGACTTGTCACCAAATGACTTCTTTTTATTCTCGTACGTAAAAAACAAACTGAGAGGTCAACGTTTTTCGACACTTGAAGAAGCGGTTGCTGCGTTCATAATGCATTTTTTGGAGATACCTCATTCAGAGTGGAAAAAGTGCTTCGACAATTGGTTCAAACGCATGCAAAAGTGTATAGATATTCATGGGGAATATTTTGAAAAACAATAAAGCGATTTTCGATGATAAATATTTTTTTGTTCTCTAATCCCGAAATATAAAAGGCCGCCCTCGTATTTGTTCATGATTAGATGTTCCAAGCACTATTGTCGCATAAAAGATTTCTGCATCTCTCTTTCTGTAATTATGGGCATTTTCTGCTTTGGATAATTTTGAATATAATAAATAAAATGTTATAATAAATTGACTTCCTAAACTTAGAAGGTTTATTGATTCGATATTGGTATATCTTATTGTTAAATATATATTATACGCAACACCTGGTTCAGCTCTAGGCATTGTAAGAATTTCAGAGTTACTTAACATAAATAAAATCGTTTGACATGATATAAAATTTGCAATTATCATAGGCTTATAAACTAAACATTGTGCATTCTGTTCATGTTCATCTCAACTTTCCTATTGAATTAACATGACCTTAACACTAATATCAAGGTCAATGTCACACCTGATGTTAACTTTTCCACTCTTTCCAGTTCCTTGGTCCACAAATTATCCTTGACCTCTAGGTTACCATAAAGTGACCCCCCGCTAAATTTATTTACTCCTAGCCAAGAGTATATGTTTATCTAAAAAATCATGAAAGTCATAAGAGAATGCCTAAGAAAATGTAATCAATTGTCTCATTATTACTTTCCTTATGTTTACATTACGACATTGATGGTATTTTAGACAAATGTACGCTCTGTAAAAATCACATACACCTACAAACTCCACAACTAAATTGCAATCACGAAATTTATAACCTGCTATTCAAAAGTTATCTCATTCTCCCCACATACAAGTGTTATCTCTATAAACAGGGTTTATGGAATTGTTGTTACCCGGTATATGAAATAGGGACAACAAATTTAATAACAAAATAACAAAATTGCCAGATCTGAACCCAACTAGTTTGTTTAATGTGGTCTCATTTTCCAAAAACTGTTACCATTTATTTAGAGAAATTAGTGGAATTAAATTTTAGCATATAGATTTCAGTTACCGAGTTTTTTTGTAAGAAAACAATTGTAAGGTCAAATCCCAAATTTTCCATAACCCACAATTTTAAGCTTAGGTAGATATTTATCTTTTTTTCTGAAAAATAAAGAGTAATATAAAAAACCAACACAACAATTTACCTCAAATCACCAACCCTTTCAAATACATTGCGAATCGAATGCAATAAAAAACCCATTAGAAGGCTGCATGACCACATCAACTCCTGTAAATTGTTACTTAATAAAGCCGCTGATATAGCAAACACGTTCATGTAGAGTGTAATCAAAATTATTCAGTGTATTAAATCTAACATGGAATCGCATACTTTATTTTCCCCTCATTCGAATTATACATACGGAAATACTTACAAAAAGGGATTAGTCATAGTGAATCATAAAAAGTCGGTTAGGGAATAAGCCGTGTCTTGGATACCACACATTATCGATACAAATAATTGTGAGAATTCACATGTTACTACAAACTTGCACCCTAATCATAATAATTATGATATGAATCAACGACAATTCATAATATATATACTGACAATGAGATCGGAACACCCAGAAGGAGATGTTTACATTTCATATTACTTCGGTAAAACATAGATGTTATTTATATTAAGGAGTAAATATTTAATATTAGGTAGTTTGGTGAATATTTTTTTTTTTTTTTATCAATTTATATTGTACCTAGTCGTTTATTGTATTTTTAAATTTACCAAAAAACAATCTGTTTGATGGGATCCAAAATCGATGTTTAGTAATGTTAAAATGCCTAGAGTACGGGTACGCCAAAAGTATCGCCATCTAAGTGAGTTTCCAACAGGTCGAATTATTGGTTACAGGGGAAGATCTTTCATTTCGAGAAATCGCTAACCGCACGAACAGAAATCCAACTACTGTTATGAGATATTGTAAAGCGTGGTTTGGTAATACCCAAAATCGGAGAAGAGTAGGCATCGGACGTCGAAGGGGCACAAATGAAGTTCAAGATGGAAGTCTAAGCTTTATGGCCTTTAGAGATCGATTTTCGACAACTCGAAATTTGACTGATGAGTTGTTAGGATAACAAGTTCATCTTGTAAGTGTCCGAATGGTTTACCCCCGTATAAGTTATATTTGGACTGCAGCATTGTCAACCTCATAGGTACTTCTGCACACTGAGTATCGAAGGTGACGACAACAGTGGTGCAGAGAACGACAACATTGGAATGTGCAATGACATCAGGTCGCCTTCTCTGATGATTCTCGATTCTGCTTGGGTGAACATAACGCCGAAGAAGGCTTAGACGGCGTCGAGGACAAAGATGTCAACCTCAGTTTGATGTTGAGCGACATGCACACCGCACAGTAGGTGTTACGGTATGAAGTGCAATGGCACATTGAAGTAGGTGTTTTCATAGTTTCTTTGCCACTGACAACGGCGTCTGTCCTAGACTCCTAAACGTTTGGAAATAAGCAGAAATTTCGTGACTTGTGGTGTTATTTCTAAGAAAGTGCTTAAACGTTGATTGTTTTCCTGTATAATTCTGTCAACTAACCCCCAGCTGTCAAACGACTATTTTGGAGACAATTATATTTCCTCAATCAACCACAGCGTAGAGCTGCCTATCGCTGAAAAGGACGAAATGGTGAAATATATTTTATCGTCTTAGACAAATCAGTATAATCTTTATACTTTTATTTTATGTACCGTATGTTTAACTGTATCTTCAGTGATGTCGATTTTGATCAGACCTTGAAAAATAGTTGGTTACTAGGTGATATATTTTTTAAAGACTTTGCCAACTGGGGATCTTGTAATTTCAGTTTTCGTAATATTCTTAAAATATAATATGGAAGTATACTGGTTATCAAACTCAAAAATGTATTTTTTAATATTTTCTTTTCATTGAGAACGGGGTCTGACCTAAACCCCGAACGTTTGAAAATATACAGTAATTTCGTGAGTTGTGGTTTAGATCTAAAGTTTTAACCTGATCGTGTTTTTTTTGTCGAAAGCGCCTAGGAAAGCCACATAAACATACAGACAACTCTTACAAGTTCGTCAAACTGGAAACCAGTGTCCCTATTATATACAGGTTGTAAACGGTTTGAGTGCAAAGATTTTGAGGATCAATACTTCAGGTCAAAACAAATCAAAAAGCTTTATAACATTCAGAAATAAACTATACTTTTGCAAAAAAAAAATTAAAAAGTTAGAAGTTCTGTAGCCTTTATTACAGTGAATAATAGATTATTTCCGGCTTCAAAATGATTGTAAAGCTAAATTTGTAAATACTCAATAGCGTATACACATTTAATAACTGTATTGACACTGAAAATTATTATTTAAACTCTAAATATTCTGTTATAATTTGCCCTACGTTTCTCCGATCAGATGTGGCAACATAGCATATACTCAGTACTACAGCTGTAAGCTGCGATGAATGCTTTTTTGCTGCCCGGTTCTTTTAAGAAAGTGAGAGTGATTTTTGCGTGACATTCGACATAGCATAAGTTATTTGATTTTCATTTTAAAATATAAATTGGAAAAATAAATAAAATCTGTTGTGAATTGTGAGTTCGAGTGTATTATTTTGTGACAGTGACAATCATACAATAAGGTAAAGACCTGACATGCTATTAATTTGTGGGGAAAGCAAATGTAATAACAAGAATTTTGAATTTTGAATATTTACTATAAATAATCCGTTTGCTCGCCAGAGCTCTATCATAATGACATCCTGCAGGTCAAAGGTTTTTATTTGTCTAAGATAAGTAATATTAATTTCTTAGTAACAATTATTTCTCGAAGAATTTAACACATAAAAGAACTACATATAAGAAACGTTTTGTTTAATATAGTTTGTATCGCATTATTTTTGTATCATAATGTAAACAACTTTGTATCCTCCCTTCTTCAACTTGATGCATAAAATAAATCGCCAAATATAAATATTCATTTCAATACATAGATATTAAAAGGGTACATTTTTGAAAATAATATTTCATAAAATTTTATGTACCTAAATAAATCTACCGGCACTCGAAACTATGAAATTATTTAATAAAAAAAAATAACAGGTGTTCATTTTTTTGTGGTGACTCATTCCTTTATTATTCACACTACAAGCAAATCTCATTTTTAGTGCGACGTTGCCACAATGACAATAATTTACTTAACATGTATTTCAAATTTTCTTGCTTATTAAGGCCTTTAGACCATAGTTTTATAAGAGTTTTTTGTTTTGTTTGGTGGGTACTATCTGCACCTGAAATATATGCAGTCAAACTATTTACACCGTGTATATAAACATTTTTCTTGCTCTATGTATCAAAAGAGGATATAGGTTTATTTTGTTAATTTCCATTGATAACGAGACAAACGCGAACTATCTTTCTAAAATAAATTCTCCAATTTTGATCAAATTCCTTGAGGTAATCCTAATAAATATTTCGAACCAGCTGTTATTATTTTTAACATATTACAAGTAATTAATGGTAAACTGTAAATAAGTACAGAAAATCGTAGTGAAGTGTGAATATTACTTCTGATAAAACACCTTCAGAAATTTCAATGAATTATATTTTGAATGTATAGTCAGTCGTAAGCTCCAACATCGGAGATGGAAAAGTTCTCATAATAGCTTTTTAAAGAAGTTCACAGGAGATTCTGAACTTTTTAATGACATTCTTGAAGAAACTCTTGAGTAGAGGGTTCACTCCAAACATAAAAAGCACAAGCTTTGAATATGTAGAGTATTTTCATTTAAGCTACTTTATGTTTGGTCGAACTTTAAGCATAGGAATCATTTGATTGACATTTTCCGCCTCGATAAAAAATTGAAAATCGTTCAACCTTAGTTGATAAGAATTTCTTAGAAGTTACAAAATTCACAGAAAAACTTTGAATAAATAAGTAACATATAAAATTGTGTGTGGAACAAATAACGTAATCAAATAAACATAGAAGAGAACCAACATAATGAGGTACTAAATTAGGGATCAAAAGTAAAGTCCATCTGAATTTATTCAGAAATTTGAAATATAAAAAAAAGATAGGCAGTCATTGGCACTGACCGTTGAAATCGGAAGCATGTTATGTATCATATCGTCTATGGGTTCCAAAATTGACATTTTGCTTAAATTTTCTTGACTTGGGATAATCCGTGTTACGAGTCATTAAAGAATTTCATTATGTTAAAAATTCTGTTATCGATTATAAAATTTGTAAATTTTGTGTTTTCTCTGTGATCACAAGTTTCTACAGTTCAAGTACTAGAGCAAGGTCTAATTTATCATATGTTCTGTATTTGTTAATTTTATGCACAATTTTTTATAGACTGATTTTAAAATAATCATATATCTTATAACTACACACAATAAAAAATAGTTTTTTGTCCCTAACATTGGAATTATGGGCTTCTTTGTCGGGGTTTTATAGTCCAGTGAATACTTTTATAATTTTTATAATTATGTACAAGTTGAATACAATCAAATTTCAAATTATTTTCACATTGCATAGTCGTATTTCCTTCAATAGTACCCCCAGTTTTGACCTTGGTGTAGTATTCAGTCTCACATATAATTATATTACATACATACAAAAATAAGAATTTTTGTATGTATGTATATTTGACAGATTTGTAACTTCTCAGAGAATAAGACAATTGGTATGTCATAATGTTTTGTCCATTATATACACGCCACTTAGGGTTTAAAATGAGAACAGAAATTAAATTAATATTTTATTAATTTAATGAACGTTTGTTTGACCTCTGTTGTTGTCAATTAATCTTTCCTAAAAAATATGTTATTTGCTAATAAACATCATATATTAGTCAAGTGAAAATGAACCACAAAATCATCTTGTAGAAGTTGCAAATAATAACATGATTAGAACTTTGAAATCTATTTGTGTTTGATAATATTGTAGCTATATTAAAAAAAAACGATATGAATTTTGCTTGACACTCACTTCAAAAATGTACTAGATAATTGGCGTCTATTCTTATTTGTACTTAATACTTGGTATATAGCTACCTAACAACTATGAATGTACAATTACCTATATAGAAACTTAATAGGTTTCTACTTAGAAAAGTAGTTATTATGTATTATTTTTACTTTTTTTATTTCAGATTTGTTGACTCCTATTATTTTAAGACACGCTCTAACAAACTATGTGTATATCGTTCAAGAAATTTTACCTGTCATTAATAATTAATTTTCTGACATATTTGGATAAAAATGTAAAAATATATGAGGAAAATTAATTATACCATAACCCAGAAATCATTTACGTTTTATTAGATGGCAATCTAAAATATGTTTTTGGATTATCTGAAAAACGATATATATCATAGAAAAATATACAAAGCCACTTCTGGATATTCCATAATTAATAAAATAATAAAGTTTTAACTTGCCAAATCGGTTACAACTTTTTCAAGAAATATGCGTCGAATGCAGCACCGCTTTTTTGAAATCAGTAATAGTTCGTATAAAATTCCAACAGTTATGTTGATCAGTAAACAAATTCCAAAGAACATGCAATGAAATGTAGATTATTAAAAATCGCATTTAAGTTCTCTTTTCAAAAGGTACAGAATCAAAAGTTTCTTGAAATCTCAATTACAACAGTTATTAAGTGACATTACTATATGGAAACATTCCCCAGTTGATGAAGTTTCAGTAGAAAGAATAGTAAACAGAATATCAAAGAAATTAGATAATAATCAATAGATTGGAAAAATCGAAATCTGTAGAGTAGAATTTCAAAAGTAGGTCACCCACTGACTGAAAAAAAAAACACAATCAACCAAATGGTAAGGACAATTCGCTCATAGCCCTAGTTGAGTTTATACCAAATAAATATTGACTAATATGGAAGAATACATAGAATAGACGTAATAGCTAACACTGTGTATAAATGCAAAAAGAGGAAAGGGAGTAACTTCTTAGTATGATGTAAAGAACAAACATATGTTGCTGTTTACATTAACAGTAAAAATTATAGTTGAAACATCTTTGGACACAGATAAGTATCACATAATACACAAAAGACTTATTTATATAAAAAATACTAGTTTATCATAATGCAGACATCTCTTTACCTCAAAACGTCTGTGAGGTAGATTTTCTGTATAGGCAACCAGTAACCAGGGATATTTTTCCAAATTCCTCACTAGGCTTTGAGCACTATTTACAAATTTCAAATGCTTATCAGCTTTTGGAAAAACTGAGGAGAGCAAACCTTAATGTAAAAGCAAAATAATCACAAAGTTCTACACAACAATCACTGCGAAATCACTAGATTAATGTTCGCTGACTTTTATAAGACTCCAAAAGTCAAGTCATCAAGTCTATACAGGAACGAAAACAAAGAAGGCATTGGCAAGGCCTTCTTTGTTTTAACTTATGTTAAGAATTAGAACATTTTTTAAGTTACATAGAAATTTAATAAGGTACAAGTCATTGAAGAGATTAATAATTTTATTATATTAAAGTGTATACTTACGTTATGTCGCTCTTTCAATAGAAACAGCAAATTGGCTTACCTAGAAATATAAATTCAATTAGATATAGCCGCACACCAAATTCGAAAACATCCAAGAACTATGTATGACAGTTTTATTAATTAGAACTATATTGAAAATGAAACATTATGCGGATATTTATTTTGATATAGCTCCCAGATTTAGCGAACAGAATTCCTAGAACTATGCGGCCTTCAGAATAGCTCACATAAGATGTCTCTAAGTTAACATGTGGTAGTTGCCCGAAAGACGGTCTGGACATTTAAAAGCCTATGAAATCCGAGGTACAACATTTCTACCTTTGCCGACCATTTATTTAATGAAAATTACGTTACACCAACTGCTTTCGAAATATTACATCTAGGACAAAAAAGTAAAAAATTATCACTTTTAGAGTCACTTGAAACCCATAAAATTAAAAATTCACCAAATTTTTTAAATGACATTACTTAAACTCAATATCTTTGTATAATACAACAATCATGATTATATTAGTGGTTTTTAACTTTACTATCATTAATTTTATACCGTAAACATAGTGTATTTTTTACCCAAGTACCCAAATTCTCCATCATTATTTTACAACACGGTATAAGGTGTTTAAGTACTTCTTGGGAAGTAACACCACAGATGAGAAAATTGCAGTATATTCCAAACGTTTCGGAGTCTAGGTCAGACCCCGATGTCAATGTTTAAGAAACTATGAATAAAAAAACCAAACTGTATAGTTTAGTCTTTAGTTTAATATTTATTTCTGACGAAGCCTGTCATCTGACAATTGTCAAATAATATCTAATAAATTAGTGAAAATTACCACAGTGGTTAGTGCTTAAATATAATTAAAAATAAAATTTTGAAATTAGTAATCCTTTCTTTGAACCCCTGTGTAGAATCTAAATCTGATGTGTGATTGCACTGAATTTTTTTAGTGTCTTTTTTATCAGACAACACCATGTGTTGAGTCAGGAAACAGGAATATATCTTTTTCATTCTATTCCAGTATATAGACTATTCCCGGACCATCACACTTAATTATCAAAAACATATATTTGGGTTATAATACAATGTAAATGATATCTACAAAATCAAACTTTGACATAAATATTTGGAAAACCTAATTGTCTAGTAGTAAGTGATTCGAAACTATACACAAAAACTTACAAAGCTTTAGGGCACAAATTAAACGTGAAATAGGATTGATATAGTCATTTTTTGAAATCTTAAAATAAATGCTTCAATCTAGTCGTCCAATGTGCTTAATAAGAAATGTTTTTAATTAAAGCGCCTTTCCCGTGCTAACTTATGGTGCAAAGACCCTGTCAATGAATAAAAACAACATCAGTAAAATTTTAGTAAAAAAGATCAATTTCAAATTAACTTGGGTTGGTCATATAGCTACTGTGACAAATACTCGATGGAAAAAAGAGTTAGAAAATGGAGGCCAACAGCAAAAGCGTACAGAAGCAGAGAACAGAGGCCCACAAGATGACTTTGAACTAGAGCTAAAGCTGATGTTATATCCAAAATAAATAAAAGGAAAGAAATTGTAGGAGATTGTACGCCAGGACCGGGATGAAATCGGGAAATCAAGCAGTAGGTAGATGCGGTGTATATACTATCAACGGTACTCAATTGATTGGTGTGTTCTTTACTTTTTTTCAACCACAAGGAAATATAGTTACATGAGTATAACCAACAAAACGCCTAAAATCAATACTAGACTGCGTGATACTGCAACAAATAATAACTAAAAAGACAACAGATGTGTACCGTAGAACAGAGTGTCACTCAGATCACTTCCCACTTGGAAAATCATTGTACTTCTGCCATAAGCTACGACTAAACCCGGAAAAAGGTTACACACAGATACTGGTACAAACCGGACAGTTGCGGAGATCAAACGAACAAACCGAAAGTATCAAACAGAATTATTAAAAGACGACTTTGTATTATGTCTCTACAAATATAGATTATCGGAACTAAGAAATGTATATAAGTCTTTTGGACAAGCGGGCAAATAGCCAACAAAAACAAACCTGAGTAGATGAATGATGACTTAAAACTATGAAATTTAACAAGGAATCAATCATAAATGGCTTAACATCCATTGTCCTGAGGATAGGAAGACATATGCAAGAATTCGAATAGCTGTTAACAGAGAAGTGAGGAAAGCAAAATACGACATGTGGTTAAAAAAAGTAGAAATGTGACGAGAAGCTTGGAAAACTGTCACAATTACAACAAAAATTTAAAAGAAAAAAAGTAATATACCTCTCATAAACATAGATCGGAAAATATATTTACAAAATTTGCTCAACGAGCATACAAATTTGTATGTAGGAAACAGAAAAGGAAGAGTGGACGACTTTAAGGGAGAGGTGAATAAAAAACTGTACAAGAAATAGATAAAGTCCTTAAAACAATGATAAATAATAAAGCTCCTGGGCCTGGAGGCATTCCAATCGAGTTAATCAAGTAAAGTCCTAGAGGAGTAAAAGACATTTTAGCAGAAATGTTCAGATAATACACCAGAGAACCAGAAAATATTCCAGATGAGTGGAAACACACATACATAATATAAACCCGATACACAAGAAGGACGACAGAAAAAATGTGAAAATTATAGGGGCACCAGTGTGGCTAGTTCGATTGGAAGGCTGTATGAGCGCATAATAAAGGTCTGTTCTTCACGAGATAATTAAACAAAAAATAAATGTTGACCAAGATACTGACATAATAGACAGGCTGGAGAGAAAAAGGTTGACATGGTAAGGGAACTTACTTTCCACCGGGAAAATGTAGAAAAGAAAGTCCTTGGAGAACATGGTTACAAGGCGTAAAAGAGTTAGTAACTGCTAGAAAACTATCCACGGTAGATATAAAAGATAGAAAATAGCTTGCAGGAAATGGCGCTGGCTGTAAAAAGTCTGCTGCAAGATAAAGATAAACACTTCGAATCACAGTATCATTTCATAAACGACTTTCATATTTGATACAAGTAATACTGTTTTTGAAGATTTATCGGGATTTTAAGTTACTCCCTGAATGAGGTAATATAAACGTTACCCAAATTATTTGGTATGCTGTAAATATTCACATCTATACTGATTTTCCGATAACTAAAAAAACTACAAATTTTGAATAAATTTCGTATGTAATACTCACACCTTTTCCCCATGAATAACGTGAACCGAAAATACCCGTTTTTTTCCGTTAAATTATGTCAGGTAATTTATTTACTTTTGTCGCCTTTATTGAAGTTTCTATATGCACGGAAGCTACACAGCTTCCGCTCAGATATTCCATTGGCAACTTTACAGTGAAAACGCCATTCATTTTGATCGATACGATAAGTCTTGCCCTGGACCTGGCACCTTTTACTCATCGAGAAGAGCTATTGCTGACCTTTCCTTCTCTTGCAAAAATATTTTCACGGCTTTATCGCATGAAAAATTGCTTCCACTTTCCTGACACCGACCGTGGACGAACGTGACGTAACCTGCACACTCGATTCCCCAATTCAACAATAAGCATCTCACTGCAATTCGACTTCGAATATCAAAGCCGTTTCTTTCGGATGAGCGCATTTTTTATGTACGAAGTATTCTGCGAAATAGTCAATTCGTTTTTCTGCCAGGGAAGGACTTGAATCTCCTTAATTTAACAGGTGAACAAATAACATTTTAGAGTCTCCCTGGTGAGATGAGATTTAGAGATAAACTAAAGAAGAACTTTTTTGGAGGAATAAATTTCATTAGAGCATAACTTAGAGCATAACTCAGCCTGTATGACGCAACTAGTGATTTAAAATTTCCAACAAAATTGTATATCTGTGGAAAATGATTTTTCTTCAGGAAAAATTGGGTAGAAGGAAATTTTGGGAAAAATATTTTTTGTTATAATGTATAATAAAATAAATATTGTCAAGCTCTACTCCGTGTATGAATTGTATTCCAATTAATAACAACGATTTCAAATTCTTAATTCACAATACCTACAACTCAACTAACATTACAATATGATCTTTAATGTCAGATTAAACAAACAGACCTGAACTCAACAAAGAAGGGTTGCCAGGTCAATGGGCATCATTTTCCCATTAAAATTTTCATAATCCCCGTATACATACACACATCCAGAATACACAAATAGTGTCTTACGTTCTATACTCATATATATATCATATACACATATACCGCTATACAAATATTCTTCAACATTTATATCTGTAGTGTTCGAATTAATTTCTACCTATTTATTATAATATATGGACAGTTTTAGCTTTTTTATAATGTGTTTTCTACAATTCATAGCTTTAAGATTGTTGTCTAGTTTATTGAAATATTTAATTGTTGCTTGGTATTTAGAATTCTGTATATTGCAGTTTTTAGTTATTTTTGGAAGTAACAGTGATTTATTTTTTATTACACTATTCGATTGAAATTATTTATCTTTTAAGCCGTCATAATGAAACTTGAGGGATGCTAATATAAAACATTATCTTATGGTTAAAGAAATTTGATCGCTTATCTATTTTGACTCTTTTTAGTAACCTGTTTATTGATTTATTGATTAGTACATCAACTACTTTATGGTACGCTCCTCCCCAAGCTAGTATCCCATATGTTGCAATCATCTGCGTAAGATAATATAGAATTATTGGGTAAGCTAAATAGCAGGTCATTTGTGTATAGGAGAAACAGTAATGGTCCTAGTATAGAGCATTGTGGTACTTCCGTAGCGAGTTTATCTTTGCTACTTTTATAGTTAGTAATCCATACAAACTGATACCTATCTGTCAAATAACTCTTTATGAGATTTAGGGTAATTGCACTAATCTCGTAGTTATTTAGCTTTTCCAATAATATCTCATGATTAACCGTACCAAATCATTTTCCAAAAAACAAATTTCTCTAGTAATAACATACAAAATAACAACTAAAAGTAAAATGGCATCATTTTTCTTACCATCCTATAAATACTGGAAACCCATAAAACAATTGTCAATGGTATAATAGTAAACATTTCATAAACTCATTTACTTTCCTGTTTAATATATAGGATACTCAAGAATCACTGTTATTACAATTGAAGTAAACCATTACATGTGTCTGAAAATATTTTGTTCCCTAAAAACCCATTCGACCGTCATCTGGTGAAAATTCCTGGCAATGTGAATGTCAATTTCTTTGGTACTTTGACATCACTTTATTTGCGTTTACAGCGGGTATTAACAAGAAATTTATTGTAAACACCAAATTAACTTTTGTATAAATGTGGATGATCATAATTTTTTTAACCAAAGCACTATGAAAAATCTACTTGTTATAAGTAATTTATGTATTAAGTTTTATCCAGTATTCCATGTGGTAAAATTGTAAATATTAGACTCTAGTCATTATTTCCGAACTAACTTCCCCCTAGAAGAAATCCTCAGAAAAATATAGCCTCAAAAAATTCCCGAATTCCAAACAAATTTCGAGAATTTTTAGAGAAAATCCCCAAACCTGGTAACGCTGCAACTAAGAGCTGCCTAGATCGCTTACATATTTTATTAAATATTCAAGTACTTCAAATAGCTTTTAAAATTAATTTGATAGAAAGGTGCATAAAGAGGACTATATAAATAACTAAAAAACATACATTACATGACGTACAAAGTCCTAGCGAAGTTAATAAAAAATCAGTTAGAAAAATACCAAGAAGAGCACATAGGGGAATACCAGAGTGGGTTCAGGACAAGAAGATCAACCACTGACCAGATATTTATTATGAAACCGATCCAAACAAAATGTTTATGAGTAGAATGTAAGTTTACATCAAATATTCACAGACTACAAACAAGTATATGACACTATTAAAAGGAATAAGCTGTATCAGGCATTAGAACAGTTATGAGTCCCAAAAAAGCTTAGAAAGCTAATAGAGATGACGACCAGAGAAACAGAAAACAACATTATTATCAGTGGGAATCTGTCCGAGGAATTTTCAATACAGAATGGGTTGTGACAAGAAGAGCCACTGTCTACAGTTTTGTTTAACCTAGTACAAGAAGTAATCCTTAGGGAAAGTGGTATTAACTCTAATTGGTTGATATATGGGTCCAGAGAGATCCAAGGATGCAGTTATAAGGACGTTCAAACTGTTGGAAGCAAAAGTCAGAGAATACGGCCTTGCAGTAAATGAAAATAGATGTTAATTTCTCCTTTTTGATTACAAATGCCATACTGTGCTACTGGCATCATTAATTCGGCAGAACACACTATTTCCTAGAGTTCAAGCGTATTTCAGGAGGAAGAAAGGTGGGAGTATAAGTAGGTCGAACAGTTTTGAAAGAGAAGATGAAACAAAGATAGTTTTTGACTTGAGAAGAAGCAGTGAACAGACATACGTGGTAAATAAAGAAATTATTTAGAAATTTATAATTTTGTCCGAGCTCAAGCTAACTCCAATTTTAGAATAGGTTTTGTTTTTTAGTCCAAAGAGATCATTTGCTAACACTATGCCGAAATCCTGATCAAGAAAGGTATTTCAATTAATTTTCTCCTCCTCTAAAAATAATCACATTGCTTCCTCAAGCTACGACAACTATAATAGATGCACTCGAAAGAATAAATTCTTGCAATATTATCTAAACAAATGAACACTACAGATAGATTTAGATCATACATAGAAAAAGGAAAGAATAAATTGATTTTCAGCCAACCTCAACTATGACAAAGCTTCCGAAAGGAAAGTCAAGTAAAGCTGAACTAACAGCAGTCAATACTTGTCATTGTAGGACTGTCAATCATTTAAATTTATTTTATATATTCATTTAAAACTAGGTCAGAACCAGACTGGATAGGCCTGTATTTTTAAATTAACAATTGTTGTTCTTAAGTGTGGTGATATTTCCCCAAAATACCGTAAAAATAAACATGGAAATCTAGTTCAAACATATTCTCAGGTTAGGTTCACGAAAACAAGTTCTTAAAGATTTTCAATGCCACTATATGATACTGAATAAGGATCTCAAGATTTTTCATTTCATTGAACGGAAGACAATACAATTTTTCTAATGAGAACCTTTATCAGTTGCACTTCCCTTAACTGATTGAAATCTCGGATAATTAATTATATATTTAGTATAGATAACTGAATTTAAATAATATTAAATGCATTTTATAAGTAAACAACTTTCTGAAATCAGTATCTTGTATTGATATATTAATTAATAACTAAACATATAAAAAAAATTGTACAAAATTCCTTTTGAATCATATAAAAAAATAATTATTTTTATTTGAAAGCACAAACGAACTACCCCAAAAGAGAAAAAGTTAACAAAGTATTTTTTGTTGGTCAAAGCAAAATATAGATTAAACAGAAACCCTTTGCATATAAAATTAAACGGAATTATGTAATATGTTCCTGTCATTTGTGCGAAATCGCAAAAGCTTTTCAAAAGAAAAAAATATTTCAGCAAATGTATGACTCCCTTATCAAAAGGGATATCTGATCCAAGCAATATTCAAAAAATATATACTAAAGACCTTTTCGTTGATAATCACGACCTCAACTAATGTGTTCTACGACCATTATGTCTAGATATTTTACTAATAACTTTAGTATATCAAACTAATGTAGTAGTTATTTTTGATTTTATGTTACAATTAATTTCAGCGAACTTAAACTTTTAACGCCCATTTAATTATTAAACTTTTTTTAACGTTTCCTATAAATGGGTCTGAATTCTACAAAATGCTCTACACAGAATGTTTCATAAATACTGTATTTGATTTCCCGTTTGTTTGTTTCTCATTAAGTAGCAAAGCATTTGAAAGCAGTCGGTTAAATGTTATATTAGTTTTGCTTTCTACTTATGATCAGTAGCCACATGGCAATAATTTTATTAATTGATTTGCTTGATATTTTACGATAGGCAATCAGCAATTACAGATAACACACACTATTCCAAAACAATGCTTCTTGTTCCCTTTATTAAAACTGTAACAATATTTTACATGTTTACATAAACTAGTCTCTAGTTATTAGTTTTTATTTTTTCTAATAATAAGTGATATTACACAGAGTTGCAACTGAGCCATTACAAATACAAGGATGTCCAAAAATTACTTTACATTCAGCTATTCATATCCAATCAAACATTCATGTCAATCCCTGTTATAGAAACAGACAATACTAATCGCACTTCTATCCCTAGACGATCGTATCAATGTAACTCAGGAAGCAAACACCTGAACAATCAGCAGGCCAAGTAATCAGAAAGATCTTGAACTTCCCTAGCTAACTAATGCACAAGAGAAAAACAGAGCCGAAAGAAGACAACTATTGGAGTCTCACTTTAGTTACCTTGATTAACTGAATTCGGAAAAATCAGACAGAACTTGCAAAAAATCTCAAGAGGATTAATGCATTTCGATTTTTAACAGACGCAAGCATTTGATAATGGCCCAGAAAGAAAATACAGAATGAACCAACACGAAGATAACGAGGACGACCATAAACCCAGAGTTGAAAGATACTTTAGTAGGAATGCGGAACTAAGAAAACGTTCCAGAAGTTAGGGTCATGACACCTGAAGAGGTAAAAGACTAAAGTCATGAAAGACACCCGGGCGCAAAAGGCAATAGTTTCCTTAACAAACGTAATAGTAAGATTTCGTTTTTCCCCGTCGAAATGGTATGACGCCGACATAATCATGTTGAAAATGGCCAATAAGAATGGAACGTTTCCTTTTCGGTAACGAAACGTTAGACATGTTAACTATAAATAAAATAACAAAAAGTATTCCATCACTTCAAGAGCTATGAACTGAAAGTGATTTTACCGAAAACTAAATAAGTCTGAGACGTAGCAAAAGACTTCTACTGTGAGAGGCAAGACTGACTGATATTTAAGATAAACAAACTAGGTTTCCTCTCATAGAATTCAGCTAGAGTGCTGTTTTATGAGATGTTGAAGAGTGAGAGTATAAGTATGCCGTAAACATTCCAGAAAAAAAACCTAGCGGCAGAATTTTCCTAAGACCACTCCCGTCATCGATGTAATTTCAATCTACACGACTGTGGTTGTTCAAATAGCCGACGACTCCTCCATAGAATATCAATTACTCAAATTCGAGCCAGCCTTGAGGCGATTGCAGTGATTACTGATGATGATCTAGCAAAGTGGTGCCTCCAGGAGATAAACGAAGACAAAACATTAGCACTTATTTTCAACAGGAGAAATCGACAGATAGTTTTAACACGAAACCTGACCATTACTAGTAAACAAACTCTATGTAGGAAAAAGTTGAAATGTGTAGGGTTCCTCGTGACAATAGATTGATGTTCAGAAGAAGAATCTGGTAATAAAGTCCATAACTCGTGTTAGATCTTATCTTGTAACAGGAAGTGGAAGCCAATTCGGACTAAAACCTCTGTTTACATCTTCCAATTGACGCACTATATTAAACCAAAGCCAACTATACAAAAATGATGCGAGTGGTATTGCAGAAGCAAAACTTTCTCAGGAAAAGAGCCAGTGTTATTTTCAGGGATAAAAGAGGTACACCGTTAGAGGCTCCTGAGCGGTGGCGGTGGAGGGGAGTTGGTGAATATTCTGTATGTTTCGAGCTTTATACGAACTGTTAGTCTTGCATCATATATTGAAAATGTAACTTTCATACAGAAGTCTATCAGACTTTGGGAAATTATCCATACTGCTGTAGAAAACTGCCTTGAATAAGTTTATAATTTCAATTACTAATTTTTGTGTTCTTTGTAGCAAACTATTTTTTAATTTTTATTCAAAAACTTAACAAGATCCTGCACATTATTTAATAGATTACTCTCCTAAAACAACTTCCTACAAACCTTTCTCCAATAATATAGCGCAAATGGTATTAATTAAATATTGCTCATGCATATATTTTATATCTGCATTAAATATATCGCATTTAAAATGGCTGTAATACACAACAAATTTCCATTTAATATAGTGAAATCCATCACAAAAGGCTAGTTTTATTTATAGAATGCATCGTGTCCAATTTTATAGTAATGGCCTCGATCAATGTTGTTATTATAGTTATGAGATGTTATTTTCACTGCATGAAAATGTTTTATTTCCATAATATTTACAATAGCGACATAATGTAATAAACAACTTTGGCAATTGAAGTAGGATCAAAAGAATTTGGTATAAATAGTCGACTTATAATGTTATTATTTATAATTGCAAGAGGGTAATAGAAATTGAATATATTTCTTACATCTCCGTTGTTGGAAATCAAACTATCGTTTTATTATTAATAGTAGTTTCTGATAAAATTAAAGGTATTGGAAATAAATGCAAGTAGAAACGGTTTTTAAAACAAATGAAATACTAAAATAAAATCTGACAAATACAAATCCGGAAAACTCTACTCAAAGTTCCAACAATTGTGTGTACAGTGTGCTTTGTGTCTGAGGGAAAACATATACCGTTGAAACATCAAGAGCTCTCCAAATAAGGGAAAGGTATACCATACAATATATATCCAAACATATTATACAGGAAAACTGGTTGAGAAATCCACAGACATAACTGCTCTCAGTTAAACCTGTGAGAGAGTTTTTCTATAATAGAGCAAATAGTGTTTCGGGCAGTTTCCACAAATTGCCATATGTATTACAGCTTGATTTTTAATTACCTGACTTTCCCGTATTTTTTAGAGACGATTGTGAGGAGTGGACACCCAAGATGAAAAATCAAAATATCTATTATTAATAGTTTTACATGAAACTATTATTAATTTTAATTTCAGCAATCTGTTCAAAAGGATAGTTAATTGTTCATATAAACAAATTTTATTTTGTGAACATTGGGGCAGAAACTCTGCATATTTCTACACACATTTTCCCGAAAATATAAATTTTGGTATTTACTAAACGAATATTTTACACATTATACAGGGTTAATACACAATCAATAATCTTTTTAAACTGAAAGTAGGCAAATATTTTAAAATTTTGCCAGTACAACTGCTAAATTTCGATTTAAAAATGCTAATAAATAGAACTTTCTTCTTCTAAAGAAAATAAATTCAACTATCGTTCAATGAAATCCCGCTGACATTACCAAAACTTTAATGAATATGATATAACCTATATAGACCAGGGCTGAACCCTTTGAAAATGGTAAAAACTGAAGGAAAATAATAGTAGGATGAAACCCATTGGAAAAAAAGAGAATATAACAAAAATGAAAGTAAAAATAATTTACAGGCGATTTAAGGTAGGCTAGTGAGAGGGGGTGGGGTTATAAAGATAAAAACGGTTTATTGCCATTTCCGGCAAAACTACAAGTCCTATGAAAAAAAGTTAAATAGCAAATTTGTAGGAAATAAAAAGATCTACAACTTTTTTCCCATAACCCCAAAATTTATGTGAGAATTCAAAAAAAGTTTGTGTTTTTTTTATGTTTTTAGATTTTATGTCCCCAACACACTGTAATTTTTTTGATTTAAAATATTTATTTGTTTCACCTTATTTTGCCTTAATATTAAAAAGAAGCACTCTAATTTTCAATCAAAAATTCTCATTTCAAAATATGTCCTTTTGTAAAAAAATGGGTGGGTTTCTGATGGTGTATAAAAATATATACATTACTATGGCAAATGTTCACAGAAAATGCAAAGGAACGCAAAAACCTCTAATCCCAAAATTGTTTAATCATTATGTACAATTTAGAACTATTACTTAAAATTTTTACTTCTATTACTTAACGTAAGATTCCATTTTGCATTGATAAACAAAATAAGTCGAAATATACTACTATAATTAACAACCAAGTAAGATAATAAAGTTAATATTTAATAATACATCTACAATATTTTGAGAAAGTTATAGAATCTTCTTTAGATTAAGATTATAATTATATACCTGAGTGACCTACGGAAAATTTTAACCCATCAAACGGTATTTCACAAAGAAGTCGGGGAGTTTCTTTCGTTTCTTTGCATTTTCTGAGGACGTTTACCAAAGTAATGTATATATTTTTTACACCATCAGAAAGTAGAGGTTTCAACAAACAAAAAGATCACCGACTTTTTTAAAAAAGCAGATATTTTGACGTCAGAATTTTCGATTGAAAATTAGGACGCTTTTTAGATATTATGTCAAAATAAGGTGAAGAAATAAATATTTTAAATAAAAAATTACAGTGTGTTTAAGACATAAAAATGTGAGCTTCTCACCACTTTACGTAAAAAAACTTTATGTAAAACAAAAATAAAAAACCAAAAACTTTTTTTAATTGTTCACATAAATTTTAAGGTTATGTGCAAAGTAAACACAAAAGTAGTAGATATTTTTTATACATACAACTTTGACTTTTAACTTTTTTCCAAACCACTTATACTTTATTTATATAAACCGTTTTTTACCCTTAAAGATTCATTCAGTATATGGTCGCCTTCTAGTAAGCAACAGGCGTTCAAGGTAAATTGTATGTAGTTATGTGAATGTAAAATTAGTGGAAATAAATTATAGTAAGTTCCATCGAATGTTTCAGTAAATCCAAGAACCCATACCGAAAGGCTGCTACTCAAACGATGGTCTAAAAACTAGCTCAAACATTTTCTCTGTATGAATGTATAATTGAAATACTCAACAGTGTGTTTTAGCACTCCTTTCGTGCATTTAAAGAGGGTCACCAGAACTTTCGTTACACAAGTCCAAAACTAACACGAACTCTACTATGTCGGACGACTTAGAATACCCATTATTCAATTGATATTAACTTCATATTCGTCAATGTTTTATAGTAATTAACAGCTTCAAGATAAATCTTTATGTCTATAACGAATTGGTTTATACTCGTCAGTTAAAAATGGACGAATCAATTACTTTTATCAATACAACAGGCCTGTCTATGTTTATATTCAAAAACTAAATAAGCATCCTTATACTCTACAATAAATCTTCTTCTGGCGCTTTCTTTTATGTGTACTAAAGTCTATAATAAGTAAAGAGTACATAGTGTCAAGGTCAGTTTGTTGTTTTGTGAAAAAGAATCTTTCTTTTTTGAACTTGTGGAAGTTTTTATGACACATAATGATGGGGCAAATGTGCTGTTATACAAATTACCAATGTCAGAAAAGAAAAAAGAAATAAAAATTGACCTCAGAATAGTTAATAGTAGTCATGATTAAGAAACAAAAATATCTTAACCTTTTGCATTAAAATTAATTTACCACCTTTCCAGAAATCCGCGATAAACTTTTACATTTTAAAACTAAGTTTGATTTCGATCCTGGACATTTTTTTCTCCCCGATGCGTGTTTTTCCAAGATATTGAGGTACTACAACACGTAATTGATAGGGTATATATAAAAATTAGTACTTTAGTTGTATTTATGCATTCGTGTGATAATGAGAGTGTTAAATATATCTCGTGTAAGGGAAGAGTACTCGAAGTACATACATTTCATTTTCACAAGCGCTCTTACAGGAGGAGTAAAATCTCGGATGTTTCTTTATATGGTTGCATAAAATAAGATAATTGTCGAAACTGACTCCGTAGAAATCCGGGAAACTCGGAAACAATTACAACCCAAGCCGCGAAAACCTAAGCAAACAAAAGATCAAGTTTTGACCACCACTTCAGGGCAAGAGAAGCCAACTTTCGAAAACGTCTTTTTTTGAAAAATAAAAAAGAGGTTTCTAAAGACATGGTTGAACAGGGTACATTTTCTATTAGTAAGAATCATTTAATGCAAATTTTGGACAGAAGCGCAATTTTCAGGGTATCTCCAATATTTCTCGAGAAAATTAAACTCGTCCTTTAGCTGCAAAATATCGTTTTCGACACATTTTTGTTCCATCTATATTTTTCCTTTGCTGTATATTTATATCATCATTTAAAAATAGATAGCTTTACAAATTGCTAAGACTAACTCTTTATGCTCACTAAACAGAGTATATGAACCAATTTATGACACTAAAGCAACAACTTAGAAAATAAGAAGTGTCGTTTTTTCAGTAATATCACTTACAAGGTTGGGTTAGGTCACTTTATATTGGAAGCATAAAGATATCGTTTTGAAAAAAGTTACGATTGTCAATAAGCTTTAGTATTCTAACAAATTTACCCGGAGTTACCACTGAAGGAGAAATTTAAGGTAATATTTCTCGATGGCACTCTCCATATCGCATGGCACATTTCCTATTGTTGTCCTACGAAATGATTTTCATGCGGGTTTGCTTCGTGGAAATTGTGTAGACTATACGAGATAGATTTGCATATTTATTCAAATTGGAATCTTGTCGTTTGCTCAAGTTCCATTTTGTTCTTTTATTGTTGAGTTACACAAAATTCAGCAAATATTTGTCCTGGGCTTTTTCGGTTCTTGAAATCCGAGTGATATGTGCCCCGAGAATGTAAAATTATGGTAATTGGGGATTGAGATTGAAATTAGCCCATAGTTATTTGTCGATTTTACAATATGTACATAGTGATCTGATTTTTTAAAAAAGCGATGAACGTAACTTTTGAATTCATATGAGTGGGTGTCAGTCACAAGGGAGTTTTGTAAAATTCGTTCACAAAACTAATTATAAATCTGGGTCGGCAAATATAAAACAAAAGCCATGATTAAAAACTATTGAAGCTTTATATACCTACTCGAAAACTATCTCAAACTACGTATTTAAAACTCTTACGTTTTATATGTACATCTCTACCAGATATTATAGATTTGTTGTTAATATCTAGAATAGTGTAACAAAATTGTCATAAAATATTGATCATCTACAAATTGTATAATGATAATATAACATTTTTTAACCACATAACCTATATTTCCATGATGTAATAAAAAGGTGGAACCACGGTTCCAATTTCCCTAAGGGTTCAAGAATGTCGGAATAATAAACTAAAAAAGTCCTCAAAATACCACGAACTGTTTCGCCCGGTTCTTCAATTAACCGCGGAATCAACACTTTTCATGTTGTAAATTGTATTACATAACTGTCAATAAATTTTAAATTTACATTATTAAGAAATGAAAGATAACTTCCTGTAAATAAGGTGTATGTATAGAAACTGTTTTTCCAATAAATGAAAAAAATAATGACATGAATAACCTGATTTTTGTAAGAGGTTACACGTCACATGCTCAAATTTGACAGCATTTATTTACGAGATTAATTGATGATTTATTTTTAATTTTAGAATAAGGTGAACCCTAATTCATGAATATAATAATTAAAATATATAATTAAATTTGATAATGGAGAAGAAAGTCGTTTTAAGGCATTATTTTGAAAAGGTAATTACTCAATGATTGATCTCGAAAAGCGTAATTTTAAATGTTTATAATATATACTTTCAAAAGGCAGATGAATTTAATAATGATTTATGAATTAAGGTATAATATTAATGGGAGGATATTGTTACAAGGTGTTAAAATTAACAGATAATCCATCTATTTGGTCAGAAGATTAAAATGTGTATAATTGAACGCAGAAAGTTAATATTATAATACAAAATACAGTTTATATGAATTTCTGTAAGTAATTATTTTATCACAGTTGAGAATTTCATCCCAGAAACAGAAACTGTTCCCAGTTTTCTAAGCAATACAGACTCGAGTATATTCTCTAATAATATGTCCACCTCCATCTCGAATGAATACAAACCTGCAAATAATACCAATTCAGTATGTCTGGATTTATTTGGACTATTTTTTTTATAGAATATTACAATTCGGCACCGCACAGTACAAACCATTTTTGAAAAATGTGCTGCAGAATATATTATACTAACGCAACCAAAACACACTGAATTATGAATTATCCAATGACAACATTAATGACGGGAGAGTAAGTCGGGCTAGAGGCACAGAGCCCCC
Source organism: Octodonta nipae (assembly GCA_034190945.1). Classification (NCBI taxonomy): domain Eukaryota; kingdom Metazoa; phylum Arthropoda; class Insecta; order Coleoptera; family Chrysomelidae; genus Octodonta; species Octodonta nipae. The sequence goes on from CM067222.1 coordinate 31,328,452, forward strand.
AGCAGGTTATTAGGGCAAGAAACGACTTTTTCCGTGATTGTAGCATTGCCATGGGATAGGAGTTGAACAACCTTTTTAATAAAGCAGATTTATGGCATAGAAAAATCGTCTCATGGATTCACAAATATAGGCACAAATCGTGATTGATCTAATAATATTTGATAACAAGCAAAAGGTAAAATAAAATCCATACTGGATATAAAAAATAAAATATTTCTTATTTGTTATATCCTCGAATCATAATCTTTCTATATTTCACACAACTATAGTGACTTGGCTATTTTCTACAAGCTATAAAAAATATCTCTTGGTATGGCAAAAATTGTAAATGAATTCTTTAGATAAGATAGAAAGAGAAGATTGCAGAGAGTGAAAAAAGCAAGATAACAAATGAATGTTGACTCATTCATTGAAAAAGTTAAAATCATCAAGTCTCACAATTAATATTAAGATCTGGCAATCGGCAAGGCAATTATCGATGGAATCAATCACCATTTCCCCTATACGTTGGCAACACTCTCGTTGTAAGAACTCTCAGAGGAGAGGTGAAAAAATTGCATGACTTCGATTGAGTAGTTGTCGAGTATTGACGTCTAAGTGACGCTACACTTATTTTTGTTGAAGCGAAGTATAAAAACGAATCAGGTGTGTTAACCAAACACTGTTTTTAATAGTTTACAAACGTTTAACAAACACTGTTCAAGCTCAGCAATGTCTTAAAAAGGGTACCGAAAAAATGTCCCCCTAAAACAAGTATGGTATGGGTTTCAAAACAACTACCGAAGACCCTGGGCGCCTAGGACGTCGAGCTGAGGTGTTTACGCCCGAAAACAATAAAATTTCGATATATATATATATATATATATATATATATATATATATATATATATATATATATATATATATTACATACATATATCGAAATTTTTAGACCACCTTAATGGCATCCATCACAAAATAAAATTTACCATGGAGGTTGAAGCCAACAATCAACTGCCATTCCTTGATGTTCTCATAAATAGGGAGGAAAATGGAACCCTTTGGCCATACAGTATATAGGAAAGCAACTCACACCAACAGGTACCTTCATGCTAATTCTCATCACCACCCAGCCCAACTACAAGCCGTCGTCAAAACTTTAGTAACCAGATCACAAAGACTAGCTGACCAGGACAACATCAAACAGGAAATGGACAGTTTCAAAACAGCTTTGAGACAAAACGGATTTACAGACTGAAATATTCAAAGAACCCTAAAGTCAAAACCGAGACAAACAGACGAGGAGCATGAGACACCAATTACCAAGGATTATTTACCGTATGTCAATTACCACGGACAGTATTGCAAGAATTTTACCGAGACACAATATCGATACTATTTTAAATAGAGACAGAAAAATAAGCACGTTGTTGAGGCCTCCGAAGACGAGGATCCCTTTAGAACAACAGGGAATGTACATGTGCAGACTCTCATAAAACCTATGTGGGGCGAACTAACAGAAGAATTCAAGCTAGACGTGATGAACACCAGAACGCCATAAGAAAGCAGGAAAAAAACAACATCCATTGCGGAACACGCCACCACGACGTCACACCGAATAGACTTTGAGAACACCAGACTACTGGCAAATATAGAACACCCGAAATGAAGACTCGTAAACGCACGTAATGAAATCCAGAACATATCGAATTGTTGGAAAATTCTATTAAACACCGTGCCGGCCCGAACCCGTCCTATAACAACTCAACCGGATATAACCAATCAACAAGCGGGAGGCGTGGCCACTGAGCGCCAAGGGCCAACCGATAGGCGCCGAGCCGCGACTATATAACAACGCACGCGCTCCTGAAAATCTTATGGTGCCGATACATACGTCCCTCGTCCGTAAGATGCCAGGTATAATTCGGGGATAATATACAACCTTCCACTTACATAAAAAATATATCGCGAGCACCATCTTTAACACACTCAAACAGGTCTCTATACGTCCGTCGTCCGAAAAGACGATTAGGATTCAATCTACCAGTGACAAGAGAAAATTTAAGGGCATTTCAATATACAAATTTTAACAGTTTTTAAGTGTTATATCACTTAAAAACCTCCAGTAACAACTATGTCGTAAGCTTTCTTTCTTTCGGCATTTGCAGATTTACATTTTATTACTTTTTATTGCACTCTGAATATTTTGGCCTGGTAGTTATTGAAATTTCCTACTAGGAAACCACCCGAAACCATCGATCCCTTGCATCGAGCCGCGCATTTGTAGTTACCGACCTTTGGCGGATAGGACTGACGGATCGAAAAACACCTGCATGAATAAAATTAATACCGAAGGCAAGCAAAAAAGGGTACAAATTGGTCGAAATATCTTTCATCTTCGCAAAATGTTTGGGTAGTTCAGGGAGTAGAATGAATATATCCATTCATAAAAAAAGCATTTTAAAGAAGGGTACGAACCCAACGTGGGTGGTCATATCTTGCGGACGAGGGACGTGTGTATCGGCACCATTATGTTGCCGGTACCCACGTCCCTCGTCCGTAGGATGCCAGGTATAATTCGGAGATACTTTAAACCTTCCACTTACATAAAAAATGTATTGCGAGCACCATCTTTAACACACTGAAACAGGTCTCTATACGTCCGTCGTCCGAAAAGAAGATTAGGATTCAATCTACCAGTGACAAGAGAAAATTTAAGGGCATTTCAATATACAAATTTTAACAGTTGTTAAGTGTTATATCACTTAAACACCTCCAGTAACTGAACTATGTCGTAAGCTTTCTTTCTTTCGGCATTTGCAGATTTACATTTTATCACTTTTTATTGCACTCTGAATATTTTGGCCTGGCAGTTATTGAAATTTCCTACTAGGAAACGACCCGAAACCATCGATCCCTTGCATCGAGCCGCGCATTTGTAGTTACCGACCTTTGGCGGATAGGACTGACGGATCGAAAAACACCTGCATGAATAAAATTAACACCGAAGGCAAGCAAAAAAGGGTACAAATTGGTCGAAATATCTTTTATCTTCGCAAAATGTTTGGGTAGTTCAGGGAGTAGAATGAATATATCCATTCATAAAAAACGCATTTTAAAGAAGGGTACGAACCCAACGTGGGTGGTCATATCTGGCGGACGTGAGACGTGTGTATCGGCACCATTAGGATTCAATCTACCAGTGACAAGAGCAAATTTAAGGGCATTTCAATATACAAATTTTAACAGTTGTTAAGTGTTATATCACTTAAAAACCTCCAGTAACTGAACTATGTCGTAAGCTTTCTTTCTTTCGGCATTTGCAGATTTACATTTTATTACTTTTTATTGCACTCTGAATATTTTGGCCTGGCAGTTATTGAAATTTCCTACTAGGAAACGACGCGAAACCATCGATCCCTTGCATCGAGCCGCGCATTTGTAGTTACCGACCTTTGGCGGATAGGACTGACGGATCGAAAAACACCTGCATGAATAAAATTAATACCAAAGGCAAGCAAAAAAGGGTACAAATTGGTCGAAATATCTTTCATCTTCGCAAAATGTTTGGGTAGTTCAGGGAGTAGAATGAATATATCCATTCATAAAAAACGCATTTCAAAGAAGGGTACGAACCCAACGTGGGTGGTCATATCTTGCGGACGAGGGACGTGTGTATCGGCACCATTAGTGTTTGAGTAACTAGAAGCGAAAGCAGAAAGCTACGAGAATTATGAGAACCGACCTGAAGAGGCCAGATGTGACTCTGCCGAAACGTCATCATTTTACCATCGATCCCGGCAGGTATCAGTTATCAGTCCTGTTTGGTATCAGTGAAACATCAAAACAACAACTGATGATTCCGAACACTGTCAGACAAAAAGAATTTTTTTTGCATGGGTGCATAAAAATGGATCAAACATGAAAGTTTTAATAGAAGACGACTATTAAAATAACGGAAAAAACTCAAGTGAAAAAGAACGAATAATCCTTTTTATAACTTTTGTATGCGAACCAACGGATATGTGGCTAACTGAAAACAAAATTCTTTCAGTGTTGGTTTTCAATAAACTATTCCGTTTTATGTGGTTTTAATGAAATTTCCTGTTATATTAAACCCGATATTTGTCGAACTTTTTTTATTCTCCGCCTCTACCTCCTACCCAAGGCGAGTTCTATAGTTATTCACTTCAAAGCAATTTTATACACGAAATGTAATTGCTTCGAATTCCACGCATATCAAACTCTAACTTGAATTACAACATGTGAACGATGGTTTCGATAAATAATTGTCGAAATATTTCCGAAATGTACTTGTCGGTTGATAATGCGGCATTTCAAATATGTTTAGCGAGCTGTTGATCGAAAAGAGGAATGTGCAAAAAATGGAAGAGCTGAATGGACAATTAATAATTTACTCAATTCGTTTTACGGCAATGCAATATATCAGGCAAGTGTAGATTTTATTAACTCATTTGACAATAAAATAAATTACCAAGATATAATACATCTTGATCATAAAAAAGTTACCAAAATTCACATTAAATAAAAACAAATTTTTTAGGTAGTAAGTGAGATCTATAAAGGTACTGTGTATTGGCATAATGGGCCCAGAATGCCATACCTCATAAAGTGTATTGATCCCAATATATGGACCCTTCAAATCCTTAGTTGCCGAGATGCAAGGTCTTGTACGTTTAAATTTCAAATGAAAAAATTCTATAACCCAAAAACACCTTCAAATATGTGTTTCAAGATAAGTAGTTGTTAGAGCTTTCTAAAATGTAATATTTTCACATACTTAATTTTTAGAAATTTAAAATGACTTACCTGTTAGAGAAAAGACGAGAGAAGAGAGAACTCCAGTAGACAGAATAATCAATGACTTCCTCAAGAATCTTTTAGAAAGTACTATTTACATTGTTATGAAATTTACAAAATGTGCAAAATATATACTTAATCAGATACAAAGAAGTATTTAATGTAACTTGAAGGACATCCTGTGAAAAATTCTTCACTTCCAGTCTCTCTCTATCCTTCTCTTATTCGAATATTTTTGTATAACTTAAATGCTCGATGATAAGGTTTGAATACGATAAATCTAGAAGGCACTAAATTGCCTTATCTTTGAAAATATCGCTTCACCATTCAAACTAAAGAATCTTGTTTCCATTTTTTGAAGTCAGATTGAGGATAATTCGTGCAATAGCCTTTGTACCATTCAAAAACATAATTAAATTCTAGAATTCCCAACTTTTGGAGATTATGTATACTTTCGCAAATTTCGGTCTACAGATACAACATAGATATTACTAAAAAATAACTGGTTTATTTTTGCACACAGATGATGAAATATATTTCTTGCTGAAATAAAAAAAATGTAATATAATTTGAAAATTTGTAACCAAATTTGTTGTTGAAATATGGTAAAAGGTCTAAAGATCGATCTTCAGAAAATATAAATCACATTAGTAAACGTTTCTGACTGCCTTATCAATGGCAATTAAATTTGAATTAATAAAATATAAATTTTAAATTGAAAGCTTGATCGTTTTGATTTTTTTTTCTGGACATAACTGACGAAATCTGTTGTTTTTTTAGAAAAAAACAGAGCAGCAGTCGTTTGAGGATGAGCGATGGACGCGAAAGCTTCTACGAAATATACTATTCTTCTCTCGTTATCAAACTGTCTCTGTTTTTCTTTCTTTGTGCCATTCTTAGTAATGGACATAAATTTCAGGTGAATTAAAATAATTGTCACTATTTTGTTACGACTCAAGTATTAATCCTAATTAAATTCTTAATTTAAATATATCTGCAAAGAAATATATATTTAGATATAGTGTAAGTGTTTGTAAATAGTTTTGTTCATCTCAAAAAGTACTAGAAGACGAGATGTCATGGAAACATTCGTTTAATTCTTAGCTATTAGAATTTCAAATAAATAACATTTATACAAATCAATAAATATAAATAGCTATACTTTCAACTCATTGACGTCTCTGGAGGTTGATTTTAGCACAATAAATACACTAAAAAAGCATACTACTCAGATTATTTGGATCCGCCAGTACGTGAGAGTATAAAAGTTCCGGCTTTATGTAATACATCAGCGCATCTATTGAGTGGTAAACATACTTGGATTATTATAATAACAAAACGATGTAACCATGGGACATAGTTTACTTAATGTGTATCATAATATCATTCATGACTCTATATTCGATAATAATATGAAAATATAATGCCAAGTTATTTTTAGGGGATGTTCTTTATAAATTCTGATGTATGTCAAGTCTCCAAATTAATATATATATATATATATATATATATATATATATATATATATATATATATATAGAGAAAATTGGAGTGTCTATTAAAAAGAAAAATAAATTTTGTACAGATATTGTATATTACTTGGATGTTATATTGGTTTATTTCTATAATTTACTGACTGTCTACAAGCGAAGAGAATCTTAATATCCATATAACTGGTATTTCAAGTTCAAGGCAGTGTGTGGTGGCGATTGAGGTGTCGATTGTGGTGTCGATAGTGATATCGGGCGTGGTGTCGGTCCGAAAGTGTTAAAACAAATGAAATTTCAAATTATGCATTTTATTTCCTTGCTCATCTATTTTCATATGTGTAAATGTGGGCCTCCGTTAAGGAGATTTCGTTTAAAAAATATTCAAGCTGCTTTTTGGAAGAATTCGAAAGTTGTATTCAGAATTCATATGTGGAATTTCTATTATTGTAAGATGCATTCATCAAATTACTGTTGCGTTTCCTTTGTAACCGAGTAAATTTTTATAGCATAGTCATTTTTAATTATATTTACTTCATTTTTAGTCTGGTGGAGTTAAGCTGACGGCATACTCATTCTTTGGGAACACATTCTTCGAACTGTTACATGAATTATTAAAGGACTATACAGCAAAGAAGAAACTATAAAATTAATTTCTTGGAGATATTAATAACTAAAACTGAATCGTCATACGAAAACAGGTTTACATAAAATCGATGCATATTAGCATATATCTCAATTTTAATTCAAATTACCAAACAACTGTAAATAAAGTTATTATTAAATCATTATATGATAGAGAGCAACAGTTCTGATAACCACAAATTCAATAAAGAAAAAAACAACAATTATAAAAAGTTTTCCTGCTCGAAATAATTACTCTACAAAATTGAATAACAAAGAGTTAAATAGAATTAAACACAAACACTACGCATTACTGACAACCAACCGCCAGGTAGGACGACGCTGATTGGACCAGATAAAATCCAATGACCATGCCGGCGACGCATGACCCGTTAAGGGTATAAATAAGAGGGATAATCTAAATTTCCTATTTTTCACCTGATAACGATAGATACAAAGCGACTGAATCGTTGTGAGATCAACCATTTCAAGACGATGCAAGTCCAAGGAAACTTCGAGGAACGAGTTACATTGTCTGCCAGCTTCAGACTAACAAAAAACAAACCTTGATATTCAACAAAAAATTTCCCTAAGTACCTAATAGTGGAACTCAAGACAACCTCATTACAGTAACAATTATAATATATATGCGATATACAAAACAATACATTTACTAAAATCAGTTACTTATATCGAAAAGAAAACTATTGGACAATTCACTGCAATACTACACAAAGAATAATACAGCAGTAAACTGATTTCCGTTAATTAGGGATGAAATTAGTAACGGTCATCTTATTTTGAACAACCCTATATCGGGATGGTTCGTAAGGTTCCTTCTAGGTTTTCCTTTACCACGTGGATATGATCATTGGAAAAACAGAAATTGATGATCTTGACTATTATATATGATATTAACAATTTTTTGTGCTACATTATAATGATAAAATCTAAAATACAAAAGATGTGCTTATATTATATTCACAGTTATATTTTATAATTCAAAACTATCGATTTAGTATTAGTATTGATACTAGTCCATCGAAGACCAGGCGCTAACAACCCTTACTCTATTAAAAATATTATCCTTTATGAGAAGAAAACTTGTTAGTTGTTTTAAAATATGGAGTGGCTTCAGGTGACATATACTACGGAAGTGTTTTCAGTTCCGTTGTTTCCTTTCATCCCGCGGATATCACACACAAATTAAACTACTACAATATAATTGAATAAGTTATGTAATCATCTAAATTTAGAATATCCAACTTGTTTTATTTACGTTACAATGATACAAATTAAAATAGTTTGAAATTTTAAGCTTATACTACCCTGAGAGAATAGTTTAGATTAGTAACTTCATGTTAATTTTATATTATCTTAATTGCCATTGAGAACGGGGTCTGACTTAAACCGTGGTATGTTTAGAATCAGTTAAAGTGTGGTGCTTTTCCATAAATTACACTGTGTGTACACAGTACAATTTTAGATGGTCGTTTTTGTCTTTTAAAACCATCTTGATTACTTGTTTTTATTAAATTATATATATTTACTATTGACAATATTATTTAACCAGGTTACTGTCTCCTTCAGAATACAAAGTTTTTGACACCTAGAGTATTGTTAGTGAAGACTTTTATCATGAATTTTTATACGAACTCATATGCATTATATATGCTCTTGCTCCGATAAAAAAATTAGTGAACCAAAAAACTCTCATTGATCTCTATTACTCTCTTGTATACTGCCATTTAAGTTTAAATATCACTTTATGGGGAAGAGATACACAATTAAGTAGAGTATTCATATCCCTTCAAGGGAGTTATGTAAACCATTTTTTATATTACACTCTATTATGACGCTGCCGAGTATCTATATTTACTGGTCTATTTTATATATAAAGGCAAATTAAAATAAAGTTGAAACAAATATGTAGAACACAGGACTAGTAAATATGAAAACTCACCGTCATATATGGGTGTAAAACTATTTAATAGGCTCCCTGAACATTTTAAAGCAGAACCATATAGGGTGTTCAAAGCAAAATTAAAAAATCTGATGCTGCAAAATGCATACTACAATATAGGAGAGTTCCTTAGCGATGCAAATTTTATTTAGTAAAATCTGTGATAATCCACTGGTTTTCAAGAGTCTGTGTTGTCTTATGTTATTTTTAATATGTATATTTTATTATTTTTTATGTGAATAAGTTACTTTTAGCCCTTGACATGTACATCCATTTTTAAAAGGCAACGTATAAATAAAGAATTTATATTTTTATTTATTTATATTTATATGAACTTCCTGATGACAATTCATTACAACATAGGCAGCTATATATTAAACGATCATTGTAATGTCATGAGAATGACACCTTCTATTAACGTCTTCCCGAAACAACCATTTGAAACGAAATTGAGGAACACAGAGGTAAATGTGAGTAGGAACGGTAGAAGTGGAAGAGATAATGGGACTGTATCGAAGAAAATAGGGACTATTTGATGATCCAAACCATACAATCGTTGCATTTTAGGTTGATTGATATCATTTTAATTACAACATACGGGGAACACTGGATTAGTCTAAGTGGACATAACTTATGGTGTTCTCAATCGCAGCAGTTAGTCTTCTTGGTTTGAATAATACTAGTTTACTCTACTCCTTTAAAAATGTAGATGATTGGCGAAATGCGATAATAGGTCTGTGTAATTCAACAAAACAAGCCTAAATCTCCTAAATAAATATTAAATAAGAAGGATTTTGATCGGTAGTCATTGAGATTTAATGAAGAATATGCAAGAGGCCCACCAATCCATAAAATCACTATGTTGGGCCACATAATGATAGAAGCACAACCGAAACAATTGTGAAGGAAACTGGAATATAACAAAGCAACAATAACTCGATATTTATGTTTATGACATCCTGACATCATCCAAACTTTTCAAAGCAATTAATTAATCACCTTTCGAGAAAGATAAGCATCATAATTAATTGCTATGAAAGGTTTAGATAATCTATGACTACTAAAATACTAGAACACGATTTACAGGGTTTTTGCCAAATACAGCACCACAATAGTAAAAGCTACACTGATTACTACTTGTGTATGGCAAATATACAAATAATCTTAAACAAAAAGTAACATTATAATGGAATGCTACTGTAAATTGTTGAGCCGTTCCGTGTAATTGCTCCAGATTCGGAACCTCTGTGTACTGATTCTCTTGAAAATCCTAGATGTTGGTCTTACATCTCGCGTCTTCAAATTTAACGAAATGCATCAAATGCATAAAGAAGTGTTCGAGAGGATATTCAATTATGGGAAGCGCAACTGATGAAGGTTCCCGACCAGAAACAATATATATTATATTGACATATAATATATATTGTCTTGCGTACAAAGGAATGACACCTCGAAGAGAGTATGGAACTTGTTTGTTGAAATTCGTAAACGGTCCAGTAGTATGTAGCTAAATATTGATACAATTTAAACATAAAATCAGAAAAATAACGAATTTTGTACGCAACCGTAAATGTTTAAAAACTCAAAAAGTGTAGGTTGTTGCAAAAAATTAAAACGTAAACCGTTAGTTTATTATAATTGTCTACATTTTATGAGTTTTCATAATTTATAACAATTATGAAGTTTTTAAAAACCTTTAGCGAGCAATTAATAGTTCCGCGATTTATGAAAATAGAAATAAATAATCATTGTCACCGAAAATATGATGTTACAGAAATGACAAACAGAGAAGAATAACAATTAACATTCTATATTTACTAAATAAATGCAAAATTGCGTTTTTTATTACCACTGTATGATGGGCAAAAATCAGAACTAGTTAAAAAAAGAACGCGTCATAAGAAATATTTTTCATTATGTAAAAATATCAATACTCCCTTCTTCTGCAGGTAATGGCCATTCAAAGTCTTTCTGCGAATTTGTCCTCCTAAATCCGAATATGGCAGTATCTTGCATTATTTGGCAAATTGCAAAAGCTATAAACAAACAATCACCTGTTGCAATAACAATATGTATATGAAACGTTTTTGAAACTCCAGAGCAAATGCAGATTTCATTATGTTCAACATTTTTTAAAACTGTGGTGCATTTACACGAAACAGCGACGTATTATGAATAAGTCTAATAGTGAAATATTATGTTCATTAAATCACAGTTTCTTTTTGTTAGAAAGTATACCTCATATATTGTCAAACATTTTAATTTTAAATTTTACAATTGTGCTTTTGTCATATAATTTCTTTATTGCCAATGACAACGGAGTCTGAACTAGACCCCGAAACGTTTGGTATGTCCAAAAGTTTCGTCATTAGTGGTTCAATAATAAGTGCTTAAACAGAATATCTTCAAGCCTCTATAATGATTTTTTTTATTTACAACATGTGTAAAGGAGTTCAGCTAAATTTTCACGCCTATTTGTTTAATGACTTAAATTCACCACTAAAATCACCCGGAAATAACAGATACATAAAAAGCCAGTCATTCCCTACCGATTCTACTTCGTTTTATCCTTTGCACAAAGACAACACTTAACTCCATGCCCCAGTCGTTATTTTCCTGGAATAGGTATCACGGTCATTCGAACGGTAGCTGTCTTAGGATATTACTCCTCGCATAAAATGAATAGTCAAGTATTTTATATATTTTGTTTAGAATATTTGCTTTCAGCCTTGTTAATAATATAAATTTGAAGAACGCAATTAACTCTTATTCTCATAATTATCTGATTTCCAAGAAGGGTTATCAACTCGAGCTTAACTTTTAAAGGGATAAAATAATTTGTGATAGAAACCATAGATACATGGTTTTATATTGGCCGATTTGCTCACAACCCCTTACCGATTTATACAGTTTCTTAAATTACATTCTATTAAGGAAGATCCCGAACTATCGATTTTTTTAAAAAAAATCAATTCTGCGATCACGGGGCTTTTAGTATCATGGTAGGAATTGTAGCAAAGCAAACGAAATTATAAAGCAAAGTCATAAAAGCAAGAGTAATTAAACAAATCAAGGCGTACCAATTTCATTTTTATCGTATAACTGTGTACAGTCCATTTAAATGAAAATTTTCATTCTGTTATGTTATACCAACAATATAAAAAATAAAGATTAAAAACTGCCCAAGTTCAAAATAGAACTAATGACCTGAAAATAGAACAATAACTAACCACCCCCAAAAAAAAGTAGAAAATAATTTAAAAAAACATAACACTATACAATAAATAGCTGTTATATCCCTACACCTACACAAAATGTAAAGAATGCATACAATAAGAGGTCCTCATTCTATACAAATTAATTATCCCCCTATATATTTGTTTTTGAAGTTGGTGCCACGCAATAAGAAGTCGCTGCTGTGTAAGCAATGCAGGATTTTAAGTTTGCTTGGCACCAACTTCAAATATAAACTGCATGGGTATATAATTAATTTGTATAGAATGAGCACCTTTTATTGTTTACTTTTTTTCTTTGTCTGTAGCTACCTAACAATAGTGAATATGCTAATTATTGCATTTTAGTTCTACTTTGAAGTCGGTTAATATTTTTTAATAAATATTTTATGATATCAAACTTTTAAACGTTGGAGGATAGCTCGTTTCCGAAACAAATCATAAAACTTTATCAGTAAGTATATATTGAAAATAGCGGGGTGTTACATAAATCTGACCCTATAAAATATCTGAGATAGCAAAATTTCATAACTTCTAAAACAACTTCCATGCTAACAAAACCGATTTCATGTCAGAATGAATGACGTGGTGCTAAAATTTTCAATATTGTCGAACAAAAAACATTTTGCAGCATAAATTTGATCTCTCAAAGGGTTGAAACGTTACAACAAGCAATTAAGTTCAACACATATCAGAATTTTAATATAAAATTCTGGAAAGCAGGTATAAAGGCTTTTCGCGTAAATATTAACTCGAATCTTCACAGACGATAGCATATGTCGATAATACGTAACGTTGACAACGTAACTCCGAACAACAACAACACAAAAGCAGTAAAAGCAAAGGGAAAGTGGTAGTTATACATTGTGTTTAATGAATGTAAAATGTGTAGACGTCCGCCCTGGCTCTTCAAAAAGGGTGAGTTTGGCTGCTGCTGTCCCCAGTTCTGTTTATTGCAGCACCCTCGGTGAGCTGATCACAACATCCTGACAGAACCAACGGGGTTGTTCGACAGGAAACGAAAAAACGAACCGAGGGTTGCATGATACTGCATATAATTATCGATACTGTAGCGAGTATTGGGATGAGTGGAATAAAGGACAACATGAAAACAAACAAAGTAAAGCAATGGTACACAAGGGTATCGCTCATGTACAATACAAACAAATGATCTGAAGAAACTATAACATGGTGTTCGAATTTTTTAACCTTTCATAACTAATAATTGCATTTATTTATTCAGTTAACTAGGATACAAAACTCCCACAGGAAGCAGTACAACTACACAAGCAAGGGCCTAGTAATTTAATAACATAACTTATTTTACAATATTAAAACCTAAAACATATAAACTGTAAAATTGTCTCTAATTAGTTCTTTAGTTTGTCTAGTTTGCACTTAAAAGCACCCATTTTTAACCGACTTCCAAAAAGGATGTAAGTTACCTGATTTCTTCTTCTGTGGTGAACCGTTTTGTATGAATATGGTCTTGTTTAATAGAGTATATATCTGGATTGGTGAAACTTCAAATTTGGGAAAAGAATTCTATTGGTAAAGTGATAAAATTTGTGAATGAACACATGCGTGCATGGAAATCGACCAATATCCCTAACATATTGGTCGATTTTTCGAAACTCCTTATGGATGTGTAAAGTTTTTTAACTTTTAATCTATTAAGGAAGATCTCTAGGTGCTCTTATATACTTTTCTGCGACGTGCAACTTGCAGTTTTGCAGAAAATCGCCGAAAATTTCAAAATTCTTATCAAAAATTTCATCGAAATGACATGACGGACATTTCCTCATAAATATTTTAATTCCAACGTAATAGTGCGGGAATTTTAGGCACTGGAAGTTTTAATTACGAATTTGAAAATTATCTATGTACATCTCAAGCTTATAGGTAGTAAAGCATAGTATTTTTGGCTCATTAAATAAATGAGTACCAAGCAAATACCTATTTAAATGAAAATTTCTCCATTTTGCGAAGACGGTGCTTTTGGTTGTCACATTCTCCCGACCTAGTAAAAAATTCAGTGACAACACATGTCAAATTCTAAACTGCTATTTATGGTGCGTTTATACACAGGATGTTTAGTTATAGCAAACAAAGTCACAAAGTAAAGTGACAACAATGAAGCAACAATCAAGTTTGATGAACTAGTAGATAAGTACGCAATGAAGGATTTTAGATTTGCTTGGCACCGACTTCAAAAATATACTAGATTGGTAGGTAATTAATTTGTACAGAATGAGCACCTTTTAATGTTTACATTTTTTACTTCCTGGGTAGGTACCTAACAACATTGAATGTGTTATTTATTTGCTAGAGTTGAATTTTGTTCTAATTATTTTTAGCTTTTCAGTTATAGGTGGAAGTCGGTTATATTTTTTTAAAAAATGTTTTATTATTAATTTATCACTTCCATTTCGAATGTTTTATTTCAAAGGTTATGTATTAAAATAAAACGGACCCGTTTACTCATTTTACTTTTTACACAATTCTTTGGTTATATACGGCAAGAGAAACTTGAAACGTTTTTCCCCGAAGTTTCCTTGGACTTCCATCGTCTTGAAGTGGTTGATCTCACTCTGTGAGTTACATTGTCTACCATCTTCAGACTAACATTGAAACTTTTTTGTTCAAAATTTTCATAATTGAAAGCTAGACATGTTAATACAAAATTTTGTTTAGTAGTTAAAATTTTAAGTGGAACATTGTTTCCATTATTTGCAACGATTTTAATAAGTCTACGTTTTATCTCGATTTCCGTCAAAACTACAAGTTAACTGGCACACTTGTAGGTAATAAAAATCTACAACTTTTGTATGTAAACTTTTTTCACATAACTTCAAAATTTATATGGAAAATGCAAAAAACACGTCTTTACTTCTTAATTTTTATCTTTTAGAAAAAATATTTTTTCCCGAAATTTAGTTAAAACTTACCCATTTATATCCCAAACACACTGTATTTTTGTTATTTAAAATATTTATTTGTTCACCTTATTGTAACGTAATATGGAAAAAGCATCCTAATTTTCAGTCGAAAAAATATTTTGAGAAAGTTATAGAATACCCTTTAAATTATATGCCTCCATGCCTATTTATTGCTATTTTAAGTTTATACATATATATCTGAGTGACCTACGGAAAAGTTTGAGCATCAAAGCTATTTCATAGAAAAGTGGGGAAGGGGCTAGGGGGGTCTGGGAGCTACTACCTGTTATTTCGTAGCACCTGTAAAAACAGTTAGTCAGTATTCTGAAAACATTTACCATAGTAATATGTATTTTTTTACACCAACAAAAGTCCACGACTTTTTAGAAAAGCAGATATTTTGACGAGAGAATTTTCGATTGAAAATTAGGGTGATTTTTCGATAGTAAGTCAAAATAAGGTAAAAAAATAAATATTTTAAATCAATAAAATTAAAGTGTGTTAGGGACAAAAAATGGTAAGTTTCCATTAAATTTCGCGATTTTTTTGTAAAAGATAAAATAAAAAAAAAACAAAAACTAGGGTTTTTTCATTTTTAAAATAAATTTTAAGGTTATGTGAAAAAAGTGTAAATATAAAATTGTAGATCTTTTCATTACCTACAACTTTGCATTTTAACTTTTTCCATAGGGCTTGTAATTTTTCCGGAAATCGAGATAAACCGTTTTTACCCTAAACCCCCCCCTCTCTTCCACTTCCACACCTTCGATCGCCCGTAAATTATTTTTCCTTTCATTTTTGTTTTATTCTCTTCCGTTTTCCAATGATTATTATCTGCGACTAATTACTTTTTTTCAAACCATATCTTTGAATATAACTTAGAACAAATAAACAGTTATTCTTAACCGACGACAGGCACTTATTTGCAGTGCTGTGAAATTTCCTTTTAAAGCAATGCTAAGGCATATTTTTTTATTTTCTCTTACTTTTAACTAATTGTACCTGGATTGATTTAATTTTTAACCGACCTCAAAAATGAGGAAGTTGTACATTCGCTGATGTTTTTTTTGGTATGCTCATATAATTTTGTGTACGAACGAGAATCATCGTTTACCAGTAAATCGAAAAAAGTGCAGTTATTTGGGACTGAACGATGAAGCGAAGCTTAAGAAAATTTCCTTCCCATCACTCGTTATCTGACTGTCTCTGTTCCTGTGTCATTCTTAATAATGAACATCAATTTTATGAAAATTATAAAAAAGACAAAAGGGGTGGCTTATCATTAATATTATTTCATATTTAGCAATTCACCTCATACTCTCTTTCTATACCAACGTCATTCTGGTCACTTCATGAACTAGTAATTTAATGCTTTCCGCTGAATACTTTCAGTTTTATCACCATATAAGTTTGCTATCCTTGTCTGTACTATCCATAAACCTGGTAACGTTGCCCTTTTTTATGGTGTTCTGTCTTCTGACCTAAGTGAAGTCTCTAATTTACAAATATCGCAAACAAAACTTTTATTGGAAGGAAAAGCAAATTTTTTGTTGGTATTGTGTATTAATTAGATGTTATGTTTATTTATTTACTATAATATATTGAGTTTCTATACACGAAGAGACTATTGATATACAGTAACATGTTCCCTGTTTCTTATACACAAAAAACTAAGTTTTCAAGGTCAAACTAATGTCGTGTCAGTCGAAAAAAATACAAATTTTACAACTCATTACCATACGATTACTCATCTATTTTCTTATGTATAAGTGTGGGCTCCCGTTAAGCAGCTTTCGTTTCAAAAACAGTTGTTAAGAGACTACAGTTAAGTCACGTTTTAAGCAATTTAAATATTTGAATTTGTGTTCTACTAAGATAAATTCAGAAGTGATCCCATATAAGAGGCGTGTAGATGCAAAAAGGACGTTATCCACTTTTTTTAAATTAAGTTAATGGTACAGCCATATTCAGGAAGTAAATATGCATCTTGTAGCAGTAGCATTTTACGTCAAAATTTAGATTATATTGGTTAAGTTTGCAATAATGTGTTTTTCTTCATAAAGGACATTATCCATGCTGCAGTGTACTGCTAAAGGTACAAGAAATCTATAAGTTTTCCTTTTTTTTCTGTGATTTTTAGGGTTCCCTATATACAACATACGGATACCCTTATAATATCACTCCGGATTTCTGCCTCTGTCACATCACAGCAATTTTCTCCTAAACTACTGGACGGAAGAGGTTAAAATTTGGCATCAATGTATAGTTTGGTGACCCGATCAGAAGTACATATCCTGAAAGAATAAAGTTTGATTTTAGGGGTACTTTTGGAGGAAAAAACTAAAAAAATCGACCGTTCCCCCCGATTTCCAAAACTACTAAGCCTAGAATTTTGAAAAAAATGGGAAATATAGAACGTTGCCCGAACTTTACAAAAAAAATAGTTAAAAAGATATTAACGAAAATATACCAAAATTTACCCATTCCCCCCCCCCCCCTTATCTCTGAAACTATAAATCGTAAAGTTTTGCAAAAAATTAGAGGTATAGGGTCCGACCTGAAGTTTACTGGAAAAATAAGGAGAAACCTCTACTTTTAATTTTGGAGGGCAAATTACAGAATTAAATGGAAAATATAAAATTAAAATAAAAACATTACCCATTCCCCTCCCCACACACTTATCTCCGAAACCATAAGTTGTAAAAAAATCGAAGTATAGCGGCTCACCTGAACTTTAATGGAAAAATAAGGAGAACCCCCTAATATTTATTTTGGGGAGCAAATTATAGAATTAAATGGAAAATAAAAAATTATAATTGTTTCTAACGGATCAAGTAATATATCAAACCGCAGGGCCATTATGACGAATACAAATTTGTTTTTTTAATTTTTTTAAAATGAATATTTTAATATATATTTAAAAATATATTAAAAAGAATTACCGATTCCTCACTTTATTCCCCAAACTATAAGACTTTTTTTGATTACATGAAAAATACGAAGAAATCCCTAATATTAATATTGGGGAGCAAATATAGAATTAAACGGAAAATAAAACAATATTTTTTAATGCATAATGCAATACATCAAACGAAAGGGCTCATTATGAGGAATACAAATATATATTGTTCATATTTTTAAAATTAATTGTTTTTACAAGATATTAACATAAATATATAAAAAATTCTCATGTCTCGCTTTATTTCCGAAACCATACTACCCAAAATTTTGAGAATAATTATGGGTACTAGGGCTCCCTTGAAATTTATAAAAAAAATATTAGAAAAGCCCCATAGTAATTTTAGGGACAAATTATACAATTAAATGGAAAATAAATTTTCAAACGTATCATGTAATATATGAGACAGAAGGCTTATTATGTGAATTACAAATATATCATATTTTTACATCATTTTTTTAAAAGATATTAACAAAAATATAAACATCAACTTAATTCCCACTTTAGAAACTACACTATTTAAATTTTGAAAAATATATTTTATTTGTATTTTTAAATAATTTGAATAACAGATTTAATAATTTATAATTTAAAACTTGACCTATTTTGCCCTTTATCTTCCAATCTACAGAGCCTCAGTAGATTATAAAAGGCTTCCCTGAAAGTTTATTAGTAAAATAAAACTCTATACAAAAATCAAGCGAAGCCTGAATCAGATAAAATAAAAAGTCTATGTGTGGAAAATGAACGTGTATATCTTTATAAATTTAAAACGCTCCCTTTAAAAGATATTAGAGCAAATATAAGAAAATGCACTCATTCCCTGCTTGTCTGAAACTGGAATATTAGAATCTTGAAGGTGGTACGGAACCCTAAGTATGCGTGTCCAACTCGCATTTGACCAAATTATTTAAAAAGTGCATCTACACGCCTCATATATTTCTGTAACGTATAACACTATTTTCTGGAAAATCGGAATAACAAATGCAAAAATCAGTTAACGTTAAAAAAATGCCACTAAGTTTTTTTCACAAATCTGTAAATTTTCACATATTGCATATGTTTTCATTTTGATTTATTTGAAGTGTATTCTATTGAAACATAGTAGAGACCAAAAAATTCAAACCGGTTTTTAGGATCGAGTGTTGTTTCAGTGAATAAAATAAAAAACTTTTAAATATAAACATCGAAATTTTGGTAAATTTCAAAATTAAGCATAAATTGTTAGGAAATGATAATATGTTATTTATACTTTAAACACAGTATAGTATCACACAATATATGAAATATCATTTATATACAGGAATACTGGTTTATTATATATAGAATATTTGGAGTGAATATTTTATTGTAAAAATCAGGGAATACGGGCAATTATTCAAAATTGCCGTACTACACTATGTTCTCCATTTACAATTTCAAATATTGGCCAAAATAGAAGGAAATTTCTTAGATAAATCATGCTCAATCATCATAATAAAGATCGCCTTCTTATAAGTAAGATCATAGTTTGAATTGATGTTGATAATAATATTGCAAAGTCATGCTGTACTATTAGTAAAAAAACTATACACTAGAGAATGTTATTATGTTTTCGTTACGCAAGTAAGGCCAGCACAACATACGCAAACTTCATAAATAATTTCTCGGAACTTTTTAGACAGGAAACGTAACTAATGTGGCAATTTCTTACAAAGTTTTGAGAGGCGTTCCCAAGTCATGAAATATTCTCTAATTTTAAACTTTTATCGAAAATTTATTACAAGAAATACCCTGTATAGAACATATTTTTTATGTACCCTAAGCTCATTCGACCATTACTCGAACAAATAGCTGTATGCCACCCATCCCCGAGTTTGCTGGAGATCACAAATAACTGCTGGGGGCGCCGCAATGTTAGGGGATTTAACACAGAGAGCTACCACGATAATATATTAGCAGAGAGAAGCTTATTATGAAGGGGAATGAAAGATGCCAATCCTGACTTCTTAACTGAATTTTGTAATAAAAAGATCGAGCTGCTACCACAGGCACTCTTTTAGTGTCGCTATTCTGGAATGCTTTCAATTTGTAAAAAATCGGTATACACAAAACCTCTTCCCTATATTAGGGAAAAGGGGACTGACAAATTACCAACAAAAAATTTCATTTTCTCGGGAGAATTGGAATCTGGTTAGCTTACTGAAACATCAATTCTCAATCCGTTTTATATTCAAAGAACGAATTGACACATCATGATCAAAGGAAAACTATTTATTTGCTTTATGAAATCAAATTCAAATAGGTTCGGAATAACGAGATAATTTGAGAAAAATACCTTGGGAAAAGGTATTTGTGTAAGTGACTGTTTTTAAGAATGCAATTCATAATTGTTTGCTGAAGGAAAGTTCCGA
The DNA here is from genome assembly GCA_034190945.1 of Octodonta nipae. Classification (NCBI taxonomy): domain Eukaryota; kingdom Metazoa; phylum Arthropoda; class Insecta; order Coleoptera; family Chrysomelidae; genus Octodonta; species Octodonta nipae. The sequence continues at coordinate 31,348,850 of CM067222.1, forward strand.
CATCTTTTAAATTAGATGTACCTACAGTTTGTTTTTTATAATATTTTTAGTATGCGATATGTATAATTTAAATGTCAAACAATTAAGTATGGTTTCAATAAAAAATCCTCAATGTTTGTCAATCTACATGACGGACATTAGGCAAAGACAAAACGGTTCGGTACCATTTACTACTCTGTCCCACAATCGATTTTCTTTATTTTTGAATTGTTTAATAGCTACTCACAACTTTCAATACAAAATGCTAAAATTTATTTATAATATTGTTCATTCATTAAATAAAATTTAATAATAATTTCTATTTAAAAAAGAACCGACTTCAGCTGACATAAAATAAAAACCGTTTACAAACCGTGCGCAATCAATCACTATTTTCAGACATGTCTTCTTTTTTATCTGATTTAAGGTACAATTCTTTTTCTTCCTTTCCCTTTTTCCCTCTCTAATTTGTATTCTTTGTCTATATTTTCCAAATGTATTTTAACTTATATATATATATATATATATATATATATATATATATATATATATATATATAACTTATTGGTCTATCATTTTCTGAATCGTCCTGTACAACTATAATTCAACTCAATACAATATCACAACGGTCCTGAAATCTTTAAAACCACCCTGTATAAGTATAAATCCTCTCCACACTATTGACTCTTTCTATTTTTCTATTGTTTAAATTATTCCTGTATGCCAATGATTTTATTTCGCCCCATATGTCTAGTATTCCATTTATGCAACTGCTCATGGTCTACCCTATATAACAAAATTCACCTTTTTGAGCCACAATAATTTATGACTATAATTTAACGCTACCATTTATTTCAACCACCCGGTATATGCAACTGCTTCTAAGATTTTTTGAACCCATGTCTATAATTATACTCCGTCCTAGGTTCTATAATTCAAATATCCTAACTGCTTATGCTTATATAACAAATTTTTGATACACCCTGAATAACAATAATTTTACCCATACTACCTTGTATAAGCAACTAGTTATGTTCCAAACTATATAACTTTTTTAAACCGCCCTGCATAACTGTAATTCTACTCCAACTTATATTTCAACCATCCTGTATATTCAACTACTTCTGACCATTTTTAAATCCTTTTGTATAACTGTAATTATTTTCCGTTCTATGACGCGGATATTTGCTCTGTATAACTCTAGTTTTGCTCCATTATTATTTCAACTACTTATGTGCCACCCAATTTCCATATTTTTAGAAACACCCTGTATAACTAATTCAGTTCCAACTTATATGTCAACCATCCAATGTATACAACGGCTTATATACCACCTAATATCACATTCACGAACGCACACACCTACAACCGTATACCATATAGAAGAGTTCGCCGATATATCTAACACATTTTCATTTCGGTAAACTAACAGAATATTTTCTGCCATTTCACGCGACTATATAATATATATATATATATATAATATATATAATAATGACATTCTTTCCAGCATAAAAAGTTTGAAGCCCAAAAAAACAACTGGCCCTGATGATATACCACCATATATCTATAAGGGGTGTGCCGATCTGTTGGTTACTCCTCTAAAATATATCTTTAATCTAGCTCTAAAGCAGCGATGGTTTCCTGATAAGTTTAAAGAAGCAATTGTAACCCCAATCTTCAAAAAAGGGCGGAGGGAAAATATTCATGACTATCGACCTATCAGCTTATTAAACAGCTTAGCTAAAATATTTGAAAAAATTATATATAACTTCATACTTACCCACATAGCTGACAAAATTTCAAAATACCAACATGGTTTTCTTCCTAACAAGTCAACAGTTACAAATCTCTGTATCTTCTCTGAATATGTATCGGAGGCAATTCTAAAAAAACAACAGCTGGATGTCATATACACAGATTGTGCGAATGCATATGATAAGGTGGATTTCAGTGTCTTGATAAAAAAACTGTCGGTTCTTGGTTTTTCAAGTGAAGTATTGTCATTCATAACTTCATACTTACTCGCACGAACCCAAAGGGTAAAGATAGGTATTGTCTTCTCCCGTCATTATATTGCCACCTCAGGAGTACCGCAGGGTAGCATCTTGGGTCCTCTCTTGTTTTTGATTTTTATCAATGACTTACCCGATAGCCTGAAGACCTGCGTTGGGTTGTTGTTTGCTGATGATTTCAAACTATTTAAACCCATTAATGGCATAAATGATGTTGTTGCACTTCAAAACGACTTAAATTTGGCGCTTAATTGGTTTAGAGAAAACAAAATGTTTGTTAATACCCAAAAATGTTGTGTTGTTTCCTTCTCCCGAAAAGTCAATATATCTATGGAAGACTATTACATTGGAAATTGTAAGGTTAAGAGGTGTAAAGAGGTTAAAGATCTGGGGATAGTCTTTCAAGATAACTTCAAATTCAATACCCATTTCAGCTATCTGATAAACAAGGCATACAAAGTTCTTGGATTTGTCATACGTAATAGCCAAAATTTGAGTGTAAAAACAACCATACGACTTTATACATCTATGGTGAGGCCTCACCTTGAGTATGCCTCTAACATTTGGTCACCAAATTGTTACACCCAAAGTAACGAAATTGAAAAAGTTCAAAAACGTTTTCTGCGCTATCTCTATATCAAAGAGAATGGCATATATCCCTTGATGGTATCTTATAGATCAATGTTGGCAACCTTCGATCTCTGTTCTTTGAGTACGAGGAGAAAGACCCATGCTGTTATCTTTATATATAACATTCTAAATAACAGAAAATATTTCGATTGTGGCTTGATCAATAGCGTTAAGTTTAGGGTCCCCAAAATTAGCTTAAGACTACTCTCATCTAATCTCTTCTACATTAACAACGGAAGCCCTTCGCCCTTCACTTATCTACTCAGTGTCTGCAATGATATGCTGTCCAATAACATAGTTCCTGACCTGTTTAACATCAAGTTTGGTGAGCTTAGGCGCATATTATTGCTGCATCAGAATGCAATCCCTTCATGATATTGGCATGTCTGTGACATTGTCAAATACTTGTGTACTGTTTAATCCTTCACATGTAAGTACCTATTTGGTGTTTGTAAAGAGAATAAATAAATATAAATATAAATATATTAAAATTGATGGATTTATTTCTGATAATATTTTATTAATTTTAATGTTATACTTTCAATTTAAAGATTATTTTTAATTTTACCGGATAAATTTCATATAGTTTGGACAAGATTACAAAAAACCGTGAATTAGTGCACTGATTGTAAGATTCAACATAAATAGTTAGATCTGGCAGTCCTGATATTCATGGCTATCTTTGTTGATTTGTCTTTATATTTTCCGTTATGAATAACTTAGTAAAACGTTTCGTATGCATCATTTGTATACCTGTTTCAAAATAAAAAACCTATAACTAATTTCTGGCAAAAATATGGGTAGAATCGATCAGATGACCCATTTGGAATCCTATAACTGTTGTATGTCTTTTTCGATTGGAATCCAGTCGAAATAATGAAAACTACTTGAGCCGATTTTTTTTTCTCAAAATAAAACACTCGAAAATATTTATTGGTAAAGTTTGGCAAAATTATGGGTCAAACTGAAAAAATTGAACGAGCAAATAGGGTTTGTTAGGTGCTTCTATTTAAAACAACAGTTCCGGGTCACAAAATCTATTTTCCTGTCTACAACGGAAGTCGTCATATGGTCCGCTTGAAGGCTCATTTGAAAATCTAAAGCTCTACAAATAATGGAGTCAAATCGACAATCAGGATAAATATAAATACAAAAAACATTAACCAAATGATAACGTTATAAATAAACTGTGATCAGTTTTAGTTTATTCGGCCTTTAGTATAAAAAATAAAAAAAGTACAAATATAAAATGTTCAAAGTGTTAATTTTGCAGAAAACTATTTATGCGGGATGCTTGTGTTAATTCTATTCATCGTATTATTTTGTAACGAAAGCCTCAATAACTTTTTCATAAAATATTACTTTTTCACAATTTTGAAGGTACTGAATTAACCAGATTCTATTGCTATTTTAGGGCAGAGAAACTTCTCTCTGAGAATTCAACAATTATAGGATCAAAAAATATATAATATTAATATTTTATCGCGAAAAGAATTTCGACATCCAGGAGTGCAACTGATGAAGGTTCTCGAGTCGAAACAATCTATTGTCTTGCGTTCAATGGATTGAACAATTTCGAAAAGTTCTCATATATAATATTTTTGACAATATGGTCTGTTGAAGCCAGGTCACAGAGTGTTCTTCGACCTTATAGATGACATAGGGGTAGGACAAATCTATTTAAACTTCAGAGATATATTTTTTGGAACAATAGTGGGACATTTGTACATTTGGTTGTGTTTTGCTCTGACCAGATATTCATGAATATACGTTGGCCCAAAATTAAGTTACGACCCTCAATTTCAGTATATCAAATGATATATCTAAACACACTAAATACGATCAACCTTATCAATAACTAATGACATGACCACAAAAAAAATATATCTTCACAGAGAAGCGATATATGGTTTCCAGTGTATTTTTGCACGGAGAGAAAGAATTGGTGGTCAGTTGTTGCTCTGTTATCCCCCCAATCTTCACTAAACAGCCGAAAATTCATATTGTGAAATTTCCTCAATTTTCTGAAAATTTATTGACTGTTGCTGGAGCAACACTTTTGTGTTTTGGTATAATTATTATTTCTTTATTTCAAATTTTCTGTATTTCGAATAACCAATAACAAATGAAATTAAATGTTGAAGTTGTTGACCAAAAGTAAATGAAAACCGTAAATATGCACTGGGAGGGATGTCCACAAAGAAAACTATTTGCTTAAACTATTGGCATCCAATTATAGGTGAATTAGTTTATAATAATGTTAATGTAACTTGGGTAGTAGCTTACATTTTTCAAAAAGTGTTCATTTGAAATTGTTATTTTTATTATAAAAAAAGCTCTCAAAATTCGAATGGAATTGTCATCTAAAATATTTTTATGAACTTTTTTTCAAATACAACGTCCTGTATATGACTGATTATTCTATAAATAATTCAAGTATGCATATAGGATATGTGAAGTAGTTCGAGTATAATTAATTGTTATTTTATTTTTTTATAAATTAAGCAATGACCGTTTAAACAATTTTAAATACGACATTCCAAAAAGTTGGAATAAAAGATGAATGATTTAACAAATATTCAAAATGGTGTCCATGAACTTATAACCATTTCCCCTATTGATAAAAATTTCCTTAGTTACCTTTGAAAATTATTCAATATCCATTTCATTGAAGATATGAAGACCTGTATTTATTATAATCTCCTTTGGAAGTGGCAGATTTATCGAATATCTTATTCAAACGTATCACCAAATAAAGAAATCCAGAATTCAGCAGTGACAGCTGGACCTTTATATCTTCAAACACTTTATTAAGTAATGCACTAACTCTGTGAATATTCTGAACAGCGGCACCCCTATATTAAAATCGAGTTTAGTTAGCCTTATTACAAGGTAAATTGTGCCGTACTTGTAGAAATAGTTTCTCTTGAATATTAGGTACAGTAATGCAGATTAAATTATCGTCAGACATTCACGAGCACTGAAAACATTAAAAGAAAAGTGGCTGTTGTGATGGTTAAACATTCCATTTGTTGTAAATTTTGTTCCTACAACATTGTTATCTCCTTGGCTTTGTATGTATTTCAGATTAACAAGTTTGAATTCGTAGCCTCCGTAATTTAAAAAATTATACTAAACGGATTGGCCTATATGGTTCAATTTTACACACCCGAAAGTGATTTTAGACTCTCTCTGTGCTTGATAAAGTGAACAGAGACCTCGAGTGTAATACTGAATCCTGCCTGGCAGATAGAGCGGCCTTACAGCACAGATAACATCTAAGTAGTTTGCCGTTAGCACTGAACATGTAACAAGAGTCACTTTGTTATGAAAGTATTGATCTGAATAGCCTGAGTGCCTCTAAACACCAATCGATCGTCACAAGTTATTAAATTACATTACAATGTCACGACTATGTAAAGTAATTCCATTATACAAAAGCGTTTCAAAACGCAGGCACTAGCCGTCGAAAGTTTTCACATATATAGCAGGGATGTAAAGGACCTCATAGAAAAACATTATCTATATATAAATAGGCAAAGACAAAACGATTAGGTACCACTTTCTCCTCTGTATCTCAACCGATTTTCTTTATTTATGTTTTCTTAAGTAGCTACTGACGACGTTTAGTGCAGAATGCTAATATTAATATATAATATTGGTTAACTCATTAAATAAAATATAATAAACATTCATTATTTACGTCCATACTGTGAACGCCTAACAACTGACGGTCAAAAATCAAAACATTGAGTAATTATATTGGAGGGAGCGATCGTTAGATGCTGTTATATTCTTAGAGCATGTACTTCTGGAAGTGGCGTACAAGTGTTATTAATGTTTAGTGGTAAAATAGTTAATGTAGTAGATCAGTATTGATTTTTCGGACGCGTTCATAAAACAGGGTTGAATTTCGAACACTGGGCGACTACTAGTTTTATGAAAACACTGAACAAACATAGTTTACGGCAGTGTATAATTACTGGAATCTTACAAACATCTGGAAGGAAGCTCACTAACCTCAGATAAGACGCTATATGACAAAAACTTCAGACGAATTACAAATGATGGACTCAACAAGCTAATATGTAAAATCGGTATATGTGCATCTAAATCCCTAGAATAGGAAATAAAATTTAAGCAACCAAAATCTGGGAGGAGTGGGCAATTATGATTATGAGAACCAAACAACGTACCTTTAATTAAGTAGCGGATAATCCTGTACTACCTTTGGCAAGTTACGCAGAACGTTACAAATAAAATTATATGCTTGTACCTGAATTGTAACGTATGCCTCCAACAAGTGCTGATATATAGGGTTCAAACGTCACCCTTACAGAACAAGTGACGAGCAAACTAAGGGTAACACAAAGGCAAATGAAGCGCCGAATTAACACTTAAAGAAACATAACTAATGCTCAAATGAAACTAATTCCTTTGTTTTCTATCACTGGATCTATATTCGCAAAACGTGACTAGTTTTGACGCACACGCGTCATTTTCATCTGTATACACATCAATAAAAAAATTGAAAAACTAAGCAACTAAACCATTTTTTTCCACCATTCAAATTTTGAAACATAACTAAATTAAAAGGAATTGCCGAAGCAATAGGGACAGTGCAATGGAACTACGGCAGCTATGTTTTAATGGATAAGAAAGACATCATCCTGAAACGCAGACCCTATTTGGGTAAGAGATCCAGGGAGCGCCCCCATACTGCCTGATTGCCTAGAGCAGGGAGGCACCAAATAGAGCCAAATGGCAAAGCAAGACAAATAACCAAAAGAAAAAAGCAAATGAGATAAGATTAACCACAGTAACCAGCTTATGCCTGTAAATACAGCATTTCTTCTTTGTTAGTATCCAATTGTTCTACTCGTAATGAATTATTGATAGTAAAGTTACAGTGATACCTTTTTTTGGAAAATAAGCACTTGTCCTGTTTGTTTTTCTGAAATGGGTTTCAGACAATATTTACTATAATAGTATCTGCGAACGTCAAATAAAAAACTAGTGGAAAGTTATTTGTAAACAAATAACAGGTTTGAAGTGTTCCATTTATAAATTCGTTGTTATTGGTTATGCCAAGAAAAAAAGACTTAAACTAAAGTTTATTTATGGTGAACAGTTACGACACGCAATTTTCAAAAATTCTCATATTCATACGAAAAAAAAACGAATTTGTAGGATAAAATTTGAATTGTAACAGCTGCCAAATAATGGTCAACTTACGGAAATCATGGAAAATTAGAACAATTGATTTCAGCAATTTGCTTTCTAAAATATTTTGCTCGCAATGGCTAGGACCTACAGAATAGAATAAGATTAATAAAATGTGCACCCACATACTTTATTCAATTTCAGTCCAGTTTCGCTATTACAAACTTATTCTAATTTAAGGTAATACAAACAACGGATTCTCCAAGGCAAATGCTTTAAGACAGCATACACATTTTAATTTTTTATTTGTTTCGGTTATCTTCTGCGGTCTGAGATCTGTATTCCTGTTGCCAAGTAATAAAAATGTTCCTTCTGGAGACGCAGCTTATCGCATCCTTGAAATTAATTACATGGGGAGTGACAACTGACAACAATAATTAAAAATTACCGAAATATTAAATTAAGGAGTTGCTCACAATGTGTTTAGTGTTTACAAGATAGTTACAAATCTACTTAGAATTCATAAAACAATCCCGATTAAGGCTTTACTCATAGGATGCTTTAGAATAGCGCCTATTGTTTGCTATTTGTAATTCATAGTTAGAGACTCATTTTACTTTAACATACAATCTTGGTTGACATGTAATTAATTCTTGAACCATTTATGCTCTACAAAGACTAATGTATTGTAAAACAGGTTAGCCTACAACTATTAAATTATAAAGATTGATGGAAATAACAAAAAATGAAGAAAAAAAATAGTACACGGAAGTTATTATTTCGGTTCTATTTTCAGGGACGAAAGTACCACATTGCCTCCTGATTAAATGAGTAAAATAAATTGATGGGCATGTTTTAAAAATTGTACGTATGCCTAAATTCTTGTCATTTTCAAATGTGAAAATATACTTTATGATACACTTTAACTTCATAATGAATAGTTTCACAATATGACTTAAAATGTACTAACAATTAAAAAAAACATATATTTTAATTATAAAATTTAATAGTAGATAGCTTATTCAATTGCTTTGCTAAATATTTTGAATCATCAGATTCGTTTAAGAATATCTTAGCATAAAGCTTAAAGTCGACTTGCGAGCATTTTTAAGGTGATATCGTTTGGAACATTTTTTAATAAAGACTTTTAAATTACGATACGTTATAATATCTATTTGGCGACTTAAGCCGCGTCCTCGCTGAGTCGACATTGTCGATCGACTCTGTCTATCAGTACAGTCGACTCAGTGTGTACTCTTAGATCATGTACCTTCTAGATATAGCCTGTCATGCACAAAATCGTGGCAACGCTAGAGAGAGAGGGCAATATAGACAGTAAAATATATTTTAATTTTACTTTATAAATTTATATCCATTGAAAACGAAATCCGACAGGATTTTGAAACGTTTGGTTTTAAAATATACACAAGTTTGAACTCTGATGTGGTATTATTCCCAAGATAATCTAAAATAAAGTAACAAGCTATTTCACTTAGTTGGTGGAAGCAGCCAATGACTCAGTTTGTACGCAATAATCGACATTGTCGATCGACATATTTGTCTAAGAATGTATTTTTCGCTGTTTCCACAAAATGAAATGGAAAAAAGAAAAATCTATAGCTTTTATTGAAGCATGTAAACCAAAGACAAATCTATGGGTTACCAAAAGAAAATTTTATAAATATAGAAACATGAGACACGATACCTTGATGGAAATTGTCAATAAATTTAATACCGAAAAGCATATGGTGGAATAAAAAATTAAAAATATTAAGTCAGCATAAGAATTTAAAAAAATTATGGATAGCAATAAAGAGTGCACTGGCATGGATAAGGTACATGAGCAAGTGGTCTGCTTTCAACAATATAGGATTCTTGCAAGACAAAAATAAGGCTAGGGACACGTTAGATTCATAAATATATTTAATAAGCAATTTTTTAACACTCATTGTATCGCCAAGGGACTTCTTCTACCGACGTGATAAAATAGTCTTTTAACACGTTTCTCACATGTTGAGCATCCAGTGAACTTTTTGTGGCAAAAACAGGTTGGTTGCGATCTTCAGTTCTCCAAGCTTGTGGCAGGGGGTGGTAACACAGATAGGCAATGTTGGTCCAGCTGTCGGTGAACTGTAAACGTAGCTCTCTTCAGAACTCCTTCAAGTACTATTTTTTGACAGTTATCGCATATATCCAGGTGACACAATGTGATCTTCTTTATCGACCCTTAGTACATGTAAATGATGCGATTTTTGTTTTTTGTCATTGTCTTTTTTTCTCTAATTTGTGGTAGAATTTTGTATCGAATCCCATTCTTGCAGTATTCATACATCGTTTTAAGGTACTGTATATAGCCAGAAGCTACAAACTAAATAGTCTTTAAAGCATAATTTAATAATCAGTTTTTTTAGGCATTATTTTACAACCAACAAAAAATGTCAGAAAATATGGCTTCAAAGAATAAACATCGAAAACCTTTACATGCCAGGTATGTTTCTCTTTTTCTGATTTTCTGTTACTTGTATTTATTTCATTTATTGTTTAATTTCAGGTTATGAGAGAAGTTCAGGAGACAATTTTGTATACTCTGTAGGAAAACAACAAACCACTGAATATTACCCCCATATGATGACAGGTAAACCAATGAAAACAACCAAGCTATTGTGGAAGTGATACATGCTATTTTTTTAAGAAGGTACTGATAATTAGAAAAATAATATAAATATCCCAAATCAAGGAAGTTCCAACCCTGAAGTGTCTGAGCTGGATTATAGATGTATGGCAGTAGTGTCAACTGACGATGATCATTTGTATTGTCTTAAAATGAAACCTGCAGCTGAGTCACAAAACCAAGTACACACGGGTAAGCAAATTTTAGTGCTTGTTTAATAATACATAATATCTTGTATTTTTATCTTTTGTAAATAAATAAATTTAAGTCCAATATTGAATTTCATTTATTCTGATGATGACATTGTCTTCTAAATGTTATTTGTGGCATATTATTGATTATTTTTATCGAAACAAAAATCTGTATATTCAAGGAAAATTTGGTTTTTCCTTGAATATACAGATTTTTGTTTTGATTGTGGTGTTATTTTCCAAGAACACATGAAAATAATTCGATGGTACAGCCCCCTGTAGGTGAAACTTGGGACCAGAAACTGCAGATTCCTTCTTTTTAGTTGGTGATGATCTGTCAAATTCAACAAACGTCAAATTTAGTACTTGAAGGACTTCTGAAGATGCTTATTATGCATATTCTAACCTCTCATAGGACAAAATGTGAACACATTTTATAACATTCAGTTGCCCATCTATCTTTATTGTATGATCTGTGGCTTCTGGTACCAGAACATTAACAATCTAATGTTCTAGGAGGAATATAAATGTTTTTTGAGACACTTTTTCTAAGAAAATTGTGAAGATAACATGCTCTACCGTTACCTAGCAATAGCTAGCATATTTAGAGATTTATTTAGCATAATAATGCCAAAAACATTTTCAGAAACTCTTCTTGTCCTGATAATCAAATATTCTTTCTCTGAAACCTGTAGGGTGAAGCCCTACGTACAGTTTCATTATGTTTATTGATAAAGGAAATGAATCATCTACCACAAGGAAACATGGACTTGTTACATATTTTCTTTAGGCAAATGTTTTTTTTTATCTTTAAGTAATTTACTAAATGTAGTATTACTAAACATACCACTATCTGAAATACATAGGTAAAACTATAATTTGCGTAGACGCAATAATAAAAAATGCAGCACAAGCAATAATGGAGTCATTTTGATTTTGACTGATTAACAGCATCTGTGGACAGGATCGAACGACAAATAATATATTCTTGTTCTATCTGTCTATAATAAGAAGTAATTGTATATATTTCAATTTTTACGCTGCGTTTTCTAGATGCCTGATAATTTCTTCATTTCCTAATTGACTTTCATATTCTTCAGAGCTCATTTTAATTAATTTAGTTAGTTCATTCTTAATAATATATTGATTTTTCAAGATATTATACAATGCAAATGAGTTGGTACTACGTTAATAAAGTTGCTATGAATAAACAAATTATATCATGTTTTCATTTACTTAGTGAAGAAAACAATTGATTATAATTAAACTGGTTCTATAATAAAAAAATATATTAATTACATTTAATTATAGTAATTAAATTTCCTCAACTTTCGGTGGTATGAGAAACCCGCGTTCTGGCCGTCTTTTATCCATAGCTGCGTAATATACCTACTATTACAAAGTATTTTTATTAAAGTAACTGTATTGTTGCCCAATAAATTTGAATAGATCATATACAAAAATATGTAGATAGCATCGAATTATTACTAGATTTAATATAACATATTCGTTTAACGTATTGGTGTATTGAGAAAAAGGAAACAGACACTGCCATTCAACGTTTAAAAGCAATTAAGCTCAGCAATTCATGTGGATATGTGAAAAGAGCGACCCCTTTTACGTGGAATTAATGTCTGGTGTATTGACACCACTAATAAATATAAAGGAAATTAATTTTAGTGAAAGAATAAAACATTTGTAGAAATAATGTTAACCTGTTTAGTACGTCATATTAATTTTAAAGAAGCATGAACAGATATTACGTAACAATGTAAAAGTCTTCACTTTGAAATAAATAGTCACATTGTCTGGATAATACCTTACCATTATGAACCGACGCTCCACATGTTAAATCAAGTTACGTAGCTACACCATATGCAGCTCCCATGATAATAGAATTGCGAAAGTTTACAAACCGTTTATGCCAAAATTATATTTTATTTTTAAGTTCTTCTTGGGAAATAATACCACACTTCTGAATAAAAATTTTATAGCATTTAAAAACTTACACGTTTGACGAAGTCCTTAAAAACCACGATTTTAATGGAATTATAATAATATGTAAATCTGAGTATTTTGTAGTTTCATAGTATACAAAGAAATGTATGTCAGCAAACAGCAAGGATTGGGCCTAATAAGTAGTTTTTCCAGGATTGCAATTTAAACGAGTAAAAAACGTACCGTATTAAGCACGATAGTCGATCGTTAAAATCTCGTCAGTGGTTAAAAAAACTGCTGGTTATTGCAATATACCCGCGAGTATATAACATATGGGGAACGCAGTGTTGTCGGTGGACGTAAGGCCATATGAGGAAAAGTTATCGGGTGCAAGTTTGGACAAAGTATCTTTATATACCGCATTTTTGATGCCGCAAGTAAGACTTTTCTATGAAAATGTTTCAACTAATATTTTATGTTTGTTATATCACCGCACCGCATAAAAATATTTTAAAAGAAATCCTCATCTGATACCTCACAGAATATAAACTAAAAAAGATGGTCGAATACTGTCAATATTGGGACGCTAGTTAGTTTGATGAATCTGTGTAGGGCGTTATTGTCGAATGTTCCAAATTTGAATAACCTTATAGATATTCCATAAAATATTACTGCATAAATAATGGGGTATTAATTACCTCCATAAAATATTTAATGTGATTCTTTGGTAAAAAAAGAGTGGCAGTCATTTGAGACTAAACGATGGAAGCGAAAGCTTCTTTTCTTGTTATCTCACTGTCCCTAATTTTCTTCATTTGTGTCACTCTTACTAATGGATATAAATATCAGGTGAATTAAAATAATTATCACTATTTTGTTACGAGTCAAGTCTTAATCCTAATTTAGTTCTTAAATTAAATATACCTGCAAAGAAATATTTAAATTTATATATTGAGTAAGTGTTTGTAAATAGCTTTGTTAATCTGTAAAAGTATTTGAAGACAAGATGTCAGAAAAAAGTTCGTTTTGTTCTTAGCTAAAAGCATTACAAAGACATAAAATTTATACCAAACAATAAATTATATACCTATATATTCAACGGTAACAACAATTAAAAAAAAATAAGGTCTTATTCCATGTAATATTAAAATGAGTATTACTCATTTTATTTGAATTGAAAATAGTACATAAAATTAATCAATTATGACATAATATTTAAAAAAGTATAATTGTTCTCGGTTTTGAACCCGAGAACTTTTGGATTCACAGCCGTGGGTTTTAGACATTGGGCCACTTGCCTTTGGTGGAAATAAAAGCTCTGGATGTATATAATACATCAGGCCCTCTATTGAGAACTCTGTTTATTACGATAACAAAACGATGTAAACAAAGGACATGTTTCACTTAATATGTATCCTTCTATGAGTCTATATTCGTTGATAATATGAAAGTTTAATGCCAATTGCCTTTTTGTGTGGTAGTATTTTTAATTTCTGACCTGTGAGACAAAGACAATTTTGTAGTATATATTAGAACGAAAAGCAAATTTTGTGCAGGTATTTCATATTACTTTGATGTTATATAGGTTTATTTCCTATTTATTATTGATTTTCTATAAAATTATTATTCTGAAATTTTAATGTAAAATGTTTACTTGAAGTAGTATAGTGATACTTTTGTATTTTAGATATGTGATTAAAGTCATTGTGAAAATTTCTAGACGTAGACCCTGTCACATTTAACTGTATTTACAGCGTTTTAACCTTATACTTTTCTTAATACAATACAATGAGGTATTTCGCTCTTTATTGTAAAATCTTAAATGTTCTGATAAGCTCGCAGTAACATTTTTAGTATTTGCTTAAAAAATCAAAAATTAAATTCTAATTAAAAAATAGAACGTAAATTGTAATATTGAGTCATGTGATACCTATCACGTAACGAATGTAGCCTTGAATTCATTGAAGATTTATTTCATTTTATTGTTTTATATCTATGTGTCTGTGCTGTGATTAAATCATATATATATATATATATATATATATATATATATATATATATATATATATATATCTGTCAACAATATAACGGATTTATAACTCTAGTTAACTGAAAAATGGTTTATAAGTTCAGTGTCACTGTTCACAAATAGTTTAGCAAAGACTGCAGATAAGAATTGTTGGTGGTATATATTCCAAGAAATGAAAAGTTGTTGCAACTCACTGGTATAAATTCCGATGATCTCAGAATCAATTCTACACTTTATTTCTAAAAAGACCACTTTGATGTAAGTAAACATACTTTCTGTTTAAACTAAAATGTAAGAAAACAGAACCCAGACATGACTATAGAACCACACAAAGAACAAATCTTAAAGAATGGGATTCTATAATTCGGTTTCTGCGTCGCGACAAATGTTAAGAGGTTTTAATGGTTTTCTTGAAAACATAACACCATTGAAAGAAACTAGAAGATGACATAAACAAGTTTAAGAAAACATTTTAGTGCGTTTTGAATACTGTGACTTTGCTAATTCAAATGATAATTTTATTTTCTATTTATTAGGGAACTAATCGCTATTTCTTCAGATAGATAAATTTATCATAGAAAATAATTATCGTTAATGATTACACCAGTCAAATACCTAGTTCGCAAGATAACTATCTTCTTTAAATTGCAATTCTATCAAAAACACTTACGTATTGCCGATTTTTTTGCGGAAAACTTCAGAACTTGTAGACGAAAATTTTTCGATTCTCTACAAGTTTTCCATTACCAGTATATCAACAACCTCCATAACTATTCGTAATTTAAACAAATAACAAAAAATTAACATTTCTGCTAATTTTTATTCTTTAACGAATTTGATGTTAAAATCATGGCAGTTATCGTGTATAAATTAAAAATGAGGTAATCAAAGAATTTGCGTTAAATATTATTTGACATAAAACTCAATAACATCTAAATACCGTTATTCCATTTTCAAAGATGCCTCATTATTTTACTTGTTAGCCTGTGACATTATGTGTATATGAAACCATCAGTTTCTGTCTCATATATTTTTCAATTTTTCAACATATTTGATAGGATGACAACCATCACGTATAAATTGTGTAAAAAACGCGAATGGCACGTGTAGAGTATATTACCATCAAAAAAGACATGAATGATTGAAAGTTAAACCACATTACATTCGGTTCGAAAAACAACAGCCAAATATTCAATTCAAAACTACGGAATGTAATATTTAATTTGTATATATGCAATTAATTCGTCCGTGTAAAAATCAGAGCTATACCTGCAAAAATGCACCAAAAACAGCAAAACAGGATTAAAACTCATTCAAACTCCATTTGGAAATGTTTCCCGAGCGTGAAAGTTTAATTTAATTTCAGTCTTATTTGGAAATAACAATTTCCAAATGTAAAATCGGGAAGTTGTTTTCGTACCCTACGAATATATTAATAATGAAAGTCTAGGTATAAAGCTCCGATTAGAAATTTAGTACGTGCTTTCAGCTTACAGGAGTTAATTCGATCTCCACGGATAGATAATGAAGGGGAAAATTTATTTTACTTAACTCTATTGTACACGATCGGATCGTTTGACAAATGCTTGATGGCGAATTCTAGTACTCATTTAAAATGCCAGATACTAACAAAATAATGTCTAAGGTGGGATTACGAATGCTATTTCATTATTTTTAATGAACAATCATCCACTTTTTCAAGCTTTCACCATTTATACGGATTTTCAACAGTTGTATTGATATTTATTAATGAATAATTTATATTAAAAAAAGAACCGACTTCAACTGGCTTAAAATAAAAACCGTTTAGAAACCGTATGCAATCAATAACTATTTTCTGACATATATATTTATCTGATTTAAGGTACAATTCTATTGATTTTTTTATATTGTCCACAAATGTTTTAACTTTTTTATTTGTTTATTATTTGGCCCATTTTTATTTTGTGCCATTTCACTTGACTGGAATGAAAACCGTTACAAACACCCTGTACTATATAGTTTTATGGCATATCTTGACATTTAAGGTAGATATGTATAATCAAAATTTCACATTTACATTGGTGTTTACCGTGTTTTTGCAAATATTGTATGATTTTCGGAAAAACGGTATGTTTTTCTTTATGGTTTTACGGAATCAAGCTGGAACATCTCTTTGTAGAATACATTTTAAAATATTTAAATTGGTTGAGCAGCTTTAGAGAAAACAGTGTGGACTTATTGAAGTTCACTAAAATGTAGTCCCTTAATTTTTTTTTTTTTTCGATTTTCTGGAAAACCGTAAATCTCAAGTTATTGAAAATTATATGGTACCTTTCTGTAATATTCCTTAATAAAATGCCGTTTAAATCATCAAATTTGCCTAAGCCGTTTTTGAATAATCAATGAGCATACATAAAAAAATACGTGACGAAGAAATGATAACCTCCTCCTTTTTGGAAGACGGTTAAAAAGAATAGTTTCCATTCAAAATAACTGAGTTTTCTAAGAATTAAATCACGGGAGCCACAAGTGGCAGGATTGAAAATGTTTCTGGCACTTTATCGACTTTCAGATTGTGTTCTCAATAATGTCTAAAATGAATTTAAACAAATAGTTGGACGAAAATGTTGAAATAGTACCGATGTAATTGTGAATAGGTGAGCATTTAAAATATGTATTATAAAAGTATTTCATCAAATGATCCTTTGAAAATATAATATATAGAAAAATTATTACTAAAAAAGAAATAAATGAAATAACATATTACATTGTAGTTTACATTTAACTTTATTGTATTTTATTTGAGCCAAATTTTGAACTAATAGTTATTGTACCGATTCATTATTTAATCTGTCTAAATCCTTAAAATTCTCATTAATTAAATAAATAACTACTGGTTTTATCTGAATATTTTGGTTTTAAATTAATTTATTTGCTTCTATTTATTACACATTTTTTTCAAACCGACAGATTCTTGAACCAACTATTTTGAGCATTCATTTTCCATTTTTTTAAAGATTCTACAATTTCATTCTTATTGTTTGTTTTTGAACTTGCAAATTTATCATTTTGATTTTTTCTAGTCTGCACTTCAAATGAACAGTGCGTTCTTTCTTCTTCAGTTACTTTATATCAAGCAAAATAAATTATGTTTTATTAAAAAACCCTACTTGAACACTTGAAGTCAATAATAGAGAAAAAAATAGTTTTTTTACAGTTACCACTTATGAATAAGATTCTATGTTACACTTTAAAGTTAATAACAAACTATTAGCCATTTAACAATTGTTTAACAGAAACTTTTGCAAAATAGACTGTGATATCGTTTACGACGACCCAATTAATTTAAGAGTCTCAAATATGATTATTTGACCTATCATTCATAAGTTATTTTGTGAGTGCCATATATATAATTGCCAGATACAGTGACAAAAAACGCACACGGATTTGGGCGGATATAATAAAAAATTCCTTGAGCCACAATTCTTTAATAATGATAATTTATACGTAATTTAACAGTATTCCAGTTGTTATTGATTCATGCTTGTGCATCGGATTCTTCTTTTATGCGTTTCATATTTATAATAATTCACACGCTTTTCTAGAATAGTTTAAGTATTAAGCAGTCAAATATCTAGTAACGTTTCATTATGTCAGACAATTTGTAGAAGTAGCTAAATATATTTTATACCCTGATACCACCAAAGGACATAATTATTTCGAAAACTTAAAATTGCAGTTAATATTTTTAGGAAAATTTGGTATGCCTACAAAATGTTGCAAGGAAAATAATCGGTTAAAAGTTGCAATTAAACAGAAAGCAGAATACGATATAAAATAATTTTGTAATGGCATTTTCGGAATCTTTAACTGTAAAAAAACTAACAATTGACGTACCTACTACCTATTTTTTGTCAATGTAATATAAATTTCACAAAAGGTAGTTCCAGAAATAAACTAATGGCTGAATCCACGACAGTACGGTAACAATTTACAAACCTAATAGGCCACATATGGCAATCAAAGTAGTAAAAAAATATCATTAATAACATACGTGGGTCTTACCTCGTTAATCGTTAATTAACGAAGTTAACAATCTGGTGAACGGGTTAACTTTTAAGTTAACTTCAAAAAATGGTAACGCTCTTATTAACTTCCGTTAAATTGGAGATCTGTTAATTTTAGTACGTTACATTAGTCGTTTGTTGACCTGCTGTTATTTTGTTTGTTTGAATTACGCGCCACGCCAGGCTCGTGTGTTCGACGAGTCGAATGGTGAACGATATCATGTCGATGATATATGCGAAGTGGACGTGTGAGTGTGATGCTACATGCTCTTGGAGGGAGGATTTAATGCTAGGCATAGTGTGACTGTAAACAAGTCTGCTCTGAGTGTTCATTCTCAGTCAAGCCTTAATTCAGGGTGAAGCTCAAGCATATCTTAAGACTCTACTACCAACCATTGTGACAACAGCCTTCAAACTTCAAGACCTTAGCCACCAAGTGCATTGGTGTGCCCCTTTGGCCAATGCCCCATTATATGGAATAAAAAAAGATTTGAACGGTTTATAGAAGACGAAGTGTGCCAGCTGGCTGCAGCCTTTCACCCAAAGTTTTGTCTGCATTGGCTCCAAAAATATGATATCTGCAAATTCTGTCAGGAAACTTATGGAAACAAAAGTTGAAGATGCTCTAATTAAAGAATGGGAATACTGAACAGGAGGGGGATGATTTTTACAGCACTGTTACTCAGTCTAAAGAAATTAGGTCTATAGACCATAAATCTTTGAAAAGAGCTTGGCTAGACACAAAGTCAAAAGATTGTTTTCCGGATGCTGCCTTTCTAGGTGAACCAGTTTTAATAAACCTTTTTATTAAATATACCATTGCTATCCCATCTAGTGCTACAATAGAACGTCTTTTTTCTACAAGCAAAAATATATTACGGGCTAAACGATCATCGCTGTCGGATGTCAAGTTTAATATGCTAATTGTTATGAAGAGGAACATGAACCTAATGCAAAATTACGATTAATAATAGCCTTATCTCTGGCTACTTTATTATCGAAATAAATAAATGTGTGTTTAATTATTCTTTCTATTTGTTTTTTTATTTATTTATAACTATATGACCTATTTCTCCCAGCCCACAAGCACTGTAAGTTTTGAACGGTTAACTTTTAACGGTTAACTTGCTTTAATTTTTCGAAAATTTAACGCTCTACCAATTATCGAAGTTTTTAACTAAGGAATTAACGATTAACTTTTGGAATAACTGTGCCCACCTTTGATTAATAGTTGAATTATACCCTAAAAGTTAATTTAGTCCTTTGTTATTAAAACCTACGACTTAAATTTTCCTATTTTCTCATTTCGTTGTATACAACAAACAGTTTAAATTGTTTGACAAGTGAGAATGTTTAAGTCATATACAATGTGATGTTGTTGTTGATTAAATTAAAAAGAACTCCGTTTTTTGCAGAGTTGATAACATTGTGAATAAATATTGATCCCCAAGGAAATGTCTGAATCATACTTAATGACACAGTTGCATGTTTCAAAGGTCGCAAATTTATATGCCGTAAAATTACCAGTGGAAATAAATGGAGTAAAGAGTTATTTTACTTCAGAAAGAACAAACATATTCCGTATACAATTAAAAATGTTTAAAAAGAATGATTCCAAATTTAGAGTTTCAGGAAAATTTTAATTTTGAGTGTCCACAATAGTTTTTTTTGATTTTATGTTCAAAATATGCAAGTACACTCATACTATATTTATGAACACAAATTAACTACATTAACGATTTTAAACACAAGACATTTAAAAAAGCAGGTTATGGTGCAAATTTAATTCGGTAAAAAAACGAGTGGCAGTCATTTTAGGCTGAACGAAATAGCATACTTGCCATGTCTCGTTATCTCACTGCCTCTGTTTCTCTTTCTTATGTTACGATTCAAGTATTAATCCCTAATTTTAAATAAATCTGCAAAGGTACATATGAAGTGAAAGTTAATTTTTTATTAAAATATAATTTTTGGTTAGTTAAAAATAATAGGAACATTAAGTGGATATTTTTTTAACTATCAAAGCATCTCCGGACCAAAAAAGCTGTTCTTCTGTCTATATACTACTAGCAGACCCGGCCACGCGTTGCTGTGGCTGAGTGTTTTAAGACAGATTTGAAAGACAAATTTAACACAAATTAACATAACATTTTTATAAAATTTATTCAATAGTATATATACTCTAAATATCTTTAACCGTAATGAATCACAGTTAATCTTCAATGAAGTGCAAGTCGATGTACAATATTTTTGGTCAAGGCGCCATCTGTTCCTGAGTTATGGAACGTACGATTAATAACAACAACCAACGTTGATGATCAGTTTATTATTAATTATTAAGACCATTAATTTAAATAATAACTATCCTATCATCTAAGTTGGACCAAATTACATATATAAGCCAACTTTCATGAATATCGGTTGACTCGTTTTTGAGTTTATTCGGAACATACACAGTGACACGGATTTTTTATATATTAAGATATAAAATTGTAAGTTTGTCTGTTTGTTTGTTTGTTTGTTCGGGCATCACGTAAGAACTACTAAACTGATTTTGCTGAATCTTTTTTTGTTGCAAAGCCTATAGTTTGACTTAAAATATGGTAGACATTTTATCTCTATTGACAGAAACAGTAGATATAGCGAAATATCTTCTTCCATGTTGGGTAATATAATTACTCAATTGGTTCCACCACATGCACAAAATATTAGATACTGGCATCAGCTTAGCTTTTATTCAAAATTCAGAATGTGTTAATGCAACGTTTCGATTTAACACAAATCAACTGATATAACGAGCGTAATTTTACAGGGTGTTCTGTATTATATGAAACTTAGAGCGGAATCTATATATAAATAGGCTAAGACAAAACGATTAGGTACTATTTTCTCCTCTGTTTCTCAACCGATTTTCTTCATTTTTGTTTTGTTTACTAGCTACTGACGACCTTCAGTGCAGAATGCTAATCTTAATTTATAATATTGGTTCATTCTTTAAATAAAATATAATAAAAATTCATTATTTACGTCAATAATGTCAATGACAAACAAATGAATGTGCCGCGTGCCGCTGCCGCCGGACTCAAACCATTGAGTAATTATATATAGACAGACCAATGCTATTATATACTTAGAGCATGTACTTCTGGAGGTGGCATGCAAGCGTTGTTATTGTTTAGTGGGTAAAGTAATCGTTGAATATCATAATTATACAGGGCGATTCCAGATATGTTAGAAATGATTTTTTTAATGGGTGGCACATAAGCAGTTGCATATTTAGGGTGTTTAAAATATAGAGTAGAGTGCAATTATAACTAATAAAATAATTATATAGGGAAGCCCATTAGCGGTTGAATTTACAGGGTTCTTGGTACAAAAAATGTTATACATAGATGCATATACAGGGTGGCGGAAATGGAAATGCAACATTTCGTAACCCATAAGCAGTTGTATATATAGTTAAGATGAATTATAGGGTAAGAGGAATTATAGATATACAGGAAGGTGATCAAAAATGTTAGAATAGGAAATGATTTATAGAGTAGACCACAAAGAGTTCCATATATATATGATTGAAATATAGGTCAGAGTAGAATTATAGTTACAGAAGATAATTAAAAATTTCATAAACAAAAAGAGTAAATATGGTGGGTCATAGGCAGTGGCATATACAGAATGGTTTACCCGGTGGTTGAAAAATGTTAAAAAATATTATGCGTGGTCCATAAGCAGTTGCATATACAGGGTGGTGGAAATATATAATGAGATGCAATTATTATAGTGAGGATTTTAATAAATGTTAGAGAATTGAGTGCAATTATAGCTACACAGGGGTGTTAGAAAAAATAAATATGTAGGGTAGCCCATTAGCAGTTGAATTGTTTTAGGAATTACGAATTTGAACACAAATAAAGTTCTATGAATTATATCTGAAAAAACTAGAATTTCGTTACTTATTTGTAGAAGCGAGATGTAAGACCGACATCTAGGATTTTCGAGGAAACTATCACACAGAGGTTCCGAATCTGGATCCGTTCTGTGTAATTGCTGTTCTCCCTAAATTCCTAGGATAGAATGTCACAATAAAATTTTCATGTTACTAAACCTGCCAGAGATATTGACACAATTGGTCGAATTTCGACCACTGGGCGACAGCTAGTATAATTAAATGGATTTAAAAAATTTAAAAAAAAAGTATGTTTGGTATCCTATAAGCAGCGGCGTGTATACAATGTGGTTGAAATAAGGGAGAGTGGAATTAGTTATACGGGGTGGTTTAAAAAAGTTATATTGATTGGGCCATAAACAGTTCCATATAGCAAGTGGGTGAAAAGGGGTAGAATATTTATACAGTTTGGATAAAAATATGTGTTATGTAAGCAGTTAGGATCTTTGAAATATTTTCATAATAAGCTGTTAGTTAGAAGGAGCAGTTTATACAAGATGTTTCAAATATAAGATGGAGTGGAATTATAGTTCATGTTGTGGTTAAAACTTGTGTTATATCCACAAGCAGTTGCATATATAGGATAGGAGAAATATGTCGCTGAGTATAACTACAGCTATACAGGTGGGTTTAAAAAATAAGTAATGTAATGATCTATAAGATGTTCCATTTACCAGATGGTTGATGAAGTGTAGGGTGGGGTAAGATTCTAAGGATACAAGGGTAGCAAATAAGTAACTACTTTTAACCTTTTATATGCAACTGCATATAAAAGGTTGTTGAAATATAGGCTGGTGTAGACATTTATAATTATACAGGGTGGTAAAAAATGCTAGAAAAAATTTGTTATATAGCAGTTGCATATATGGAGTACACATGGACACAAGGGGCGCAGTAAAGTTATAGTTATTCAGTGTGATTCAAACAAGGTTAGTAAAACTTGTAAATGAAGGCTGGTTTAAATGAAGTTTGGAGAGAAATTATACTTTATAACGTCGTTGAAAAAATATGAGGAAAAATTGTGAAGTAGCGTAGTACATAATAAACTGAGAAGATAGGATAGTTGAATTATAGGGTGGAGAAGTGTTATGGGTAATTATTTAAAAAATGTTATATTGGTTAACCAATAAGCCGTACCGTATACAGGGTAGTTGTAATACATACAAGGTGATTCAGAAACATGAAAAAAATTGTTATATACGGTGCCCAATAAGCAGTTGCGGTTTTGGTGAAATATATGGGGCACTGATGAATTAATAGTTATACAGAGTGGTAAAAAAATGTGATACTGGGTGGCCGATAAGTAGTTGCATATACAAGGTGGTTGAAATAGTGGGTGGAGTAGAATTATAGTTAAACAGGTTGGATAATTTTTTGTAGAACATGAGCTGTTGCATATATGTAATATCTGAAACATGGATCGAAGTAAAATTATATATAGTTCATACGGTGTGATTAAAACAATGTTAGAAAAAGCTGCATGTAAGGGGTTGTTGAAATACAGGGTGCAGACAAATTATACTTTCAATTGTGGTTCAAAAATAGTTCTATAGCGTAGTCCATAAGCAGTTGCATATATAAGATAGTGAGTGGATCAGAGCAGATGAACATACAGGGTGGTTGAAGTATTTTGTAGAGTAAAATTATGGTTATATAGGATGGTCCAAAAATAAGTTATAATGTTTGACTGATTGGCAGCAGTATATACAAGATCGGTTTAATGTAGATTAAAATTGTTATATAGGGTGGCCAAAAAGCAGTTCCAGTTTGGGTGAGTGATTAAATAAAGGTTTGGTGTTAGGGTGCCCAACTGTGTTTTTAAATTTGTGACGAAGGGTTTCACAGGCATTTCCATTAGGGTGGTTCAAAAAGTTTATTAAAATTGTTACATAGGGCATGAACAGTTGCATCCTACTATATGGAATACCTGAAACATGGGGCGAAGCAAGATTATAGTTTTATTGTGTGACTAACACAATGTCAGAAAAACTTGCATATAAAGGGTGATTAAAATATAGTGTGGAGAGAAATTGCACTTTACCAGGTGGCTCAAAAAATATCAGAAATAATTGTTATATAGCGTAGACCATAAGCAGTTGCATAGCTGAAATATAGGGTGGAGTAGAGTTATAAGCAGGTGTTAAAAAAGTTATATTGGGTGGCAAATAAACAGCAGCACATACAGGATGGTGATTCAATAAAACTTGCAGTTTGGGTGAAATATATTCGGTATTGGTGGATTTATAGTTAAGTAGGGTGTTGAAAAAAACGTAGAAAAATTGTTGTATAGGATAACCCATATGTTTCATTTCATTTTTGCAAAGACTTGTACATTCCGTACGCGAGTGAAACCGCGGGTAACGGCTAGTAGTATTATAAGAACGCTAGTCCACCACAAAAAAATTATAATTTTAGCTATATGTCATCAAAATATTATCATCCAACTTCTATTTATAATAAAAATCTCAATTCAATTGAACATCGAAAAGTTGGTCAAATTTAAATAAGATAACAAAACACACACCACGACAGGATGAAGAATTACTTGTCTCATCCTTGAAAAACCCCGTTATAAGTGTGGGCGAAACGTTGGAAAACTTTGTTTATATGCCGGTTTAGGTATAAATAAATTAAGCTATGACTCTGGCGACTCTGGCCTCCGTTCTTATTCAATAACTGGCAGTTTTTAAATAAAAATATAATAATATTCGCTTTTTACATTTGTTAATTATTTTGGTGACGAATAAGTCTTGTTTTTTTGTTAAAATTTACCACAAATTAACGTCTAAATGCTAATTTAGATCATATTGTCAGGCAACCTTAGCACTGCGCTTTTGACTGTTTGACGCTTAAACAATAGAACAATGAATTTCAAAATGCGCATTTAGAACCATTCAGATGCAGTTTAAGTTAAATTTCCCTGACGGGATGTATTTTGGAAGCGTGGAAGTTTCGCTATTAACTTCCATAATTTACCGAAGAAAGGAAAAAGTTGTGGCGCTTCATTATTGAAACTCAAGTAAAAGATTTATTATCAAGTTCCAACATTACTACGAGTAATCTTCCTTGTGTCGAAGCTTTCATACAGTTAGAAATTGAATGCACGTTGAGTAATGGTTTCCGTAATGCGAAAAGGTCTTAAGAGCGAATATTGAAATTTTGTACGGACAAGATTGGTGAGCTTAAGATTTTATGTCTGGATTTACTCGAGACACGTGTAAAATGTGAACGTCAAGTTGTGGAGAAAAATACGTTTTTGAAATGAACATTTTGGAAACTCGTTGACTTTGCCAGGCAGATTTTATTATGGAATTGACTTATTTTAACCGGCTTCTTTTTAGTTTCCAATATTTGACGAACGAATGCTAAAGTAAAAATAACACAGACAAAACCATAAACATCATGAATAAAAATGCAACTTATATTTCTCGATGTATTTTGGCAGGCTGATCATAGTACGAGATCCGGCTGCAGAATTAGTGCACCCATCCAGTGTTTGCTAAAAATCAAATCTTTACGCATATGTATGATTAGGAGAATATATATGTACCAGGTTGCCTATCAAAATGTGGCCGCTTTCGTAAAAAATTCACTGACATGTTTTTTTAATAAAATATCGTCCACTTCACGGCAATATATCTAAAGACTTTGAAAAATGACGATTGCTGCTTTGCAGCCACGTGTACACAGGTATGATTTTGTTACATTATTACACATTTATTATTTATATATCAAATTAAAGTTAATATTTTTCACTTTATTATAATATATGGTTGCCTAATTAAATCTGGCCGCAAATAAGGGTTGCCGGCTGTGAAAAATGATAAATATTAAAGGTATAGTGAAACCAGTCAGACAAGGATAGAGATTGCCACCTCTCCGACGGTTTAAAGCCATTGTGCATGCGTCAGATGCTAGTGTTCTCAACTACCGGTTCAAACAATAGTAGGTACGACTGACAAATTTAAAAATTACAAAGAAAATAAAAAAATTAAAAATTACAAAAAAATACATATTTCAAAATTACAGAAATTTTGTTTTTAAGTTGATTGCAATTTTACTTACAGTTTGCCCAGTACATTGCATTTTGGTCACACAGAAGACACGCCTTCATCTTCATGAATTTTATTTCATACTCTCTTCGAGGTGTCATTCCTTTGTACGCAAGACAATATATATTATATATAAATATAATATATATTGTTTCTGGTCGGGAACCTTCATCAGTTGCGCTTCCCACAATTGAATGTCCTCTCGAACACTTCTTTATGCATTTGATGCATTTCGTTAAATTTGAAGAGGCGAGATGTAAGACTGACATCCAGGATTTTCAAGAGAATCAGTACACAGAGGTTCCTAATCTGGAGCCGTTCCGTGTAATTGCTGTTCTCCCTTAACTCCTAGTACAGAATGTCACGATAAAATTTTTCAGGTTACTTCACCTGTCAGAGACATTGAATACTCTCTTCGAGGTGTCATTCCTTTGTCGGTCTTACATCTCGCGTCTTCAAATTTAACGAAATGCATCAAATGCATAAAGAAGTGTTCGAGAGGACATTCAATTGTGGGAAGCGCAACTGATGAAGGTTTCCGACCAGAAACAATACATATTATATTTATATATAATATATATTATCTTGCGTACAAAGGAATGACACCTCGAAGAGAGTATTCAATATGTCTGACAGGTGAAGTAACCTGAAAAATTTTATCGTGAGATTCTGTCCTAGGAGTTAAGGGAAAACAACAATTACACGGAACGGCTCCAGATTCGGAACTTCTGTGTACTGATTCTCTTGAAAATCCTAGATGTCGGTCTAACATCTCGCGTCTTCAAATTTAACGAAATGCATCAAATGCATAAAGAGGTGTTCGAGAGGACATTCAATTGTGGGAAGCGCAACTGATGAAGGTTCCCGACCAGAAACAATATATATTATATTTATATATAATATATATTGTCTTGTGTACAAAGGAATGACACCTCGAAGAGAGTATTCAATATGTCTGACAGGTGAAGTAACCTGAAAAATTTTATCGTGACATTCTGTCCAGATTCGGAACCTCTGGGTGCTGATTCTCTTGAAAATCCTAGATGTCGGTCTTACATCTCGCGTCTTCAAATTTTATTTCACTCCAAAACAACGTGGTTTTAACTTAGGCTGTGTCCCACGCAAACGCGATTTGTGGGGTGCATGCGGTACGCTGCGTTAAAGTCACAACCACAAACTATGAAACACAGAAAAAACATTCATGGTGTCCTTGCTGGGTATTAAATTAGTCGGATTGTAAAGATTTTATGTTGTCGCATCGCTCAATTGGTATGTTTTCGCCCGCAGTTTCAACTTGGTGATGTTCAGCGCGCTCTTTTTCAATCTAGTTTGAATATTTATCATCTTTAACAGCCGACAACTCTTATTTGCGGCCAGTTTTCATGAGGCAACCGTCTTTATATATACTGCCGTGAAGTGGATGATATTTTATTGAAAAAACAAGTCAGTGAAATTGCAATCAACTTAAAAACAACATTTCTGTAATTTTGAAATATGTATTTTTTTGTAATTTTTTATTTTTTTTGTAATTTTTAAATTTGTCATTTTGAAAAGAAAAACAGTTCTTTTGAAGGATTTATTATATAAAGTCGTACCTACTATTGTTTGAACCGCTGGTTGAGAATACTAACATCCGACGCATGCCGTCGGAGAGCGGGCAATCGCTATCCTTGTCTGACTGGTGATGTTACGAACTCTCTTTCACTCTACCTTTAATATTTATCATCTTTCACAGCAGGCAACCCTTATTTACGGCCAGATTTAATTAGGCAACCGCATATTATAATAAAGGGAAAAATATTAACTTTAATTTGATATATAAATAATAAATGTGTAATAATGCAACAAAATCATAGCTGTGTACACGTGGCTGCGAAGAGGTACAACCAAGTGCGCAACGTCAACCGTCATTTTTCAAAGTGTTTAAATATATTGCCGTGAAGTGGACGATATTTTAATAAAAAAAGTCAGTGAAATTTTTTACGAAAAATCAATTAATAATAATTTAATTAAAAATACGAGTGGTAACATTTTGATACGCAACCTGGTATATATTTATTATTCTAATCATAAATACGAGGGTGAATCAAATATGAACCGGACTTTTCTGTTTCTCGCCCTGTAGGTAATTCGAGTGGCGTGACGTCTCGATATATGTTAGGTAGGGATGTTAAGAAGAGGGGAGTTCGTCGGTTTGGCGAGGCGAAGTCGATGCACTGTTAGTAGCATCATGTCAGAGCAAGAGCTGCATACGTCTATTGCGCAACGTGTTGTTATCAAATTTTTGGCGCGGGAGGGCGTTAGACCGTCTGAAATTTTGCGGCGACTATCTGCACAGTTCGGCAATGAAACACTTTCAAGGACCCAAGTGTACGACTGGCACAAAAAGTTTTCAGATGGCCGAGAGACAGTGGAAAATGAGCCTCATGCACGCCGTCCCACGACAAGCATCAATGAGGCGAATATCTACGCAATTCGTGAGCTGATTGAAGGTGACCGCCATCTTACAGTATTGGCAATTGCTGAACACGTTGAAATATCATACGGGAGTTCTCAATCAACCATTTCAGATGAGTTGGGTTACCGAATAGTGTGTGCAAGATGGAATCCTCGCCTTCTAAGGGAAGATCAGAAAGCAAACCGTCTTGCCGTATGTGAAAGGCTGTTAGCAAGATATTGAGCAGAGGGGGATTAGTTTTTGAGACATATTGTCACCTGTGATGAGACATGGGTGCTTCATTATACCCCGGAGTCCAAACGTGCAAACATGGAGTGGCGAAAACCTGGAGAGGCAGCACCGCGGAAAGCCAAGACCCGTCTTTCTGCAGAGAAAATTCTTGCAACAGTTTTTTGGGATTCAAAAGGCGTACTGCTGATCGATTTTCTGCACGAACGCCGTACAATTAATGCTGAGTATTACTGCGAACTACTCCAACAAGTGAAAATTGCCTATCGGCAAAAGAGGCGAGATATGTCTATCCGATGTGTGATTCTGTTGAATGACAACGCTCGGCCACATACAGCTGCATTGACTCAAGGAAAAGTGAACAAAATGCATTGGGAAACCCTTGAACACCCGCCTTACAGTCCTGATTTGTCGCCATGTGATTACCACATGTTTAGGCCACTTAAAGAAGAACTGGGAGGCCACCACTTTGAGGACAACGAAGGTGTAGAAACGTTTGTGCGCAATTGGTTATCGACACGACCAGTTTCATTCTTTGAGAAAGGTATTAAAAAACTTCCGATTCGGTGGGAAAAATGTATACATAAGATAGGAGACAATGTAGAAAAATAATATGTATTAAAATTTCTATTGACCGTACCAATAAAATTTTTAAAACAAAAGTCCGGTTCATATTTGATTCACCCTCGTATAAGAAAATTTGGTTTTTAGCAAACAGTCGATGGGTGCACTAATTCTGCAGCCGGATCTTAGACTATCAGTTTTCAGAAGAACACTGATAGTGTTACAAAGTTGTCCAAAATAATGCTACTATACTATGCCTCTGAAGTTATGTAGTTATGCGAAAAAAGCTAAAAATCTCGTGTGTCATATACTACATGAAACAAGAAATTCATAAGACTTCTTTAGTAAAGGAACTAGTAGGGTAGAGCGGAGCTAAATTGACCATTTTCACATATTATCTCATAACTATTTAAGTATAATGTTTCTAAATAACATTTTCGTAACATTGGATAGCTACTAATAATGGTAACTGGACTTTTCCACACTGTGCCTATACGTCAGTTATTGACGATATAGTCAATCAGTCACAAAACTTGGAGCAAAATCGAGATCATCAAATATTTATTTCACACAGACTTTGAACCTCGCTTAGTAGTGCTTTTGTAATTCCTCATTCTGAAAAATAAGATGAACACGATCGAATTAATTATTCCTGTGGGGTAAAAATGTCCAATGTGAGTCTTAAAGATCCATACGTGGTACGGTAGATCTTTTTATCCTCAGATAAGCTTGCCGAACATTTGAGGTTATATAGAAAACACAAAACAGTGCATACAAAATGTAACAGTGTTATCTAAAACTTGATACTATTAGCAATAATATCCGAAAAAACTGGCTTTCTGATACGCGTTCTCACACCCACTAACTCTCAATACCTAACTGTCTAAGAACGATAGAATGCCGTATATATCCTTCGAAAATATGCAGAGTGGACCTACTCACCCGCGAACCTATTTGCCCGGCCATACTCAATATACCGCCACGTACACTGTTTACTTCTCGTAAAATACCTGTATTTTTTATTTTGTAACTTAAATTATAAACAATCCCGAAAATAATCTAATTTTTTACGAGTAATATTTATATTAGCTGTATTTGTTGAAACTTACCTGAAACTGAATTGTTAAGCAGAGAGAAAGTATCAACACTTACCTGAAAATAAAGAAAAAAATTGTCATGTCGATACTTTAAAATTATTGAGGTCATGGAAACATTTTTATTCATATAATGTGAATCACTAACTGTTAGGTAAAGATTGGCTTCGATGAGATATATTGTCGCCATAAGTACACTTTAGCCGATTTACAATTACCTATCCATCTGCTATAACTTTGGTCTACCCATACACCCTGGTCTACCCGTTGGACAGTGAGTGTAATTTGAAATTTCCCTATTCAACACTGAAAGTAGAACTGAAACAAATTCGCTAGAATGCAGTTTGGTTTAAATGGAAAACATAAAAACCATATGTTAAATTGTTTTGGTTTTGTTTATGTAAAGTGTTATTTGATTACATTTCCTGCTCATACAGCTCCTTAGTGGTCCTTAGGTGTTATTTAAAATGAATCGACATTTGTTATTAAACATTTGTGTAAACAAATAAACTTGTTATTAAATTACCTAAAATGTCATTTAAGAAAGAGACGTACAATTAAAAACAACTACTGCTTTGAGTTATGAGTTATTATCGGTTAAAAAATGTCAAATCATGACGTGACCAAGAGCTCTTTTTTAAAGTATTCGTGTTGCCTTTGGCATTAATCAAAACACGTAGGATGTGTGGTTAAAAAAATTCGTGATCAGAGTATTCTGAATCCCAAAAATCGAAACTTTTAACCTTACCCACCAAAGATATTATTTGCACTTTTACCAGAATCAGAAAGCCAGGACACATCCCCCAGCTTACTGCTTCATTTTAACAGTGTACCAATGCGATACCTAACTTATTATTTTGCAAATTTATCCTGAGGAAGATTACACCAGATCCCTTTCGACAAAAGTCCAAGAATTTAAACATATCTCGTAAAAAATGACACAGTTGGCTTGGTCGTTCGTAGAACATATCACAGCAGCGTCAAAACTGACAAAAACTTAGACGAATGAATAATGAGCGAAATAGTCTTAAACTAGTCAATAAATAATATAAATCTTTAGTAACGTATGTAATCGACCGAAAATCTTTTACAAAAATATGCTGGTGGATCGTTCCAACCGTCTTGGTTAACACAAGTTTATTGTTCATGATAACTGACGACAAATGAAGTCCTCAATATAAGTGAGCTTTTAAACGTACTAAATTTTTGTCAGGCATTCTTTAAGGATGAAATCGTCATTTAAAATTGCTTCTGTAATCGAACTATAGCAACTTACACTTTAATGTCTTTTATAGACCACCAGTATAACATTCCCGAGTAAATTTTTCCAAAAAAAAACTGTTTCAAAAAATTTAATTTATAATACATTTAATTGTATTCTTTCTTTAATACCAAACTCAAAATTGGTAAGGCAGAATAGTAAACGAATTGTAGTAGGAGAATATCTATAATTGCCAATATACAAGAACTGCTATTTCTTGAATTTTTGCTTCTAGGTACCAGCGATAAACTCGACCCAAATCAAAATTTTTGCACAACTTTTTTTTCATTATTTACCTTTCTCAGAATAAGAGTCACATTGTCGTTTTGACTATATCACGTAACATAAATTCCACAGTCATTTCTAAGTTCATAATTGGAACTGATGAGTATAATTTAGTTCCTGTATTGACACTGGGAGTTGATAGTGACTACGAAATTTCCTGTTCTTTAATAGATTCATAAAACGGTAATATCCCTTTATCTATAATGAAAGCATAATTGATAGAATAACAGCCTAAGATTGCCCATATTTGAGTGGTTGGTAATCTATGTAATTTGATGTCATATTTTTAGTATTTGTAACTCCAGATTCTTAAAGTTTAATTGTATAGTATAGAGCGTATTAGAAAATAGACGTCCCAATACTTAGCAAAATTTTTGCCCCCTGGGTATGTAATGGTGACCTTGGATTTGACCTTGACTATGATCGTGAGGGTCACTTGAAAGTCAGACTCGTTTTTTAAATGGGAACCCCATTTTTATTACGGATTTGGAAAGAGCAAATATTCAACGTCAGAACTTGTATATCGATAACAAATGGGGTACCCATTTTAAAAATGAAATTGACTTGATGTGATCTTGAAGGTCACAGTGAAGGTCAAGTCCAATGAATAGCCGAAGGAGAATCCTACAACTTTTATTACATCCATTTCTCTAAAAGTTCTTCCGGAACTTCTACCTCGCCCTATACAGGTGAGATACCATATCAAATAGATACATGTAATTTTACAAATCATACGTGGGTGAAAACTGGGTAACAATTACGACTTAATTTATATTGTTATAAAATGTATCCGCTTCGTCCCTGGCGAAAGCAATGTAAGACAGTATAGATTCCAAAGAACATAAAAAACATCAATTACTGGAAGCTTCAAGATGAGCAAGAACTATCAATCTCGAGACTGGGCAACAAAATCTAGTACGAGCAGGAAACTAAACGTATGCCATATAAGCCGATTTTTATTTCAGTAGTTTGAGTCAGTTAGTTTAGTGCGTTCAGCTTATTTGTTGTTATGATTTCGATGTAAATTATATTAGAATGAGCTGTTGGAAATATATTAAATATATTTTTTTACGTGTAAATAAAAGTTCTAGAAAGTGAAGTGACTGTCAGTTTTTAAAATTTATCAACTTTGAACCCACGGAGTTTATTCCCATATATTTATATTATTCCATACATTCAGTATTACAACCTCTATAAAAAAATAATTCACAAAATTTTTGTTTACAGGTTCATCATTTTACAAGACATTATTGAAACATCAATATTTCTGCAGTCTGCAGTACACAAGAGCCGAATTTTAATAGATTAGAACAATTTAAACGAAGAAACTAAACATGTCACGAATTGTTCAAGATTAGAATGATTCCTACTATATGGTGTAAATTCCTGTGGTCCCTAAAGAAGTTTATACTTTATACTAACCAAGGTCCGCAGTTCCCCGTTTCTTAAATAGAGGAACTGGAAATTGACAATATTCTGCAAATCGAGTGTTAGCTATGCACTTGTCGAGATCACTGATTCGCAAAATAATTGGAATTATTTGCAACTGGTCTCTACGAGCAAACCTAATATTATGCAAAAACAAACTTTACTGGAGCTTCTAGAATTTTTTAAGTGGTATACTGGTTTCATGATTTTGAATAAAATGCATTATGTACATTACAGAAGAATGTCAGGCGTTTTCTGTTCCTGTATTGGCATTGAATATATCACAGCTTAAATACAAACCAGTGTCTATTTTAGAAACCAAATTAGGACAATGGACCAGATATTCTTCTACTAGATAATCTCCACAAAAACAACATTATTTAATATAGCTATTCTAAAAACAACATGAATACTAAATAGGCTGAAAAAATAGTCTAATACAGGGATCTGTAATTTAAACTACCGAGACAACACATGCAGTAAGCCAACACAGGAGTTGTCTCAAAAATCTATTTCAGAATTTAAAAAAGGGTGGTTTGAATGAAAATCCTGACAGACGGTGATCCTGCTTGTAGGGGAACCAGACGACCACAGAGACGAAGAAGAGCAACGCTTCCAGAAGGTGAATTGGGACCTATTCCGAAGGAACCTGGACCAATCCCTGTGATCGAAAGTAGGGAAGAGGTCGAAGCGGCGATTCAACTTCTAGAGGATGGAATCAATGCAGCTCTGGAAGCCAGCACTCGTAGTATCCGAAAACACACAGACAAGAAGTACGCCAACCTTCCAGATGACATCAGGAAGCTAATCCTAGAGAAAAACAGAGCCAGAAGACGAGCATAAAGAACAAGGCAACCGGACAACAAGCGTAGATCCAACGCACTGAATCGAGCAGTTACTGAAGCTCTAAGAACGCATTACAATGAGCGATGGAATGGGTACCTGGGGCAAATGGACCTGCAGAAACTAGGCTTCTGGAATCTGCAAAAAATCCTGAGAACGGACAGGCGTCCAGTACCTCCACTTCATGGCGAGCAGGGTATAGTCTACTCAGACCTTGAAAAGGCAGACGCATTCGCTGATAGCCTTGAGAGAGAGTGTAGACAAAACCAACACGACGATGACGACGACGACCACGAACTCCGAGTCGAGAGGTAAGCCAGAAGGATAAGGAACCAAGAGGACATCCCACCGATCAGGACCACGACCCCGGAAGAGGTACGGGACCAGATCAGACGACTCAAACAACGAAAAGCACCTGGACATGACCGTATATCCAACAGGATAGTCAAACGGTTCACCAGGAAGGCTGTCCTTTCCTTGACAAACATCATCAATGCAATGCTAAGACTCAGATACCACCCGAGGAGATGGAAGTATGCCGACATTATCATGCTGCCAAAGGCCAATAAGGACGGTACTTTTCCACAAAACTATCGTCCTATTAGTCTACTACCAGCCATGAGTAAAGTAGCAGAAAGGATCTTCGCGAATCGACCCCGAGAGACCATAGACGATCTTAACGTGATTCCAGACGAGCAGTTTGGATTCAGACATCGACACGCCACCGAACACCAAGTTCTACGCCTTGTAGAATACGCCTCAGACGGACTCAACCGGAATCGAAGAACAGCCTTCATCTTCCCAGATATAGCAAAAGCCTTCGACCGAGTATGGCATGACGGACTATTAGTCAAGATGGCCCAATTAGGATTTCCCACTAACATTATCCAACTGGTGGGCTCCTTTTTGAGACGTCGAAGAGTAAGAGTACGAGTAGGCCAAGAGCACTCCAGATACCGGACCACCGAGGCAGGGGTTCCCCAAGGAGCAGTCCTGTCCCCGATGCTATTTTCAATATACACTGCAGACATCCCAAGACCAGCCGACGCTATAATTGTCCAGTTCGCCGACGACACCGCCATAGGATGCCAATCATTCAGATTCGAGCCAGCCTTGAGGCGGCTGCAGCAAGCCTCTGACAATTTAGCGGAATGGGGCCTTCAGTGGAAGATTGCCATCAACGAAGACAAAACCCAAGCTCTGTTTTTCAACGGGAGAAGCCGCACGATCGTCCCGACAGGAAACCTGATCGTTAACAGCAGACAAATTCCATGGAAGAACAAAGTCAAATACCTTGGAGTCATCATCGACAAGGCGTTGACATTCACGCGGCATGTCCAAGAGACTCGTAATAAAGTCCGGGCTGTCCGTGCCAAACTTTACCCCTTAATAGGAAGAGGAAGCAAGCTGGGACTCTTAAACAAGCTGACTCTCATCAAGCTAGACATCTTGCCAATGCTGACGTACGCTTCAATAGTATGGGGACACACCAGCAAGAGCAACAGGCAGGCCATCCAAAGGCAGGAGAACCTATGCCTACGCCTCGCAGTCGACGCACCCTGGTTCATTCGTAACACGGGTATGTGAAATCTTCGCATAATTTCCTCGTTTATCTCACCACTAAATGTTCCTGAGAGGAAGTGTACATGCCATTCATTTATTGCGTAGACAAGTCTAATGATAACATTAAGGAATTTTTACAATACTCTATCAATTATAAACATGGGAAAAGTGACGTTACAAACTGAGATCTACTACGGAGTATAATTTAAAATGCTCGTTTAGTGTCTGAATAAACCTCATTAATATTTTATATAAACTTATGAACATACGCAAGAAAGCTTTGTTAGTAACTTAATCGTTTTAACATACCTACCCCTGTTAAGAATCCATCAAAAACAACACTGCGTTAATTTAAATTAGATTTACACAAACAACTTTGTAGCTTACATGTCTTATTGAATTCCATCATTTTCTTAGAATGTGTTCTGGAGCTAAGGTTTTGAACTTTTCACGTCCATGTTTGAGGAAATATGTTTAATACAAGATGCCGCAATTTCTCTTTGAAGTAAGATGAAAAACAATTACCTCGAAGTTCCCGCAAGCATAGTTAAGAACACTGTGGAATTAAATTATGAATGTTATATTAACTAATTAAAATATCTTAGTTTTTGACAATTTCAACCGTAATGTATATGAACGTCGTTTTTTCGTTTAATTAATGTTTGCCGGTTTTACCGCAACTCTCTGGAAGTCTTTAATTACATTTGCCTGTAGTTGCTTCCGCTAGTCGATATTTCATAATTTGAGTATGAAAGTCTTATCTCCAGAATAATATAATGAACTACGGAAAACAACGATAACAAGCATTTTTTGAAAGGATGATTAAATAATGAAGCTGAAAAATAAGTAAGTTTTAGAGAGTTAAGATTCAATACGATAGAGGAAAACATATACTGCAGAAGCTATAACTATGTAACATTTATTATTATTAAATCTTCTATACACATATCTAACAGTAATCGTTTTTTGCTTATTTGTTTGTTCGTTCGAAAACTACTAGACCGATTATGATAGAAGTTTTTGAGCTTTCAAACTTATCTCGCTTCAATACTGGTAGTAGAATGTAGGACAATAAAACCACATTTTGGCACAACCAAATGCAAGCAAGAAACCGGGTGTATCAAACGTTGGAGGACTGCCCCCTTGGCATGTAATAGTGATCTTGGGTTTGAGCTTGACTATAATCTTGGATATCACTTGAATCTGGAGCTGATTTTTTTAAATTGAAACCCCATTTATAACACAGCATTGGAAGGAGCTAATATTCCACGCCCGATCTTGACCTTGCTATACATTTAAAGGTCAAACCACGGTCAAAGTCACTTTTAAAGTGGGGAATTTAATTACATCGCCGTTAACGGGAAGAGCGGGAATATTTAAATGTAATTGTGATCTGACCATTACTTTGTAGCTTATTTTTTTAAATATGAATCCATTTTTTATATTGAAAATCAGTATAGTGGATAATTTCAGAATCCAATATGTGTCTACTTTAACCTTGCAAGTCAAATGTCATCAAAATTTAAGCAGGGTGTTTAGTAATCAAAAATTAAAAGCTGACCCTGTCATAATCTTCAGTGTAATGATCTGGCCACAATCCTATAGTTAGGAAAATCGTGATTTTTCATTTAAATTTTTGCTCTTCGCTAAAAGTGCCATTCAATTAAATTCATACTAAGACTTTGATATGATCCTCGAAAGTTATGGACTAGGTCAAGTTTTGATGTGTAATTTTTCTCGTTTTCCAAATCTGCGATAACAAATGGATTGCCTTTTGGAAAATGAAATGGACGTGCATGTGATATTGAATGTGATAGTGAAGGGCAAGTCCAAAGGATTGTCAGTGAAGAATCCTACAACTTTTATTTCGCACATTTCTCCAAACAATGCAGTCTCCAAAAGTTCTTCATGAACTTCTGCCTCACCCTATATAGGTTAAATCTCATATCAAATATATTCAAGTAATTTTACAATTCATACTTTGGCGAAAAGTCGGTAACGGTTACGAATTAATTTCTATATTTATTTTCAATAGGATTTTAATTTATAATTCAATACATGGGTCTTCCAGTTGTTGCTAATGTTTAAATATCAAGTACTGTCACTTGTCTATCCTCCAATTCCACTAAAAATCTGTTTTTTAAAGAGGTTTTTAAAAAGGAACGTTATTTTAAGTTAACAACAACGCAAGCCGAGTTAGCTAATAAAGACCTGGGATTGTCAAATAGAGATGCCATGATTTTTTGAAACTTTAACCTTGGCTAAGACCTTAAATGTGATTTCTGGGTGAAGGTAAATTTTCAAATAGAAATCCCTATTTTTGGCGCGCAGTTGAGAAACAGTGAAACTTAACGTTCAGATATGACATGAACCTAAAAAAAGTTAAGGTCGACACACCGGGAAATTTTCAGAAAGGACTTTGGATTTGGCTTCGATGTTCATTTCCAGATCAAGACCATTATAAACGTGACGCAAGAATATTGACTTTTGTCATGGGCTCATATTAATGTCTTGATTGCTGGTTAGTAAACAAACTAGACCATGCCGGGATACAACTTCTCTGTAATTTGACCTTGAAATGTCTTAGTTTCTTGTAGATTCTTAATTAGTTCAAGCTCATATGTGAACATATATTCTTTTATTATTTCCAAATTCCCTGATAAAAAGGTTTAATTTTGAATAAATGATTCCTACCTTGAAATTACCGTCCAGGTTAAACCCAATATCAAATCTGATGTCACCATTAAATAGCGAGGTAAAAATCCTGCAAATTTTGTTTAACATTTCAGTTTAGATGTGACTTTGGGACACTGAAGTAGACGAAATTCAATTTGCAATAAGTCAATACTTGATTAATGATGTGCCGGATAATTAAAAATGTATATCCACGGATACGGACTTGAATACGGATATTTGGTCCCACGATCCGCGGATACGGATACGGATCTTAACTTTTTTAGAGTACGCAGCGGTAAATATTGCACATAAACCTTGGTAAAGAGACAATTTGTTATGGACAAATGTTATTGACCTCTATCGGAGTTATGTACTTTCGGTATGGTACTTTCACCACGAAAAATGTTTGCAATATAAAGGTGCCAAATACGATTTTAAAAAACCAAAAATAATCTTAATGGAATTGAACAGGTTTTCATTGTTACCTAGTCACCTATATATTTAAATTTTCATCTATGAATTAAAAATTAATAAGGTAAAAGATCCGCCAAAAACTGACGGATAAGAATTTTTCTTCTCACTCGGATATCCGCGGATACGGATACGGATATCCGGCACATCACTAATCTTGATCTCCATAATCATGAAATTCGAAAGTTGAAAGAGACAAACTAGTGAACGAAAACAGTTTTGGAATGAATACCTTTTTAAGTGAGAAATCTGCAAAAATTATTGCAGACAGAGCTATTATAGGGGTTAAATACAGCCACAAACAGAGTTCGAACATTGCAACTTTCTTTTAAACTTTACTTTGCCACTTATAAACTTAACATAGATTAAAATACTAAATGTCAAAAATCAACAACCCCCATTCGGCTCTAGAATATTCAACTATATTTTTACAGAACATTGAACTTATCTAGAAACCCTCCCACTCACAAGGAACCTCCCAGTGGCGTTCGAATTTTCGATCCTGATTTTTTACATAATAATTACCCGCATCAACAAATAGTGAATGATAAGAAACCTTATACATATTTTGTACTTTTAGAATATCTTGCGACTAACACCACAATTACGGAAAAACCTGTATATTTCAAATATTCCAAACGTTTCAGGATTTAAATCAGACCCCGTTTTCAATGGTGTATTTTAAAACTGTCCAAATTTTTATTTTTTTTTTTAATTACTTTAATTCTGTTGTGATACTTTACTATTGATTAACAGGTTCTGACAGGAGATTAAACGGAAATGTGATGGATAAAAGAATGTCACACCTAC
Organism: Octodonta nipae; assembly: GCA_034190945.1. NCBI lineage: Eukaryota > Metazoa > Arthropoda > Insecta > Coleoptera > Chrysomelidae > Octodonta > Octodonta nipae. The sequence goes on from CM067222.1 coordinate 31,389,194, forward strand.
AGGAAACAAATAAGGGCAATATGGGCCAACATGTGAATGCTGCGATGACCGTCTAATCAAGAATAATGAACGCGACACAGTTTCTAACTAATTAAGGTTTAAGTACATTCTGGGAAATAACACCACAAGCCACGAAATTTCTGTATATTTTCAAACAACTCGGAATCTAGGTCAGACCCCGTTGTCAATGGCAAAGAAACTATGAAAAGAGGCACAATTCTAAAATATAAAATTAAAATGTTTGACAATATCTAAAAGAATTACACTTTAAAGAGAGTATTCAATATCTCTGACAGGTGAAGTCAACCTGTTAATCGTGACATGCTAACCATTAGGAACCTCTGTTCATGACATTCTGTCCTAGGACTTAAGGGAAAACAGCAATTACACGGAACGATTCCAGATTCGGAACCTCTGTGTGCTGTTTCTGTCGAAAATCCTAGGTGTCGGTCTTACATCTCGCGTCTTCAAATTTAACGAAATACATCAAATGCATAAAGAAGTGTTCGAGAGGACATTCAATTGTGGGAAGCGCAACTGATAAAGGTTCCCTTACCAGAAACAATGTATATTATATATAATATATAATATATATTGTCTTGCGTACAAAGGAATGACACCTCGAAGAGAGTATTCAATATCTCTGACAGGTGAAGTAACCTGAAAAATTTTATCATGACATTCTGTCCTAGGAGTTAAGGGAGAACAGCAATTACACGGAACGGCTCCAGATTCGGAACCTCTGTGCTGATTCTCTCGAAAATCCTAGATGTCGGTCTTATATCTCGCGTCTTCAAATTTAACGAAATGTTTCAAATACATAAAGAAGTGTTCGAGAGGACATTCAATTGTGGGAACCGCAATTGATGAAGGTTCCCTGACCAGAAACAATGTATATAATATATAATATATATTGTCTTGCATACAAAGGAATGGCATCTCGAAGAGAGTATTCAATATCTCTGACAGGTGAAGTAATCTGAAAATTTTATTGTGACATTCTGTCCCAGGAGTTAAGGGAGAACAGCAATTACACGGAACGGGTCCAGATTCGGAACCTCTGTGTGCTGATTCTCTCGAAAATCCTAGATGTTGGTCTTACATCTCGCGTCTTCATATTTGTATTCGTCATAATGAGCCCCTTGATTTGATATATTACATGATGCGTTAGAAATAATTTTAATTTTCTGTTTATATTTAATGCTGTAATTTGACCCCTAAATTCTCTTTATTTTAATGTCCATGGGTTTTTGATTTATTTTCTCATGAACTTTTATTTCTCAAAATCTTTGCACCGTTTTCACCGATATATTTAATATACCTTGGTTAAAAAAAAGACAAAACCGGTTGCTTAACATTAATGTTATTTTATATCTAACAATTCATATCTTTCTACACCTTTGAATGTATTAGAGGAAAAAGCAAATTGTTGCAGGTATTGTATATTAATCGGTTGAGATATTTATTATTTCTTACAAGTTATTAATTTTCTAAAGGAATAGATTCTTATTACATTACCTTGTTCCTCTTTCTTACACAAAAAAATGAAGTACTCTGGGTCTATAAAGATCAAGGTAGTGTGGTGTCTGTCAGAACGACGTGTCGAAACAAATACAATTTAAGTTTTTAGTTTTCATTACCATACTCATCTATTTTCATATATCTAGGTGTGGACCCCGTTAAGAAGCTTCCCTTCAATTAATGTACTTTCAGTCGTTGCCAATAATCGCAATGAGTTTCTGCATTCCAACCCAATTCGATGGGGTAACTAGAACCTATGTGAAATCATAAACAATGATCATACAACCCGAAAATATATATTCTAGCAACTAATTACATTTTACCACAATATTATTCCAATCAGGAAAGCTGTCACCGATACATTGGCGACGTGACTCAATATTTGAGGACAACCGACACCAATATCTACAAACTATGTTGTGATTACACTATGTGTGCAGAAGTGTATTAATACAAACAATATTTAATTCGGTAGGAACAACATTATGAAATGCAACTAACATTATAACCTGAAATTGGTAGACTGCTCAAAAATAACACAATATCGTTTATACCTTAATGAGTTTTCCATGTAAAACATAAATATTAAATTTAATAAATGTATGTTTCTATGTTAAAGTATTCAATTCTTTATAATACATAATTATAGCTTCAGATTTTTCTATCGATTACCCCTACCGAATAACCTTGACCGTTACTATCCCTAATATTTCCAAAGCAGCTTTATACAAACGATAAACTGATAATCATCACCAAAATGAAAAATGAAAGGAACTTCAAGGAATATCGTGTTAACTGTTAACGCTATGGAAATTGTTGATTTGCGTGTGGAGGCGATAATAACAGTAGTCCAATAAAAAGCAGGGAACAATAGGTCATTCATATATGGCCCAACAGAAAATTATATAAAGAAAAGTTAGGTTAGTAAAGAAATAACTATGCATTCCTTGACGTAATCTTTATGTCACAGTAAAGGTTTGCGATACACCTTTTTCAGTTTAATGCAAATATAATTACTAGAAGAATTATGACAAGAACTTTTTCAAGTAGATTAATGGAAGATTAAAACAGTGTAATTTGAGTCATTTCCAGGTTATAAAGTGTTTCAAGCAAGGGCAGATTGGAATTAAGATATTATTGTTCATTATTATTAATTATTTCATAGAATAAAAATATAAAAATCTAACAACTTAAGTATCCCTCAGATAACAAAAAACATGAGAAAATCAGGCTCAGTATCCGAATTCTTAATTTGTAAATATACTGCTTACAAAAACGAACATCCAAATAGAATTAACCATATTATAATTTATATTAATGTGTTTGATTTTGATAACAAATGACAACAATGTACACAGAAATTTTTAACAGATGTACATATTTTATATATTTTTGATTATATTCTCTTCGGTTTCAAGAAATATTTAGTTTATTGTCAATTTATTTATTGAAATTTTCTGTTTTCATTTGGTGATTTTCATATCCCATACATTTTAGATATTTTTGTGAAAACAATTTTAGCATTATCTTTCATGACAGAAATTAATATAGCAACAACCACATCTGAAATTTTATTCTTTTAGGATTTAATATGAAGTGTCAAGTATTATTGACTTGTTTGAGATTTCATAATATTCTATTATTCATTATTAGACATTTTTGACATTTGTAACATTTAAGACAGTTTTGACGATTTTGTTTTTGACATTTTCGATATTTTTGATATGTTTAACCTTTATGAACTTTAATAATTGTTGGCTTTATTGAATTTAAGGACACTTTTTGCATTTTCAACGTTGTAACATTTTTGAAATCTTTAATATTTTTGATATTTTCAATATTTTTGACAAGTGTCGAAAATAAAACAATTTGGACTGAAAAACTACATCTGGTCCCTTATCGTATATCGTGAATTTACAAAAATTCTCCAAAAATAATGGAAACCGCTTTTGCAAAAAAATACTCCACCTGCCCCCATTGGATAAATGAATTCTCGCAAAATAATTAATATCAGTTTCGTTATTTTCCCATTTTCATATAATTTAGGGTCAATATTCACACTTGTCTTTCTTTCTGTTACAGACATTGAATTTTCCAGTTTCCAAAATATTCAGTAGATCATAAGAGGAAAGTCAATATAGATTATTACAACATCTGCAAAGAAAACTGTATAATACATTATGTAACGGTTTGTTTCAGTACGGGCTGCGACCACTACATAGAAATAGCAATAGAAGCATGGATTCTGTATAAAAATAGGCAAAGACAAAACGGTTAGTTACCATTTTCTCCTGTGTCCCTTAACCGATTTTCTTTATTTTTGTTCTGTTTAGTAGCTATTGACAACCTTCAGTGCAGAATATATAAAGAATCTTTATTTATATCTTTTAAAATAAGTAGCTTAATCTAATGTTCGAAATTTGACAGGCGGCAACAGTAAAAATCCAATTGTGGATAATCGTAGCGCGGTATAAAAATTATTACAAAAATAATCGACTTTTACTTACAAAGATGTATGCTCTAAAAGCCTTCTTTTCTATTTATGACGTTAATTTTTTACAAAAACGATAACAACAGTCATTACTTAAGTGACCAAACTGAATGTGTTTATACGAAGTTTGCGCATTTACAGAAGATTCCAAATGAAAAGAATTACATATTTAAGTACACAACTTAGAGATTCTAAAGCTAATTGATACATTTGAATTCCGAACATTCTTTCAGTCATGAATATCTCACAAATGTAATAAGAATTTACTAATATTTTGGAAAACCATATACATCCATTATCAAAAGGTACTAAAACACTCAGGAAATGTGAGATGCAAATATATTTTTAATTTGCAGTTTTACTTGATATAAGGTAATCTTATAAATTAATTTTAAAATCACATCTAAAAATTAGCAGTCAGTCAAAAATTGTTTAATGTTCTTTTAACAAGATGTGATATGCTGAAAATATATTTTTTCTTATTTATCTAATAATATAATACGTATAATGTTTGTTAATTTACATGCATCTTATTTATATGTAATTTTCGCAAACGGCACTGCGATTTTGTCGAAATTCGATTTCTGGGTTTTGGCGTGTACAAATCGGGATAAATCGTATTACCGCGAAAGAACGAGATTGTTGCAATTATGTTTCATTCATTACAGTGTGATTTTGTATCCTACTTGAGAATAAAATTGCTGTAGAAAAATTCCTTCAATACCAATTGATGTGTAGGATCCAATAAGAATTTTATCACTACTTGTTATTTTTCTAGCATTACATTTATAAACAACTGCGCTATATTTTCTTTCTATCAGCGCTTCTTTCACATTTACGCAACGCTTTTCTTTTCAAATTACATATTCACTGGCGTACTTGAGAATATAATGAAACAAAACGTTCTGTTATATTCATTAGAGAAATTGCTTGCTAAATAAAGTAACCGACTTTTGTGGAAAACCTATTCATAATCCATTCAAAACTTGAATTTTAGTTCCTGGAATTCATTTTTGACCTTGGGAAATAAATTTCAATAATGGTTCTTTCAAATTACCAGGAATAAATATAAACTCCATTTACAACTGCCAGTTTAAAATAGTGAACCGTATACTTTAACGTTTTATCTTCCTCTTTCCTGAGCAAATAGCAACGTTTCGAAGAAAATTTCCAAGTTTAAAACGAATGCCTTGTTCTATTGCTGAAACAGTGATAATCTAGATGCATCGGTAAAGTTCAAGGATTTATAGCTTTTTGAAACAGTGAACAAATTTAAACAACTATTTCACGATAAAAGTCCAATAAATAGGTGCTTCCTCGCACACTTTAATAGTTTTGATAAAAGAATTCGTTATGTTAAAATACTTACGTGTGTTAATATTACCAACATCTGAGCTGAAATCGCATTTGAGTGTTCTGTACCACTTTTGAGATATTCAATTTCCAGATAAGCAGGGAATAACAAGATTTTTTATATTTTTCCATGATAACTTTTAAACTAAACGTTTTCAATTTATAAAACATATATACTTTCTTTTCTCAAAACGAGCATTTTTATAGTATCTGCTACATGATGCGCTTGACTTTTACAAAAATATTTATTTAATATCCTAATTTGGCCCCCAAATTTATGATTAGGATTTTCGCTTTTTTACCAATAAATTGCCAGTGAAGCCCTGCGTATTTGTTGTCTCAAATTTAGGCTCAAAAGTTTACACGATGAAGATAAAGGGAAGAATGGGACAAATTTCAAATAATAAATTATTAAACCTTTTAACACCTTATTTTAAAATTACCAATAATATGACGTTTCCTTTTATCTGATACATTACCTTACCGGCGCACTTAATAAAAACAAATTTTATTTTCAATTTAATTGTATAAATTAATGTGAGACCAGGCATCTTTCTTATGGAAAAATGGACTTCCGTCAAATTGTATGAAATTTTGGTATGTTGTAGAAGTTGATGTTCTGACAAAACGAGTCCATGGGCTCAAACAGATTCTATGACTAGTTTTCGAGATACAGGATGTTAAAAATCGAACAAGCCGCATTTTTAACATCAGATTTCGCACGATAGATGTGTTTCATTTCCAGTTAGTGGAGAAATTGTGATTTGTACATTATTGGACATAAATATTTCACAAAACAAATGCCATCAATTTTGTTGGATTACAGGGTATTTCAAAAATACGTAACATGTGCTTTTGGAAAAAATCATTTTTTTAATGTTGAATACATAAGAAGATGTTTTTGCGCAATTAATATCTCATTAAAGTAATAATGTCTTGGATATGGTTCATATAATACACAGCGTGAGCCATAAATATAGCTAGAGAAGGCATATATTGTTTTTTTCCTATTAATGAGTCACCGTGTACAAACCATTCGAACAGAAATTTAATAAGACAATAAACAGATATATGATCCGTCTCTTGATACTCAACAGGATGTTAAACTCATTGCAAAAACTATACATATTGAAAAAAGGTAGTTTTTTATACTACCCTGTAGTTTTAAATTCTCTCCGTCAATTTTGTATGTTATAACATTGTTACGTTAACAAATGTTCAGTGTTTAACTGAGCAGAATATCGTTAAAATTGTATTACTAGTTTTCGAGATATAGGGTGTTAAATATTAGAAATGTCACATTTTTCTTATCAGATTTCTCGCATTATTTGACACAAATATTGAATAAAACAATTACAATTAATTATCTTTGATTACAGTTTGTTTCCAATATTTGTAACATGTTTTTTCAGAAAACTCATTTTTTTATTACAACGATGAATACATAAGATGTAATCGCACAATTAATAAGAAATGAGTTCTTGGACGTGTTCATATATTATACAGTGTAAGTCGTAAATGTAGCTATAGTGGGCATATACCTTTTTTACCATTAATGAATAACCCTCTATAAACTACAATACTTTAGTTTGTACAATTTTTACAAACTTGTAGAATTCGCTGTGAGTCGTAGTTTTGTATAATTTAATATAAAAATTCCAGGACGCATGGTTTATACAGGGTTACTTATTAATGGGAAAAATAATGAATTAGGCTCAGTAATTCGCAAATATAGGAGGTATATGATACGATTGAAAAAAAAAATTTCATTTATTCTATAATTTGGCCCTAAAGTTAATATTTTCTCCTTACTTTAATTGTAAAGTTTTTCCAAATTTTAGTTATGTTTTAATATAGTTATTTTAAAAATATGAAAAAAATATAATTGTATTCCTTATAAAGAGCCCTTTTGTTTTAAATCTTACATGATGCGTTTGAAAAAAGTTTAATTATTTATTTTCCTTTTAATTCTATCATTTGTCCCCAAAATTAATATTGGGGCCTTCTTCTTATTTTTCCTGTAAAGTTCAAGTGCGGCCACATACCACTATTTTTTTAATTCACTTTTTATAATTTCGGAAATATTGGAGGGGAATGGGTATTTATATATATATATATATATATATATATATATATATATATATATATTAATATTTCTTAAACAATTTATTTTAAGAATATGAAAAAAATATTTGTATTCCTCATAATGAGCCCTTTTATTCGATATAATATGATAATTTTGTAATTTGGCCACTAAAATGAAAATTAGGATATTAGTATTTCCTGTAAAGTTCAAGTGAGACCCTACATCTCTAATACTTTTAAAAATTTTAGTTCTTATAGTTATGGCGAAAAAAGGGTATATTTTTAAAGTATGAATAAAATATATTTGTGTTCCTCACAATGATCCCTTTGATTTCATGTCTTACATGATGTGTTTGAAACAATATTAATTTTATATTTTCCCTTTAATTCTATAATTTGCCCCCAAAATTAATATTAGGAGTTTCTCCTTAGTTTTCCTGTAAAAATCAGGTGAGGCCCTATATCTCTATTTTTTTTCAAAATTTTAGGTCGTATGTTTCAGAGATAAAGGGGTGGCAATGGGTAAATTTTTGTATATTTTTGTTAATATCTTTTAAACACATTGTTTTTAAAATACCAAAAATATATGTTTGTATTCAAGAATAAGCCCTGTCATTTGATATATTACATTATGCGTTTGAGAAATTTTATTACTTTTTTATTTTTCATTTAGTTCTATAATTATGGAACAAATTATAGTTATAGTCGAATTTACAATAACGTATATTTCGTGTATTTTTGCATTTTGGGTATGATCATAGAGCGACAGGGGGATGTAGGCCCCAAAAAACTATAAAAGCTATCACATGACACCGAATATCGAATCAATTTATCTTTAATAAGATTTAGAACAGAAACGAAAACTGATACCTTTTATACTCATTATATTCTCCATTGAAAACATACAAAAACAAACAAACCATAAACATGAACTTCCATTGATATATATTCCAACATTATAATTATTGTAAACAACTAAAGGGTGTAGTGAAATAAACGGATGTACTGACGTGATACCAACAAATTGTAAGTTTTCGTTGAATATAAAATACCTTGCAAACGGAAACACTATTTTACAAAGCTCGTGTTACTAAAGTAAAATAAATGTAGAAAGGGTTACATCTATGACTCTTATATTCTGATATATGGAATTAAAATACAGAGAATCCGTTTTTTTTTAAATAACTTAGACCAAACATATATTGAAATTGTGGTGTTTGATACTGAGTAAGGGTAAGTTACATTATTGCACAAAGGTGAGTCTATTTGCCACCTTATCAAGTCCTAAGATACTTCTCTATACAGATTTTTTTTAAATACATAACATTTAGATTTGAATATTATAAGGTTTTGTGAATTGATTAAGCTCTGGGACACCTTATAGGTAATTGTCTTCTAAACGTTGTTTGTGGCAAATTCTTGATTGTTTTTATGTTTTTTTGGGCAATAACACCACAATCGAAATAAAACGGCGTATATTGAAGGAAAACCAAAGGTTTCAAAGTCTATTCTGACTTCGTTATCAATGGCTTTATATTTATTGATGTAAATTGCAAAATAAAAATTTGATTTATGACATTTAAATTTAATTGTATAGAAAATAAACAAAAAAATCATTCTCCGGTATGTAAAATTCATCCTGTACATACATACCTATATGGTTACTTTTATGTTTTTTGGGCAATAACACCACAATCGAAATAAAACGACGTATATTGAAGGAAAACCAAACGTTTCAAAGTCTATTCTGACTTCGTTGTCAATGGCTTTATATTTATTAAGGTAAACTGCAAAATAAAAATTTGATTTATGACATTTAAATTTAAATTTTTCATTTCGATTGTGGTGTCATTGCCCAAAAAAACATAAAAGTAACCATATAGGTATGTATGTACAGGATGAATTTTACATACTGGAGAATGATTTTTTTGTTTATTTTCTATACTTTATGTACCATTTGTTTAATTTATTTTATTTAATTATTAGGGCTGCCGCGATCTTTTATTATCAAGGTATTCTTAAGTTTATAACGGATTTTATTATTTTTTCTCTGTTGCTAGATTTTAGCTATAAGTAGATAATATGTATTAACAACAAATATGCATTACAGGATCGTTACGGTCAATAAACTATCACTAATTTAACATTTTCACTTTTTTTACTTATAGTCCATATTTCTTTTGAAAATGTTAAAATCTTAGTACATAAATGGAAATCTATATATTTTTGTTTTGTTGAGTAGCTACTGACGACCTCCAGTGCAGAATGCTAATATTAATTTATAATATTGGTTCATTCATTAAATAAAATATAATAAATATTCATCCATACTGTCAACGCCAAACAACTGACAGGACCGCCTATTTGATTTGTGGCGCCGCCGCCGCCAGACGGTCAAAACTAAAAACATTGAATAATTATATATGAAGGGAGCGATCGTTAGATATATTCTTAGAGCATGCAGTTCTGGAAGTGGCATGCAAGCGTTGTTATTGTTTAGTAGTAAAATAGTCAATGTAGTAGATCAGTATTGATTTTTCGGACGCGTTGCAGTAACTTTCATATTAAATATTCTATTTTTAATGTGAATTTAATTATTTGATTAATATATTATTATCACAACAACCTTCCCGAAGGTGTTGTGTAAAAAAATGTCAGACAGCGGCCAATAGAGAATGTATTAAATATTTAAGTTCTCCCAGGGTTGTTGGTCCTCTCCTTTCTTTAATATTCCTGAACCTGATTGAAACCCCAAATGACGAAAACTTTTAGGTTGCAAAGAACAATCTTCCAATTATTATATCGAATATTTTGCCAGGAGCGGTTCCAGCCAAAAATTTAAGAGGTCATTCATTTGTTAAAAATATTTCGAATACTAATATTTGATTACATTTTTATTTACTTTTTATTTTAAATAGATTTGTCAATATGAGTGAACAATTATACACTTTTTAGAATTTCATGAAATAGGATCGAATTTCGACAACTGGGCGACCACTAGTAGTAAAATAAAAATGTAATACTTAATAATTTATGACTGGTGTTAAATATTAAAGCAATGTGTCATATGAAGAAGTAATATGAGCCAACAAAAAATTAAATTTATATCCAAATCTTGCCCAAAAGTATTATGAAATTTTAAAAATTATAAAATTCCATAATTTAAAATATAAAACATGTAAGTGGTAAAGCAGAATATCATGTTCAATGCTACAAACACTGAAATTTAATTTCAAAACGTACTTAAATTATAAAGAAAAATTTTGTTAATCTTATTGAATTTATGTTCGTTACTGCCGTCTTCTATTTCAATAATAAATACTATAAACAAATTTTAGGCACACCTATATGAAAATTATCAGCAATCATTTCACTAGTTTCGATGTTCCCTTTCTCAAGAAATATGGCAACATTATATGTTGTATTCCATCTGATGAATTATTAAGAATTTTTATTAATTTAATAATAACTTACAGTTCACAATAGAAAAAGATATCATTCACTGTAGCGTTTTTCTTAGACACAATAGCAATTAGATAAAACGACAATCCAATGAAATTAGGTTGGTATCAAAAACCAAACAGTAGTGACAGATACCTTCATTTTCACTCAAAATTATGCTACATAATTAATCTTGTTAAAGGAACGAAAAGTAGAATCTGTAGCATTTGCCATTCAACATTAAGAGAAATGAATTTCCTTAATTAATTAATTTAACACTCTATTAAAAAAATAATTTTTAACCCTAAATTAGATTTGACCACAAAGGAACAGCATCAATTTTATTAATAATGACCCCACAACTACGTATGTTTCTATATCTTAATCATAGAAATTATACCAAATCTGATTAAAATATTTATGAACAATATTAGTATCAGTATATCACACAAACTCATCAAAATAGTTGATACATTATTTAGCAAGGTTAAGGATAGAACTCCTTACACGTTAAAGTCTAACGTGGTATACTGCGTTTATTGTAAAAACTGTTCAGCTTTATATGTGGGACAAACAACTAGACTCTAAAGAACACAGGTGTTTCACTTAAAAGCTACTTGGCAAACAAAGTCATTGTATATGTGATGACAGAACATCGGATTTTGGCTATAATCAGATGTAGTACAATTGTTATAAGTCAAAAAATTAGTGTCTCTGTGGTGCATGTAACCTAGCATAGAATACATACATACACATCAAGATGAGTACAAGAATATCTCGATTTATCTGTTACATTAGTTTGAAAGTAGGTACTCATTTACTTCTACTAGCAATTGCCAATAGTTACCCTAAAAGAATTTAAAATGCATGGCGAACTAGTAACTGTTCCAATTTTAAAGAATCTATGCCTAGTATTCACTCGATGAACAGATGCCGTGCATGTGTTGGCATTGATTCACAGCAAAGTCAACTGAACATTGAACATCATTATTATTATTATTATCATGCGAACAATATCGTACATGGAATAACTTGTAATTATAAGGATTACACTATTTACAGTAGCTAAATTATTTTCGACAGCTTTATATTTTAATGTAAGTCACATAAAAGTAGGAATACATTTTTCTTTGTTTTTTTTTTGTAAATTGAACTTTACACCACTGATAAAAATTTCCTTTTACCGCTATACCTTTCTTTCACTAAGTATGCACATGAACTTTTCAAAAATTACAATTATGATAAAGAAGAGATAATTAAAAAATGCCTTAAACAATTTTATAGCCAACAGGTATTATTTGAATATCCATCATCTAGTAATTAAAAATTAAAACTAATTAGGCTGAAGATATTATGCTGATGAATTCCCAAACCATTTTTAACTGCGGTTAATTCTGATAATTAGAGTTTCCGTGCCGTAGGTTGTTTCAAGAACAAAACTTTAATGACTTAATTTTGGCCCGCAGACTTTGCATTGGCAAGAAAGGCCTTAAAAGGCAATGTAAATGATATACGGGCCTCTTTGTTCATACATTCATTTAATAATCTCTTTCCATAAACAGGGGAATAGAATTAGATTACCTAATGCATTCATTGCATGGAATTATCAGTGTAATTAACTCCCTCTAATGGAGTTTTCTAATGAATTATGCAAGAAATTTGTAATCTTGATTAATGGATTTTGGAATTTCGAACAGTTTTTGAATATAACTAGACAATTGAGCCTTTTTATTCGCCAGCTTTAAAGTGTGATACGTGAATTATTACTAGGATGATAAATTTATAGAGCTAAAGAACTAAAGTAATAGCACTGCTAAATTTAATCACAGCGCAAAAAATATTTAACATGTCTCAACAGATACAAAAGTACTCGGATTGCCTACCTTTTAAGAGCGTTATAAACCCAAAAACCCACTTGTCGTTCGCCACCCGTGGATCTTTATAATAAATTCTCTGTTTTACCTACTAAAGTAAAACCTTACTCGCCTAAAGAGAGTTACGCGACCTTTCTTCTAATAGAAGTAAATTACAACTATTTTATTCGTTCTGTAGGTGCCCCCTAGGTTGTGCTTAGAATTTATTTGGGTTTATCTGTATACTATGAGTAAGGTCCTTTCCTGTCGAGGTAAAATGCAGATAACGAATGGACAAACGCTTCGTTTTAATCGCATCATGCTGTATGTGAGACCCTCACTTAGTTGAGCATCTGAAATTGCCCTTTAGATACCCGGAACAATGAATGCTGAGATATACAACATTCACTTATAGTTATACAACGCCCCACATGTCTGCTAATTCCCTTTCCTCTCCTTCTTTTTTTTCAATTTGCTCTTCTCCATCATATGCACCATATGCAGCAGGTTTACCTTACCTAACAACATCTGCATTTTCGAAATCTGCGCAAATATGGTCCAATTTATGTTCTCGTGCCTGCACCTATAAGTCATTTTCGACATTCTTTACACAACAAACGAAAACCTGATATTGACCCTGCGAAAAGTTTAAGTAGGTTTGAATAGGTAAGAGATTTCAGATAAACCCATATCAAAAAATCAAAAAAATTAAGCTATGGGGGCAGAGAGCTCAGTTTAGAGGTCTTACCCGCCCTGTCTGTAATTTTAATGGAAACGTTAATACATTCTTCGAAAAAAATAAATGATCATCTTCGAAAAAAGAAAAAAGAAGAGAAAAAAATAGACCCTTCTTCAGCTGGTGGAGCTGTAGCTAGAATAATTATAGGTGCCAAATCTGACCAGAACCTCCGGTTCAATTTCAAAAACATCTGCAAGTACTTTTGGTACCAGCAAACCCACAGCAAAGAAACCAGGAAACCTAAGGAAAACTGATAACGATGATTTCCTTCAAAAACAGCCATGAGAGTTTTCCCCAGCCCAATTTCAAAAAGAGCTCTGATGGTACATAAAAAGTAATTGAGTCTAGGTCTACTTTCTCTTAGTTAATCCTTAATTAAGATGTCAACTAGCTGTTTCTGACAAAACGTCGGCATCTGAGCAACGAATTTAAGAAGAATCAGTTATCAAGTAGGACGATAAATGACCATGACAAGGATAACATTTCTATGTTATATAAAAAAGGTAAAGATAAAAAATGCGATTCAACGCGGAAAATTTAGCCTCTTTTAGAGCCCAATTGAGTGGTTGCCGTTACCGTTTTCATGTTATAGAAGGTAGATTAAATGTGTCTTATTTGTTACCTTGCCTCTGCCACTTTTATTTCAATTGATTTAAGAAAGGAGCACGATAACGTGATTTAAAGTAAAACTAAAAGTAACAAAATTATGTCAGCAAACTTTTAATGCTATAAATTTAAAGTGTTTGTGTGCGGCAATGTAGCTTCCAAACGGATGAACTGATTTTGATTTGGTTTTATGTTATTTGAAAAGTGACTTGATCGAGAGTTGTGATTCAAGAGAATCTGTTCAGCCGTTTGGAGATCATAATCTTTTATCTAGTTGTTGACAGATGTGAGGACCTTCTACAGGTCTGATAAATTCGACATTTGCTAAGCTGTTACTGCACATGATTATGGAGCAGGTAAGAGAAATGCGGATAAATTGGTAAGGGATTCTGAACTACTTCTATTAGAAGCAATTTCGTGATCCGAAAAGTATTTGTTTGAAGTGGGCGTAAACTTCGGTTCGTAACCTGTCTAGTGGACAGATTATTAGGAAGTGTCTACTAATATATAAAGTATGAAAAAAAATTGGTTAAAAATTTTAAAACACAAGACACAAAAACTTCTAAAAAGTAAAAAAAAAACATGTATTAGCCCTTTAACTTGATAATCTGAATAAAGCGTCGTTACATTGGGGAACTGCTAAGTAAATAACATAAAATAGCAACTTAAGAACACCATATGTCCATTAACCTTAATTATTAAGGTCATTAAAAACAGATTGGTTTTCATACTTTTTATTTAGCGATGCTTTCATCAAAATATTAGTACCTATATTTACCTTAAAGGCCGGATATATAAGGGATTTTGGGTTAGTAATTTATTAATGTTTTTAATTTAAAAATTATTTTTAACATTTTTGTTAAAATAATGATAAATGACTGAAAGACTATTATTTCGTTAGCGTTACACATTTTTGTAAAAAGCTCGTTAAAATAAGATGTCTTACTATAATAAAGTTTTTAAATATTATACAAGATATTTGATTTTAACATCAATTTTTAAAAGATTATTTGTCTTGATTTCTATTGCTATTCTAGAAATATCTGTTACTGTTAGAAAACAATATATGATAAAAGAATCGAATTTTTAATAAGATAGTAATTTAGATTTCTAAGTAAAATCAAGTTAGTAGCCAGCGGGGATGAGGGGGTTCGGGGTTCAACCCCCCCAACATTTGGAATTGAAGATTCAGTTTTAACGAAACAAAATATTTTATTAAAAAATATATATTTTTCTTATATATTAAAAAATAACTTTTGAGGTCTATCCATCGATCTTAATTTTTTTTTTGAGTAATTAACTTCTCTAGTTAGTACGCCCTTCAGTAAAATGAAAAACAGACATAAAAATATATGATCGTATTAAACTCAAGACATTAGAAAATGCTTTAGGTAGATCTAATCTAGTGGCCAACAAAGCTTTGTTTTCAGTAAACAACAGCATGCTATCCTCGAGATTAATGCCACAACATCTATTAGCAAACTGACATTCTTGTACATTATTGCCGTATTTTATGCACAAAAGCAAAGGTGGAAAGATTAGTATCTGAAGATTGGGCAAATACAAAAGTCCCTATAAAACATTTCCTAAAAAATCCGACAAAAAGAAAATAAAACCTCATATCCGTTTGATATTCATGTCACAATACTTGTATAAAACCTGACATAAATAAAATAAAGTTTCATCACATGATGTACAGCATGAAAATTTCATACTTTATTCAATACTTTTTTTGCGCGCTTGATTTGCATCCGTGAAGTGGAACAGTATCGGTCTATAAACATATGAAAACGTAACATGTGTAGAACACGCTCGACTTTCTGAGAGGAGGTTGTAATAATGGAAGTAGCGGCTTGCCAACGCTTTGTGGGGCTGTGAGGTTTTCATAAAAAGTGCAAATTTTTCCAGAGAATACGAAAGAAGCAAAATGTAAAAGGGTATGACAGGCCTTTGTTGTTTGTGGGATTTAAAAAGTACCAGTTCAAGAATAACACAAAATTGAAATACTAATATCTAAGTGTTCTCTCAAGCTATGGGTTACTGCCTGCTAGAGAGGTAGAAAACTTTCTAAACACTTAAAACCTCATATTGACATAATTATTTTTAAATGCACGTAGCAGGATTAAAATACAATCTTGTTTCTAATTTAGGCTTAAACTTGATTACAGAGCTGAACATTTTTAAATCTAATTTATAATTTTATGAGTAATTATGACAACTTTCCAAATTCACTGTGGATAAAGGATTTTTCCCGCCTACTGGACGTTACAGACTTTAACACTGTTTTATATAGACTTGAGGCCATATTCCAAGTATATGCCATTTTAATAGCCTTGCGTAAATAACTCAAAAAATGTATTATGACGGTCAACTTAAATATTTTATGCCGGAGTTACAAAGAGTGGGAAAATGTCAATCCGTTTAATAAATCTATATATACCAATGTTCGAGTTTCTTGGGCAATCGGATCCGATGTAAGTTCAGATCTGGGGTGGCAATTAGGGGTTGAAAGGAATGAGATTAAATACTTAAAACACAAGCAACAATATTATCCATTGGACTGCACAAATAGCTTTTACATCAGAACTAAAACAAGCTTGGAAAAAAGCCTTCATATTTCTGAAACGAACTGGTAATTGGTTAGGTTACAGTGTAAGTATTTAGGGGCTACGTTAGGTCTCTAGAGATATTCTGACGCTTAGGTATTTTGGCTGATGACGACTCCAGAATTGGAGATGAAACGTATTACACAATACACAGGAATACTGATTGATCATCTTGCCGATGACTCCTTTTCTCAGAATATCTGGGAGGAAAAATTTCCAGTACTCCGGACAACTTGCTTTACTACATCTTGTTCCCTATTTACAAATTTCATGCACTTCTGTGAGAAAGGAAAAATTGACGATAGAAAACCTTAATTTACAGGCAAAATAATCGAAGACTTCCTCCATAATCATTACCAAATTACTTGAATTTTAAATTTTATGGTGGATTAACTTCACATTTATTATTTATTTTTTTAATCTGTTTTTCCTCATAGTACCTACAGTTTAAGAGATACTTAGCTGAAAATTGAAATATAGGTTCTGCTATAGGTCTTACATAATAGGGAATATTAAATGATGATGAAAATGTATGGTATTTAATGGTATTGTGTACACTAGAGAACTGAAATGAACTTATAAAAAAAACTAGACTAGGTCAGGAGACAGGTAATCCCGGTTCTATCCACTTGTTCTGATACAATTCAGTTAAATAATTTCGACCCAAAATAGAAAAGTATGCTGCATCCCATCGAGCATACACCTTATTTGATTTCTCGGCCAAAGAGGGCTTAAGGTAATAAAGGAAAGATTACAAAGTAAACAACTCATTTCAAAAAGTGAGACTGTCTCAGGCCTCCTTAATAACTTTGAAGATTTATCCTCAGTTCCTTGGAAATCTGATAGCCGACATAGAGAATCAAAATAGTAATTATTAGGGTCCTACATGATTTAGGATTCACAAAGATAAATAATATTATCTGAAACTTCCTGATTATGGGTACAGATGGTTTACTTTTCAAAGGAACTAGGACTAGGGATTAATTAAAATTATTGCATTTTTTAAGTACATCACATTAAGCAATAAGCTTAATTATTATGTTTGTAGTAAGACCTATAACAAGGTTATGATAATTTAACATAGAATAAAATTATAATATCTGATTTTCCTGTCACATGAAAACCACAAATATAAACCCTGATATTCAAATGTGACTACCAGTATACTCTTGAAAATTATTAGGTTATCATACAAAAACGAAATCTAGCTAACTATTTTTAACAATCTAAACCAAACTATGATATTAACAATTTCATTTGTTTTTATGTGTGCATAAATAAAATTCGGAGATGTAGTCACGCAAACTCTATAAGAGGTAAAAAATAATTAATGTTAATGAGTAAAATCTTTTGAAATATACCATTTCATTCATCTCTCATTATTTTATCCACGATGCAGAGAACTCTTCCTTGTGAACCATATTAGTAGTAATTTACAATTTAATGATGTGGAAAAGTAAGAAACAATTTTACTTTAGAAATTATAATGAGTTGTTAAAATTTTCTCAAATAAACCACAATTCCCAAACAAAAAATTTTATTACCGAGAAACCTTTAATGATGGCGTCAACTTTGAATTGTTTAATTATATATTATAATGTTATGTAAATATTGAAACAAAACCCGTTAGAAGGGTGGATTGTCTATTGTTGGTAAGCCTGTTTTATCGACATTTCCTTTTACTTTATATAAGAGGTCATCCAATTTGCAAAAAGAATACCAAATTAGCAATTCAAAAGTCATGAATAAAGGTTATGTTCGCACATTGTATAATCTAATTATTATATACAGTGTGTTTGCTTAACAAATAGAAAAAATTTTATTAATAATTTTAAGAAAATAGTTATCAATATTTTATCGCGGAGTGAATTCCGACATCCAGGAGTATACATAAATAATTATTCGAGAATTCAATCAGTTGATGGGAACGCAACTGATGAGGTTCTCGACTAGAAACTAATATTGTCTTGCCTTCAATAGATTGAAAAGTCGAAAATAGTTAGTATCAATTTTTTTGACAGGTTTTAGTAAATTCCAGAATTCAATCAGTTGAGGGGAGCGCAACTGATGAAGGTTCTCAACTAGAACCAATATATTGTCTTGCGTTCAATGGATTGAAAAATCTGGAAAAGTTCGTACATAAATAATTCTTCATAACAAATTCTGCTTGGTCTTTAACCTAAAATTGTAAATTTTGAACTGAAATGAATAAATAAAAATTGGTTAGAGTTAAAAACTGCGTTCAAATAATATAATAAATAATAATTTTCTTCAGGTGCCCTTTTAATATAATTATTTAGAAGGTAGTTTTAGAAACTGCTGAATACTAGTGAGGAAAAATAATCAAACTATTTAAGAAATGAAATATAAATTGATATATTGTTTTATGAATATTTAATTGCTTCCTATTAAGGAACGGCCATGCTGCAATATTTATTGTTTTAGTTGTGTTTACATAAAGTGCTATTATATGCTGAATATGCTCATTGTATTTCAGTCCTTATAAACCCGATATCTACCAAATATTAATCCCCACTTGATAGGCAGGTGTTAATTTTGTATCCAAAACTTTACAAACTTGTACCATCAAACAGACATCACTTTAATTAATGTGTCAGTATTGTTGCATGTAATCGCTATTTCGGTCATAGTCAGCAGACAAAGCGTAATTAGTAAATAATTTTGAGGGGTTCCAACAAACACGCTTTACCAAGCAATTGCATTTGCAACAATTTTAACGCTTGTAATCTACCCTTACGAATTTTACCGGAATATGGGTTTCATTTGACCATGATTTAGTTCTGAGGACTATAAATTATATCATAAATAAACAAAGTTATTGAAAATTGCAGGTTTTCAGTAAAATTAACCATTGATTTCTAAAATTGCTATCAATCATCTGATGGGAACTTTTTTATTTTTAATATTTATTAACGTTTCAGCAACCAAATTAGAATTAACTAGAGTAAATCAAACTGAATTTATTCTCTCGACTACAGTAATAGACAGAATAACCTACCATTTAAACTACAATAATCCTTATAACTAAGTACTAAAACCTAATATGAGCAGGTTAATATGGTGATATTGTTCTTTATACATTATAATATCTGAATCCATATTATCAAAAATTCCTGCATGTAAATACATATTCTCTAAAATTACATAGTGCATAATTTTGTTAATCTATATTAAAACCATTGAAAGGGCTGTATATTTAGTTCGGTAATTATACTTGTATTTTTCTGGGAATTCATCCGCGTAACCCTGCCGAGATCGATGGTAAAATGACGACGTTTCGGCACAATCACATCTGCCTTGTTCAGGTGGGTTCGCATAATTCTGGTAGCCTTCTACTTACGCTTCTAGACTACTGAGATGTTCAGTAGCGTGGCGCTCAGTGGCCACGCCTCCTGCTTGCTGATGGGTTATATCGGGTTGAGATGTTATACGCGATTCTAATATCGTAAACCGTACACTTTACCCAAAATTTTCAGTTATATGAGTTTCATTTGCATCGTGCTTTCATTAAACGAAACTTATTTTAACAAACAAAACTCAAAAAATCGTTAGTAATTTGTTTTTTTAATGTTTGCTACTATAGGCAATGTTGTAGAGGAATGAAAAACCTACTAAATGGGCTACTATACGCCCAGATAATGGAACCGAAACTCGAAATTACCAAAAAATTAATTGTTTAAATATTCTCTTGATTTTGTAGTTAAACCTATGAAAGTCCGTTTTGTTTAAACGGCCTTATTACCTCACTAGATGAACCTATCATAAAGAATATAACTGCCTTAGAAAGTAAATGTAGAAAAAACTCATTTCAGTTTCCCAAAATGTTAAATAAAATTACAGTCAGATAATGAAAATATTTTGGCATTCTAGAGCAGTCCAAGTCATTCGCGAAATTATCGAGGGGTGGTACAGGTGAATAATTTTTGACCTTTTATAATAATTGTTTTGAAATAAGTTTAGGGAAATACAATGCGAAATATCCATTAAATCAAGTAAAATATAATTGTTCAGTGGTCTTTTAATACACAAATGAGTAACTTTTAATTGTAAAGAAATTAAATGTATGTCTATATTTTTAATACAGACGTAGATTCTCTTATTTCTTGTCTAAAAATGGTCACTGAGATTTCTTTAAAAGTATCATATCACAGTCACAATAAACGGACGATATACCTAATTTTCAGAATTTTAAGTTTAATCTTTCAGAACTGAGAATGAGACTGAGAGTCCGCAAGGAAACATATTCAAAAATATTTTATTACTAAAATTTACTCTTCGATTATTTCATTCTTTTTTATTACAGAAACATAAAAAAATATGAAATGGAAACCGTAAAAGTTATAGAGATTATTTTCTTACTGCACGTTATAACATGCCAAAATAAAATAAAACGAAAAATCAATGAAGAAATTATAAAAGCATTTAACTAAATATAGTAACTATAATAACTTCAAGGTATATAGCAGAATGTGCAAATATAAGTAATATAACAAATGAATGAACTTTCGACATCACGTGTTGTGTAAGTGAAGCAAAACCCTAGAATTTATTACGACAATGTTCAACATCGCATAAAAAATTTCTATGGGGCAAGGTTGTGTATTTCTAAACATTTTTAACCTTTTGCCTTTGTTTTATGCATTTTTTATACTTTTTGGTTATACGTCAAAATAGGGATGTATCACTGTCGGACTATCACTCTGCCTTAGCTCTTTTTTCCTGAATTTATTAACTTTGAGACATGTCAAGCCTGACTGGTGTATATTGCAATTTGCTTGAAGAATACTGTGAAGTATTTGACTGATTAGTAGTACAAGGGCCAAGAAGACAAAACATAATACGCAGACTGTGAGTCCTTCTGACAGCCCCGAAAGTTTAAAAAACTTGGCCGGTTATAAGTTTGGGCCGTTCAACAAAAATCATTGTGATACTTTTATATAACATTAGTTTTACGATAAAATCAATTGGTTCCATGGTTTTAATCTGAATAAATTTTCAGAACACAAATCTTAATTCTAGTGTTTATTACATTTAGTAAAATTGTGTAAAGAAGTGCTGATAGAAGTTGATTATAGTTAATTAGTAATGAATGATACTTATAAATTATAATTTACAATATGAAATTATTTTACAATAGACTCTTGCAGATAGAAAATGATTGTTATTATTGTTATCTACATCATCATCATCATTGTCAATGTGCACTGCATAAAACGGAAATACACTACGATGCTATAATAAAGTTACTGAGTTTCCCCCCCTTGTTTTGAATGGGCTTCTGCACTTGGAAGGCTCCAGAATGACCAAAACCACTTCAGTACCTGTATGCATTTATGCTCAAAATTTTGGAAAACTGATATGAGGGATACCTAGATCAATTCTACCACTTTCTGTCGCTAGTTTATTCATAATAATAGGGTTATTCGGTCACACTAATTATTTTTAGAACATAGGTTGGATCAGAGAAAAACTACCCTTTCAGTTAATACGAAAGTTTTAACTATAAAATAAAAAATACATATATTTTTGAATTTCGAGTTTAGGTTCCACGATCTAAGGAACGAATTAATGAAGTTGGACGTAGAGTAACTCATTTTGTAGGTTTCTCATTTCACTGACAACATAATAGCAAACACTGTTTTGTGTGAAAAACTAAAGCGTATCGACAAAAATGTTGAATTTTTTGAAAATTAGTAATGTTCTATAATTAGAACACGTTAAAATTCATTTTGTTCTACTATTGATTTTGTCACCAAGAAGATTTTTTTTTCTGCAAATAACCTGAGCAAAATACTACTACTATACTATCAAAGCTGGTAAATCATAAAATGCAGGAACTCATAAGATTAATATATAAATTACAATGTTTTAAATATCGAAAATTGTGCCTCAATGATATCTTTACAGTTAGCCACCACTTGAAAATAATACACACTCATACAAGTATTTTGTTTTTGACAAAATGAAACGAATTTCTTTATTCAATATATTCTATTATTTCTTGGGAAATAACAGCATATTAATGAAAAAAGGACTGTATATTCAAAGTGTTATGAATGTTGTTAATAAAATCTGAACAATACTTCAACTTGAAACAATATCTGCTAATATCAAAACTCAACAATGTGCAAGATTAAATTATATAATTGGTGATATTTTATACAAAGACACGCACTTTGAACTGAATTGAATATCATAGCTAAGTAGAGTTTATTTTCAAAATTGTGTTTTAGTTAAGAACCTTCATCAGTTTCTATAAACTAAACTGAATGGACGTTAATTATTCAATAAAAAGCAGCTGATTAGTACCACTAACAGATGGAAATGTAACTTTAAATTAAGTTTAGTAATCAACTTAAATTACGTTTCATTTTGGACGTTTTATCTTATACATCCACAAAGACTATAATGAATTACAGGTGTTCAAAAGATATAACGAACTACACTGTTGAATTCTGAATATCCTCATTTCAAGAATAGAAGAAATTACATGATCACCGTACTTACTTACGTAAAATGTAACTTCAAACTTCTGAAATTGCAGGAGACAATTTTGCCTGGCAATTTACTAATTTAGCAGACACAAACGCGAAATCCTTTGAAGATTCTGAAAGTCAAATGTTGAAGTAGTCCCTAGTAATATCTCCGTCTCCAAATTTCTAAAAGACTAATTCTAGTTGTTCACTGAATGTGTAAAGTTTGCTGATTGGGATTCCTACACTTTACGTAAACTAACATTAATGTAATTCTGTGTCATAAAACATCAAAGGATTTAAACTAAATAAAGAAATTTATAAAATTATTGATCGATTTGAAAAAAGTAGGATGTTCTCAACTATCTTATATATAGGGTGAACCAATCAAACAAAAACACCTGATATAATTCGAATTATTCGTACACATCTAATAAAAATCAATGGGTTTTAACTTCTTTTTTCCTCGAACAATACTAGAGAAATTGTTGTTTCTCATTAGGATCGGTTGAACAGATATTTTGATTAACTATAAACTAAAGTACTACTCGAACCCTATTGGCAATTAAGATTTTGGGGATAGTATGCGCAAAATGAGATATGAAAACTGTATATGAAATATCGATATTATGTTTTGTGTTCTGCGGCTACTCCGGCGCATCCACCAACTTTTATAGAATGATAATAAGTAATCTATAAAATCCATGTATCCTACTCGTTCTCACTTAAGCTGCGTCAGAAAAAGAAACTCGTATATAAGACAGCAAACCAAACTGGAGTATGTTTTGGTATGGCCCGAGCAACCTGTTAATTATCCCAAAATATTGGAGGTTCTCAGTTCGTCTGCATCTTACAGTATGTTTACTTAAATTGGAATCATATGAGAAATTTTGTTATTATTAATATAAAGAAAGAAATTTATTCTTCAAAAATTATTCAGAAATCATCATCTGCCCCATTTTCAAGTAATGTTACTTTTACATTTATTAAATGAATGTTTAGAAATATTTTAAAAAATGTTTAAAAAAGATTAAATTACAATTATAAGCTGTTTCTAGGCATATAGTTATATCGAATTTTTATATTTAGTGAAATTTGAGTACCCCACCTTATAAAAACTGGCTTTAGATATTTGTATTTGCAGTATGTTGTTTTTGCTGTTTAGAACAAAAGTTATCATAGTCAATAATTCGAAATTGACCTCTTCATTTGAGAAATTTGAAAAAATAATTTAAAGCTTATAGAAGCCGGTTCTTCTTTTGTAAATAAATTCCTAAGTGCAATAAACAGAACTACAATAAAATTGTCGGCAAAATATTACAAATAAAGTCGTGATACGTCTTTTTATCTAAAACAAAATTACTAAACTAAATGCCCTGAAAACGAGAGTACAATGAAATACTGTACCTTAGAACTCACCATCCAAATGAGTGTATTCATGTTTTATTTTATCCATGAGGAAAGCATCGGACGCTTACCTGAAAAAAAAAAAATTACGTCAAATCCACAAAGATTTAATTATAAAATGACTATGTTTATGTTTACTACAGTTTATAGTCAGAATTAAGATAAGTTTCTCCTAAATACAAATTATATTTCTATCGTTTCTTCCATAACTTTATAGTTTTAGGTATTACCAGGAATTTTCAAATGTTTTCGAACCTGAAAAATAGACAATAGATCTAACCTCTACTTAAAATTACTCGCTCATTCCATTTCCGAGGTTAAAATATCGACTTCCATTACACCAAATTGGTGTGACTTTGATTTGTTAATGCTCAACCCAGAATTCCTTGTTCAATCCTATATAATTTGTTTTGTGCATTCGTCATCTGCATCAATGATATTGAAAATTTTTAATCACATTTGCTGAAATTGTGAAGCTTAAATATATAACAAAAAAAATAAAAGTCAAGGACAATCTTAGATCCGATACGTGGCGGTTCGAACCAAGGGCCACCATGAGCGTGTTAGAGAAATATGAATACCAACTGAGAAACATATTTAGGGGTTTTTGACTCAATTCCCGTAATGGCTTCTTTTCTGTCAATCCAAAGTCCTTATTTCTCTTTTCAGGAAAATAATCGAAATAGGCGTGATAGTAGAACAGGAATTTCCATACAATAATTTACAATTGAAAATATAACATTAATCGATAACGGTCAATAACATTATTTTAACAGGGAAATACATCAGTCTTGTCGTTGATTTTTTATTTGCTTTTGAGACTCAAAACGAACAAACGCCCCTCCCTGAAGCTAAGTAATAACTAATTACTAAGACAAGTCAAGTTAACCAAAAAAAGCGGACAGAAACCAATTACTTAATTTATATCTAAGTAATAATTCTTGGTAACCTGTTTTATTATCACAATTCTCATCTTATACTTATCAATGAAATCCTAGATCCGGCTCTGGTTCTGGTGGCGAATATTTGATAGAAATAACCAGTTTACAAATATTTCGCTAAGTCCTGATAACTAACATTCCTTGAAGAAGGACATTAATAATTATAGTACCTATATTAAGAAATACAAAATGAACTAATTGTAAGTGTAAATTATGATTTTTCGTACATTAAGAAATGGTTGGCTGGTTTAAAATATTCCAGAGCTCTGAAGAAGTCTGAAAAATAAACGAAACTTGGCAATATTAGAAAATAACATAGTTATTTTTAATTCATAGTTCAACGCTCCACTAAATTGTTTAATAGTCTAGAAAAACCCTTTGGAACTCGTGAGAAAAAAATATATGGAAGGGCTCAATAAAAAAAGAAATATTAAACTTTCCGTCTCTCGTTATCTCCCGGTTTCTGTTTCTCTTTCTTTGTATCATTCTTAGTAATGGACACAAATTTCAGGAAAATTAAAATAATTGTTACTATTTTGTTACCATTAGTGTATTAATCCTAGTGTGTAATTTACTTTTTAAATATAATGCAAAGAAAAATGCAAAGAAGTTAATTTTTAACTAAAATAAAAATATTTTAAATTATAATTCAAAGTTTAAAGCCTACATCACCTATTTAATATTCTGGCAATATATAAGGCGGTCCGGTTAATTATAACAAATTAAATTATAGCAATATTATTTAAGTAGTTACGTTTTATAATTTAATGCATACTAGAAAATTGACAAAATATTTCATAATAAATTAATTACCTACCTATCTAGTATATCTTGGGATCAAGCCAAGCTAATCTTGCTTTGTTTTCATATCTATTTTATCAACCTTAATTGTTGTTTTCGAATTGTATATATATATATATATATATATATATATATATATATATTAGATGGTTTCTGGGAATTCATTCCCGTAGTTGATAACTTTCATATTAAAAATAATTAATTTTTGTAAAAAATTACAGAGAAAAAAATTATGTTTGTTTGTTTTTCATGCCAACTGACATGCTGTAAGAAAATGTTATTCCAACACCATACAATAAAAGGAAAAATTATCGGAGGTAGCCTTCAAATATAAAATAATTTATTAAATTGTAATTATAATATCGGAATTGCCGATCATATTGTTACGAAATTTAACTAAGCCGACCCTGTTTTATTCCAGCACGACACCGACTGCTTTGAGGAAAAAATGGATCTTGAAATGACTCTACAGCTGTAGGAGTGATGACTGATTTTACGAGAGTTTTCGATGCTGGATTTAAAAGGAAGCAGCCCACGATCGAAAAAGTTAGTTAGTACAGCGAAGAGCTTATATGTAATGTTATTGTGATTTGAATCAGCTGTTCTGTATAATTTGATGTAAATGAAAGTTCTAGAAAAGTGAAAGTGAATATTAGTTGTATAATTTTAAATTGAACCCACGGACTATATAACAATTTGGTGATCAGAAGTTTCTAGTTACTCAGCATTCGAGTAACTAGAAGCGAAAGCAGAAGGCTACGAGAATTATGCGAACCGACCTGAAGAGGGCAGATGTGACTCTGCCGAAACGTCGTCATTTTACCATCGATCCCGGCAGGGATCAGTTATCAACTACGCGGATAAATTCCCGGAAACCATCTAATATATATATATATATATATATATATATATATATATATATATATATATATATATATATAGAAAATAAAAGTGTTGTAAAAATTACTCGTAATGATTATTAAAAAATATTTACCTCATTTATGTGCTAAATTATCTAAAGTACTAAGAAAAAAAAGTCGGTACAACAAACATATTTGGATTCTTACTTTGGCCATTGATAAGGTATCCCCAATTTCAGTAAAAGAAAATTCAGAGCCACCCTCCAATGAGAATGGAGGCATAATCAGTCTACTTTATTTACTACTGTCAGTTAGGAGTATGCTTTGAAGAATATTTTATCAGAAGGAACAATATCATCATCTTCCAAGTAAATCAAGAAAACCAGACTATTAATTTAAGAGTCACATTTTCAACCTCTTGTTAACTTAGACTTCAATAATTTATAGTTAAAAAAGAACCGACTCCTACTGACTCAAAGTGAAAATAGTTTAAAAACCGTTTGCAATTAATCACTACTTTCCCACATATCTTGACTTTTAAATTTGGATGGATATTTAGGTATGTGATTTACCTAGACATTTGCGGGCTTATGCATTTAGTTGTATGGAATCACCTCTGAATCCACCTTAATATCTAATAATTTATAATTTATTCCTTAAGTTCTGTTTAATTTGCATTGTTTTCCTATTTTTCCACATATTTTTTAACTTTAATAATATTTTTCTTTATTATTTGGACCACTCTGTATAAGTATAACTGTAACTCACCCTATATTGCAACCACCCTGTACATACTTTAGGGTATTGGTCACCCAATATAAATTAATAGTTATTTTCTGAACCAACCTGTAAAACTATAATTCAACTCCACAAGATATTGCAACCGCCCTGATATTTTTTTAAACCATCCTGTATAAGTACAAATTCTCTCCACCCTACTGACTGTTTCTAATATTGTTTGAGTCACACTGTGTACCTATAATTTTACTTCGTCAAATATTTGAAGTATTCCATCAATGCAACTTCTCATGGTCAACCCTATAAAACAATGTTTTTCACATTTTTGAATCACCTTGCATAACTATTAATTTTACTATACACTTTATGTCTACCACCCTGAATATTCAACTACTTCTAACATTTTTTGAACATAACAAATTTCTTATCCATCCTGCATTACGATAATTCTGGGGTACCTTAATTTGAACCATCTTGTACACGTAACTACGTATGTTTTACAATATATAATATTATTGCACCATCCTGTATAACTATAATTGGATTCCACCTTATATTTTAACCATCCTGTATACGCAACAACTTTTAACGTTTTTTGCACTGTATAATTTTCTGTATAATTCTAATTATACTCCGACCCATTATTAAAATATCTTACTGCTTATGCTTATTTAACAATTTAAAAAAAGAATTTTATCCACTGTGTATAACTGTAAATCTACTACCCCCTTATTTTAACCACTTTGTATACGCTACTACTTACGTGCCACCCAGTACAACATTTTTTGAAATACCCTGTATAATAATAATTCTATTCCACTTTATATTTTAACAACCCTATATATGAAACTGCTTTTGTACCAGCCAATATTAATATTGTTGAATCCACCTGTATAATTGTAATTTACTTCTCCGTATAATTCAACCCGGCACATTGCTTGCTGCTCTCACACACACCTACAACCGTATAAGGTGTTAAAAAGGTCGCCGGGATAACAATTTTTTGATTCGATACAGTAATTGGGTATTTTTTGCCATTTCACACTACTGTAAGTCCGGTAAAAGAGCTTCGTTTCAAAAGGACTTCAAATAAATCAAAACGAAAACCGTTACAATCACCCTGTACGGTACAGTTTTATGTCATATTTTGACATTTAAACTAGAGTTTTATGTTGTTTTCTGAAGGATACTTGTGGCATCTTTTTCAATGTCTAAGTGTTTATTGGGAAATAACACCACACTTTAAAGGAAATTGCTGTATATTCCAAACGTTTCGGGGTCTAGATCAGACCCCGTTGTCAATGGCTAAGAAACTACGGATTAAAAAGGTACAATTCCAAGATGTAAATTTAAATATTTGACAAAAATCAAAAATCAAATAATAAACATTGTCAAATATTTAAATTTACATCTTGGAATTGTACCTTTTTAATCCGTAGTTTCTTAGCCATTGACAACGGGGTCTGATCTAGACCCCGAAACGTTTGGAATATACAGCAATTTCCTTTAAAGTGTGGTGTTATTTCCCAATAAACACTTAGACATAGAGTTTTATGATTAAAATTTGATATTTACATTGAGTTTTACTGTTTTTCAGAAAAATGCTATGTTTTACGCTGCAGAAAAAATTACGGAATCAAACTGGAATATAGTTTTGTAGAATACAATTTAAAGTAACCACATTGATTCAGCCGTTTTATAGAAAACAGTGAAGATTCAGTGAAACTCGTCGAAATTACTGTTTTTTCTGATTTTCTGGAGAACCGTAAATCACGTTGTAGAAAATTACACCTTTCTGTAATATTCCTTAACACTATGCAGTTTAAATCATCAAAATTGCCCAAATTTTTGAATAATAACTGAACATACATACTCGTAAAAACAAAAGATGCCGACGAATTGATAATCTCTTCATTTTTGGAACTCGGTTAACAACTTAATAACTAAACATGATGGAACCTCGATTCTAAATTCTGTGCAATCAATTATTTCTTTTGACGAACTGAATTTTTCTTTAAAACATTCTAGTACAATGTTTTCGTTCATAGATGGAATATATTTTGAGGTAAACGGCTAGGTTTAAGTAGTGTTACCTTGAAGGCGTCGATACGTAATAATGGATCATTACCTTACAAAATAAAAAAAATAATTTCAGATACCTTATAATATTAATTTTGTCAGCACACAAATTTAACGTTGCCCTTTTATGTGGCGTTTAGATTGCTGATGTATATATGGCAAACAGAGAATAGGAATATTTATTAGAACGAAAACCAAATTTTGTGCAGGTATTGTATATTAATTGGGAATTACATTTGTTTATTTACTATAATTTATTGATTTTCTATAAACGAAGAGACTCTAATATATAAACTGATCCTTGTTTTTTATACAGAAAACTAAGTTGTATGGGTATTTCAAGATCAAGGCAATTTTTTGCATTTCACTACCATACTCATCGATTTTCGTATGTGTAACTGTGCGCCTCCGTTATAAAGTATTTTTGAGCATATATCGCCGGGCCAATTTAATATAATGGCGAAGAGAGCTTTAGTAGCAACAGATTACTAAATTTAATCTGAACGTGAACAACGATAGACAATTTAATATTAACGCAAGCAGTAACACCAGAAGGAACTGCAAACGGAGATGAATTGCGAATTATTTGGAGAACTGAAATTATCGAAATAGAGATGCCTTGTAAAATGATATAAGCAATTCTTTATAAGACAGTGCAAAATATATAAATCTATACATACATCTTGCTAAGAGCGGTGAGAATGTTGAGATATATAATAAACCTAATAAAATTTAAAACGCAAGATTTTGCTTATAACTTAACCGTAATTTACTCTTAATTGTAGCGGACTACTTAATTATTTAACATTTTCCGGAAAATCAACGCCAATAAAGACCCTGCAATTAAAATAACTCACAATAAAATTTTAAGTAGAATGAAATGCCAGTGCTTAAGCAGCTGCTTACGTTCTAATGCCTTTAATTACGTTATAATTGGAAAAGTCATATCTTTCCGCCCTTATACCCAATAAAAATTAATTAACTTATTCAATTCAAATTGTCGTGAAGTGAGTTTAATCGACGGTTTCTTTATTCCTAAGATAACTAACCGTCTATTTACCGACTTCGTTGCTGCCAATAATTTCGAAATAAAAACACTCTTACTTATAACTATGGCAATAAGAAGTTTATTGAACACAGGTTTTAAGAGCAGACTGTATTAAGTACATGTTAAATTGTAATTATGAAATTGTTTAATGAAATATTAGTAAATATGTAATACCATAGTGTATATCACAGGGAAATTCCTAGTGAGTGGTTAGCTCTTAATTCATTCCCTTACCTAAAAGTTCTAAAGCAGAATAACGTAATAACCACCGGACAATATGATTAATGAGCAACACGTTCAAATTATTCTTAAACATTATACATAGTGACACCCACTTTGGATTTATAAACAATGAGAACAAAATATGCTGTATTTGATTGCAAAATACTGCCACAAAGATTTATAGGTATTAACCAACGTATTCAGCATACTCAACTAAAGCAACTTTCTGTTAAGGATAAAACAGAAACAAGTATTTAGAAGAACAAGCAAGAAGCATAAAGGTGCTACATGGAATGGATAAGAAGAATGCGAAGAACATTGCCATAAACCACAATTGGGCTAAAAGTGAAATACTGATATTAAAGGTGAAAAACCTAAATTCATGCACACAAAATCGTAACAAGAAAGAACAAGAACTTGTGGCTAAGTGATAAACTAGTAGAAAAAGATAGGAAATATATATTATATTTGATTGTTAAATTATAAATTTTTCAAATTCTATAATAATTTGTAATTTTTTTATTACCTCAGGGTCTTTTTGGCTTGGGTTCAAGTTCTTGATATTAAATAAATAAATGAATTCTATACTTATCTTATAAGTCTCTCTTTCTTCTTCGTTACACTACTACTTTTTTTTTAAATTTTGAAATTATATGTTTCACTTTATTTTTCTTTTTAAGATTTTTAAATGACTAATAAATAATTTTCAAATTTTCTTTTCAATTTAACAAATTATAATTAACTTTCTACAATATATTTGAATATATTCTTGCCTACTAAAACAAAATAAATTTCCTGGGTACTTAAATATTATTAAATTTCTATCAATTTGTTACAAAAATATTTCAATCCTCTAAACACAAATATTCATTATACTAAATTTTAAAAACCTTTATTTCTATCACTGATTGATTTTAGATTTCAATAATCTGTTTATTAAATAATGTTTCAAAAACTCACAGTTGCCTGGCTTGAATTCCCTTTTCCTTACTTTTGGTTTTGGAATACTACTTCCTGATTTCTGTTTTTTTTATAAACTAAATTCTGCTGCTTAATTGATATGTTTACTGCTGTACCAATACTTCTATTCTTCCAACAAAAATTGATTTTATCTCTCCATCCAATGGATTTCAAATAATTCCTTTTATGGAATATTTATTTTCTTAATTTCAAATTGCTGATCCAAAAACTTCAAAAATTTTAACTTCAAACTTAATTTCTTGTCAGAACTGACATGGAACACTTATTTCAATGATATCACAGATCATTTATCTGGTTGTCATGGAAACGTAATTTTACAGGAACGAAATTTTTAACTGCTCTGGTTGACGATCGGGAAACAAAGAGGACCTTTCAATGTCAGATTTCCTATTTTGCCACCTGCTATTTCCATTTCCGCTTTTATTTATTTTATTAATTTCCAAATATGTTCCTTCTAAATCATATGCAAAAATCTATACAAATTTTAATTTGATATTAATATAAAGATATAAAAAATTCTCATTTCTCGCTTTATTTCCGAAACCATACTACCTAAAATTTTGAAAATAATTAGGGGTACTGGTGCTCACTTGAAATTTATAAGAAAAATTATTAGTTATTAGTAATTTTAGTGACAAATTACATAATTAAGTGCAAAATAAGAATTCAATTTTCAAACGCCTTATATCAGATAAAATGGTCATTATGTGAATTACAAATATTTCATATTTTTAAATCATTTGTTTAAAAAATATTAACAAAAATATTTAAACATCGACTTAATTCCCACTTTAGAAACTACACTATTTAAATTTTGAAATATATATTTTATTTTTATTTTTAAATAATTTGAATAATAGATTTAAAAATGTATAGTTTAAAACTTGACCTATTTTGCCCTATATTTTCCAATCTACAAAGCCTCAAAATTCAGACAGTAGGTTATAAAATCTTCCCTGAAAGTTTATTAGTAAAATAAAACTCTAATCTTAATGTTTGGGGGCCAAATTAGAAAATTAAATGCATATGTATTCTTATACAAATCAAGCGAATCCTGAAGCAGATAAAATAAAAAGTCTATGTGTGGAAAATGAAAGTGTATATTTTTTATAAATTTAAAACGCTTCCTTTAAAAGATATTAGGGCAAATATAAGAAAATGCACTCATTCCCTGCTTGTCTGAAACTGGAATATTAGAATCTTGAAGGTGGTACGGAACCCTTATTATGCCAGTCCAACTCGCACTTGACCAAATTATATTCAGCATAGTGAGATTTCAGTTGATACATTACATGATGTGTTTGGAACCATTTTAATTTTGTATTTTCATTTAATTTAATTTATAATTTGTCCCGCAAAATTAACAATAGGATTTTTCCTTAAATTTTCCTGTAAACTCTAGGTAAGGTCCCTATTTTTTTCAAAATTTTGGCTATCTAGTTTTCGGGATAAGGCAGGGATTGCTCGATTTTTATAAGTTTATTTAAGGCGAGAAATCTTGATCAGGTCACCAAATTGTGTACTGTTACCAAATTTCAACAATCCGTCCGTAGTTTCGGAGTAAATAGACCAGGACAGATGGACATAGGCAGTAGTGATTATATAAAGGTATCCTTTCATTCAATACTAAAAAAAGTTATACCTACTATATGTTTTAGATTTTTGGCATTCTGCCTTGTGAAAGCTCTTATGCAAACAAACTTTCTCGTAAACCCCATGTCTATGAGATATTTTAAACACAAAATTCCCTAAGGTGAAATTGATGCACACAAATTGTTCCAGAATTTCCACTACTTCCACTCCCGGCTTGGAAATCTTGAAAAATTTATGCAGGCTTTTCAAATAATTTTCACAGGAACATTTATTCACACTAACCGCCATAATGGCCTATCGGATTTAATGGACCATAAATTTTTGTTGGGATGGTTGCAGCGTTGCATTTAGTGCCTCGTAAAAAACACTTTCGAGTTAAAAATTATCTATTACCATTCACGGGAATGGAAAAGTGTAATCGACGTTTGAAACGGTACAAGAAGAATAATGTTCAACAGGTTTAGGGCGGACATCAATTAGTAGGAATCCACTAACGCTTGTTAGCGTGTTCATCAAAAATGTTTACAGGAGTATGGAGATCATTTCTAATCGGTATTTGTCACGAAAAATTGACAACGATTGCTGTTGACTAATTGAACGAATTTGACGATAGTAAAGTATGAGGTGTGGTTACAAAATTACGAGATTGGTTTTTTAAACATTTTATTTCATATTAGCACATACTTAATTTTATGGAACCTTAGAGAACCGATACGTCTCGTACCAAATTAGGTGAATACAGTGAATAGTAAAGCAATGGGAAACAATTAGTTCTTCATCCTCTTTTTCACTCGTTTTCTATTTGTTGCATATAGGTCTCTTTTATAATTTCCAATGCAATTTGATTAGAGCTTTTTAGTACCATTTCTGTAGCAAGGTCGCAATCTGATAATTTCTTCATTACATTTTTCAGTGTGACATGCAACGTCTGCTGTGCACTGCCATTTAAGAGGACAAATTCTCTTTGTGGCATAATGGTTGTGAGAAGCCTGTCTTATCTACTGCTGTCTTGTGATCTGTCAGTGAAATGTATCGGATCGTTCTCTCCGTACTTCTTCGGTACTCATAAATCTTGCTGAGAGTTCGTATGTTTGAAACCAAAGCTTTCCACCAGTATGTTGTATGTTGCAACAGGGGGGATGCAGCCAGTGTAGTTTTTTAATTATTGACTTAATTGGTATTTTCAGTTTCATGACATTAGACTTCCCATATGCTGCTCAACTCAGCCTTATATCTTGATTTATTTTAAAATCCCGACTGTCATTAGTCAGTGAAAAACATTTTTCCTAGATATAAATAAAAGTTTACTATTTCGGTGATGTCAATGGAAATTGCTGTCTGTTTTCTATGCCCATTAAGAGTAGAGACAGCAAGAAACTGTGGGTGTTGCGCTCTTATGCTATTCTCTAATAGAATTTCTTTCAAAGGTTTCATCTACAATTGAGGTAGACATCTTCAGCTGCCAGAGTGTAGGTAGAGGTATAATGATAGAGATGAATAAAATTGTCGAGGGTTGGTGCACTTATATTTAATACGTTGTGTGGAAGCCTGCTATTCCCTGATTGATCAGTGGTAATTAAGTAGGCGATGACTCTGAGCGTGACTGACAGCACTAGTATTCTGTGGAGTTTTAGACTTTTATTTATGAACTTAATTGTTCCAGTACATCATTGATAGCCGAATTTTCGGGTTCTGACACTTTTGACTGTGTACAGTAATAAAAGTATTGATATTATTGGTAGTTTTTTAATTACCAAAGCACGAAGTGAGTTTGTGCCGCACAGTGCCGCAATTTTTGAACATAATTCATGCATTATGACGAAGTTTTATATAAACTTACATAAAATATCAGAAGGCACTGTTATGTCTTGTATTCTTTTGTACGAGTCTGTGCTGTAAATGGAACAGATAGTGGCGAGTACTGTGTCGCACTGTGCGCAGTTCTGCGGTAATTGGAAAACAGCCACTGATATTACTGAATATTCACGGTAGAGTATTAATATGGTATCCTGTGAACCTTTAGTGTCCACAGAGATCGGTGAATTTTTAGGATATTGGAATATGTGGCTTAGTTGTTCGGTGGGTCTAAAACATAAAGATATTACATAAATATATAGTACGTCAGGCTCCAAAAAAAAAGGTGAGAGAAAAGGAAAACCAAGTGGATGTATCTAACTTTGTCTAAGCTCGCTTCTGATTGCGTCAGTCAAGTGACGTCTAGTTATTGATTGCAGCTCCAGACTGAGACAGATAGGTCCACTGGGTTTCCCTTCTCTCTCATCCAGCGTTATGATTCCACTTATAGAGGAGCCCATACCTTACGCATTCTATCTTTAGGCATTACTTTTATGGTTAAAAAACGTTTTTACTTGCTGTTGTCTGAGCATATTCCTCATGCGATTTGTTTTGTTTTTTTTACGGCAAACAGGTTTTCCTTAACTTACAAAGTTTATTTTTAGCATCTTCCCGTTTCTTTATATGTTTTGATTGACAACTAACAGCACACTTGAGAAAAAAGGCAGTATATTCCAAAAAAATTCAAACATTTCAAAGCCTTATACTCACTTCATTGTCAATGGCATTACAATCCAAATAAAATATAATAAATTTGAAATTGACCTTAAATTAAAAAGCCATCTTAATAACAAAGCTATGTAGTTCTGGGTTCATTGGATATAACATTAATTCCAAAACATAATACTTGAAATAAAATCATTAATGTTCATTTAACTCTTTATCCAATGACAACTCTAGACTATCCAACTAAGGCGATTTATAGGTCTTCTTTGTCTAGCGAACATCCCAAAGTATTCGCTTAACGAGAGAACACTATGATATTGATTGTTTTGTGTGTTTTATGTTCCGAGTAAATGCAGTGGCGTGCTGCAATAGCATTATTTTGACTTAGCGTTTGGAAGTGATGGCGTCACTTTACCTTTATAACAATAATAAAACTAATTTTGTTGATTTGAATAGTAAAATTTAGTAAAACATTCGCTCTAACTTGACCATACAGCGTGCCTTTAGGGGAAAATTCACTAAACCCCAGATATCCTGGATCTCAAACGGTTTAGCTGTGTGAGAGCCCTTGCCAGGTTATCAGGTCGTGACAGCTTCCCTTAAAATTTCTCACCGTCCGGGCTGTTCCTAACAGAAAGGCTTTTTGCATTAGCTGGTAAAAATGTTCGTTCATACCGAGGTATTTTAAATTATTTAGCAGAAATTTTGGGACTACTTCTCTTGTTGACATAACAATTGGTACAGTTCGTGTGTTATTCATGTCCCACTGTGTCTCTATTTGAAATTCGAAATCGCTGTATTTAGCTATTTTTTCAGCCTACTTCATATTTTTATTATTGTGGTTAGGGATTGCTATGTTAATTAAGGTTGTTTTCTGCAGACTTTATCTACTAAAACTACATCTGATCTATTGTGAGCAACAGTCTGATCAGTTAGTATGATGCGGTCCAAATATAGCCTGTAGTTGTTATTTTCTAAAACAGATTGTGATTTGTATACATAGTATGGCTCTTTTACCGACTGCAACATTTCAAGTTTCAGTGCTAGTTCCTGGGACTAGATTTTGCCACAGCAGCGAGCGCTTGACAACCTCCTGTGATATGCTGGATAGATTCAGATGTTTGGTAACCGTATCCGCATCTGTCGTTGTCGTCTTTAACGATGTAATTTAGATAGTTCTTAGTTGGAATTACTTAATCTTAGATTGCCAATATAAAGCCTCCCGTTTCAGGAAACATATAACCACAGATCAACCAATAGTTCGACGCTGAACTGTCGATATAATCTTGGTTGACGTTATTTATATATCTTCTGTGAATTGGCTCCTCTTTCGATTTGAGCAGTTTCTGATCAATTAACTAGTGGTGCAATTGGACTTGTTGTTCTGTCAGTCGCAGGGGTGTTGAGGCATCAACTTGGCATATGACTCTGTGTAGATTAGTTCTGCGAGTTCTGGAAATGACTACGCAAATTAGAAATTTGTTGATCTAGAAGTTTGCTTATGTCGGTCAGTCCTCTTCCTCCTTCATACCGTAACAAATGTGTACGTTCGCCAGAGCACTTTGGATGGTGATTTTAAACTTTTGTTAGTAGAACTCGAACTTTCCGATGTAATTGTTCAATGTCAGTTAACCAATTAACTATACCGAAAGAGTAACTGAGCACTGATCAAGCGTAGGTCCTAATAGCCTCAAACAGATTTGGTTTTCAACAGTGGTCTTACCCATCTATAGAACTCTGTTGTTACGTCCTTATTCATAGTGGAGTGCTAAATACGTTAAACCTCCATTATTCCAAGGTAAGTATGACCTTCCGCCATAGATTCAATTGAGGTGCCATCTCACCAGAGAACCCTTCTACTATTTTAAGCATATCATGCAGCTGTTGTTTCATAGCAGCCATCAACTTTAAGTCGTCCATGTATAACAAAAGGTTTATCTTTAATGCTTGTACGTTGGTGTGTTTAAGACTGAACCCAAAGTCGTCGAGTTCAGTTTGTTTGAGAGAGGGTTCATGGCATGGCAGAATCACAGCGGGCTAAGAGAGTCCCCAGGAATATAACCCTTCTGATTGGAATGGGGTCAGTTTGTACAGTAATTAAGTAAGATTTTGGTTTGGCAGTCAGTTTGGTTTTGTAGTCTACATATGCTAAGTAGAGATTT
Source organism: Octodonta nipae (assembly GCA_034190945.1). NCBI lineage: Eukaryota > Metazoa > Arthropoda > Insecta > Coleoptera > Chrysomelidae > Octodonta > Octodonta nipae. The sequence goes on from CM067222.1 coordinate 31,427,735, forward strand.
CGTCATTTGGCGTGGGCTTGATTGCAGACAACGGAATTAATCAGTTGTTGTTTGCACCCCATCTAATGTTTCGCGCATCCCTTTTTTTGTTGAGTAATTATGTTGTTCAGCTCAAAATGTTTTGAAAATACCATGATTAATGCACGATGTTATAAATTTGTATAATGTTGGAATTGGTCGGTACTTTGCTGGGTCCTGTGTACAAAGATTGACTTTCGATAACAGGTATTTAGCACATTGAGTAACTCGGCATCTTCAGCTCAGAATGTTTTGAAAATACGATGATTAATGCACGATGTTATAAATTTGTATAATGTTGGGATTGGTCGGTACTTTGCTGGGTCCTGTGTACATAGATTGACTTTCGATAAGAGGTATGTAGCACCATGAGTAACTCGGCATCTTATGTAATGGTGGATAATTATGTCATTTATAAGGGCTGCTAGTGTTGCTTGGGTTGCATACAGTTTCTTTATCCTGTAATATTGCACACCATCTGGTCCTGGTGCTTTCCAGTTATGGATGTGCTTCATTGTGTTAGATGTGTTTTTAGCTGTAAATGGTTGGTGTTGCATTGTATCACAGTTCTGAAATGCAGCCTCCTCCTCATTAATCCAGCTTGCTCTGGAGTTATCGGAAATTGTTGTGGAAAGCTGTGTTTTCCAGAATTCCTCGATGTCCGTTTGACTGGGATAGATAGGAGCTTCATTATTTTTGATGTTGTTAACTTTTCTATAAAACCCTTTTTCTGATTGCCGGAATAGTATGTTCTCTACTTTCCGTTGGTTACTAGTTTTGTACCTTCTAAATTGACCTCTGTAGACGGAGAGTGCTTTCGGTTATTGTCCATGATAGTCCTGACAAGTCTTTCTATTCTGCTGTTTCTGACCCCTCGTTGGGACTCGGTCATTCTTCCAATGGCTTTCCTAGGACAATTGATATTCCCTTCAAGCCTTCTTTACTAAGGTGGGATTCAAGGAGTTTGTCTAAATTGGGGTGGGTCTTAAAACGACTCTAATTGTTCTGCAGATTGCTATTGTAGCATTTTGGATGATTGTGTGTTGCGATTGTAACGTATTAGCACCTAAAACATAGTTTGGCAAGATAGATTTGTTCATTGCCTGCAATAAGATATCCAATTTCTTTGAAGATCTTATTTTGGGTAGAGTTCGTCTAGTCAGTGGGCCTATTCCACTGTACACTATAATAGCTCATTCCATTTCTGCTTGGATCTTCTCAAGCAGGTCAGCGTTGTTTGGCTGTTTTCGTTGAAGTGTTAAGTCTGGTCCGCTCTTTCTGCCAAAGCTGTTTCAGGCTCTGGATCTGTTGTATTTCGACCAAATACCTCGCGCTCAACTTCCAGTTGTTGAGCCGAAATAAGGCTATTTCTCAAGATGACATGATACTGATCTGTGAGTCTCGGAAACCTGAAGCTCTGGGTACTCACGACAGAACTTTTGATGAAGTGTTCTGCGATATCCAGTCTTGTCCTGGCCCAGGACTCTGTAAAACATGCGGATTGTAAATGCATTCATAGAGTTCGTCCATTTCGTGCGCTGTCTTTTCAGTCCCGCTTGAGTGACCGCTGACTGTTGATCCTGCGCAACACTGTCTACGGTGGGAGTTTTCCTTTTTGTTTGACTCCGTTTGTGATGGTAAGGTTGTTGCTGTGACTGTGTTTGTGAGTTTTGTTGTGGTTCATGGACTGTGGCTCTTTGGAGCCGCCTCCTCAGCACCCAGCCTCCGACGTTTTGCGCGCTATCATGTCGAACGCCGGATCCAGAAATGCCTTGGTGATCCCTAGACAGCGGTTCTTGTCCGAAGCATCTACTCCGTAGCTCTATTTTCATGGGGGTGTCATCAATTGGGCCTGGTGACCCAGGTAACTCGGGCCCGTGGGGTAGTCACTTCCCAATTGCAATGATTGAAAACCAGACCATCCCGTGTGGGTTGTGGGGAGGAGGGAAGGGTAGGTAGTAGGTCACCGGGTAGCTGCCTCTTTAGTCGCCTCATACGACAGACTACCATGGTGCTGTTCTAACCCTGTCACCACACATTTATTATTGTTGTTTTTATTTATTTCATTTACACACTACGGTAATTTTCTTCATAGTCTAAAGCACCCTACCCAGTGTTGAGTACCTGCAAAATATGTATACACTTTAGTTGAAACTGAATCATATTAGGACAAATTCTGATGCGGAAAACAATCAATCTAAAGCTGTTTATAAAATTAAATATCCTACAGTTTTAAAGAATTATTTTCTAGTGGTTAAAATTGTCGCTTTTTTGTAACGCATAATTAAGTGTTCTGAACTTTTTGCTAGTCCCGTATCGCGATCTTGAAAAAAATCAATTCAATTCTAAATATAAAATGGGAACAAGGGCAGACAAGAACCGAACCTTTATTCAATATAAACATTGCGCAATGCTGCAGATATTGACTGAGTTGCCCTACGAATAAAATGCGTCTATTATAATGCCTACGTTTTGTTACTAAAATTTTAATAATAGAGACAGCGAATTAGAATCGCTATTTTAAAGGTGTGTTTGGATTTTTTTTAATTTACTGTTATTTCCTTGTATATCACGTGTTCTAATTTTCTTATTGCTTTTACCTGTCGTTTTAATTTAATTATCATTACTTGTTCGGCAATGTTGGCATAAAGAATGATTAACCGCTCGTTAAATTATTTTGTTGTGTTTGAACTTTTCAGTCACAAAAGCGTGGCACAGGCGAAACACTTTCAAAAGAGATATACACTTCCGAGTAACTTTGAGGTTCAATTATTCTAGAACTCGTGCAATTATTTTGTAAACTTTGAAACATTTTGTATTTGTATAAACAAGTAATGATATATTTAGCTTAAAAACTTTTTTAGCTATCGTGAACAAAAAGCGACTGCATATATACTAACATATAAAGAGCAAAAATTTATTTCTATGGTGTATGGAAGTAGTGAACCGATTATAAAAATTCTTTAACTATTAAAAAGCTACACTATCCGCGAGTAACATAGGCTATATTTTATTTTGATAAAATGTTTGGTTATGCGCTGGGGCAGTGGGGTGTCTACTGTTTTTACCTAAATTTGATATCTTGGAAACAAAAAGTGATACAGGCATGAAAATTGATGTATATATGCTCTTCCCTAAATAAATAAACACGAATTTATCATTTTCCAGCTAGGGAAATGTTTTTTGAAAAGAATGGTATGTTTTTCGGGAACGTAAAGCAGTACAGCGGAGAGAATTAAGTGAAATAATAAGTGACTCGTCAATTTGCGAAAATTGAAATATTGAATGGGGGAATCCGTGGTCAATATAGTTTTACAGAGAATTCAATATCTGTGAAACTGAAAGGAATACTGGTGTGAATCTTGACATATATGCTCTTCTAAAATAAACATAAGCAGGTTTTATCACTTTGCGAATATTAAGTTTTCCGATTGGGCGCAAGTGGGGTAATTTTTAAGAAAAATTCACTACTTCTCGGGACCGGAAAATCATCAAGTTTGAGATTTATGATATTAATTCTTTAAATTAATAGAGATTTAAAAAAACTATGTGCCCCAATTACGTTTGAAAAAAATATTATAACTCTATTTGACGAACCGAGCCGCATCCCGTCATAACAGGGGTCTCATGTATAGTTTTTTTGTAATGATGGTAATCAATCCTTCATTCATCCCTTGGTTAGGCTCACTGTTTAGGTATCTATTAACGATTATTGTGAAGGTATGTTATCAGTTTTGCAGAAATCTCCTCTAAATCAAAGACATATCCATTTTGTTGGCTTTTAGCTTTTTCTTTCGATATTAATAGGTATTCGTTCCATTTAAATCTGTATTTAAAAATGATGTAATATATTTTATTCAATTGCATGTTCTACGGGCAAAGATCTATAATAGTCTTGCCTTTTCTTTGGTGGAATGGGATATATTGCTACTTCCTTCCTTTCCAATCTAATGTTTTTATAAAAATGAAATGAAATGAAAAATAGTTCTTCAAGATCTCGAGCAGAACTAGAAATGACAAATAGTAATTAATTAAAACTCCTTAATATTAGCCATTATGGACCACGTTCTAAAAGTGTATTTTGTCATCGTAATAAAATAGTATGTTGTTCGAAGTGGGTGTTCATGAAAAGTTCACTGCTTTCCTATCCAGTTTGTAGTGAAAATCATTTCATCATTTACCCACCACCAAAATGCCTAAGTTATAACTGAATATAATACTCAATCACATTATCAAAATGTACATTAAAAACAATAAAAAAACAGTTCTAATTTTGTTGTATATATTACATTTATATATTTATTTTTATTAGATTAAATTACTTATAAGTTAAATGAAAATTTTCCTACAATTTAAAACTATAAAAATGTCCCAAATTAAAATAAATTCCTTGGAAAACTCAATATTATTATATACTAACTATAGTTTTAATAAAATAATGTGAAATATTTTACCTCCCTGCCAAAATGCACCCAAAAATCGTCCAAATCGCAAAATGCTCTTGAGGATTATGAAGTTTCAGTGATTTTATGTCTTCATTGGTTCGACTAAATCCACTTACCACATGATATTATAAAGACAATAAGGGACCTATTTGCTTATTGCTATTGTCTCCATGGGACTTACTAAATGCTTTAGTGCTTAGTGAGAAGTCTCTCTGCGATGGACATCTCATGGAAGTTTCAACTAAGACAAGTGAATAAAATCGTGAGGTAACTGTTCCCTTTGCTCGCTTTTAATTCTATACTATATTATCATTAAACAATTAATTGAGAGGTTTGCGTCATAAAAATGTTCAATGTTAAATTAAATTCATAAAATATACAGGGTGAGTTTTTTTGATGATCAGTATGGGGATCTCGGAAACTAGCGGAGATAGAGCAATGATTAAATAGGGAAAGATTTGCAGTTTTACTGGCCAAATTTAATGACACTTTCGGATTTTTGTAAAAAGTCATGGCTTATTAGATATTTTAAAAAACGAAATTCTGTCGATTTAGTCAAATCCCTCTAGCTTCTTTGTTTTTTATTTTATAAAAAAAGTGTAAATATCAAAATTGAAGCGAATGGTATCCCGAATATGATTGTCTTGTACTCGTTTGCGAGACAGCTCTCGTTTTCGAGATATGACACAAGCTTATCTTTTTTTGAATGGACACCATACCTGGCTATGACCTCAAAAAATCGGACATTTTTTGAGCTTTTTAACGATATAATACCCGATAAAGTTATTCATAAAAATAACGGAGTTATGGATGCTTTTCTCTCTTATTTTCACTTTTAACGTAGTTAGCCATGAAATAGATTGATTTATTAATTACTATTCCAAAAAACCTTGAACGATTTTTTATTAGGTATATCATATATAACGAAAAAACTAAATAAGTAGGTACTTACTAAAAACTTAAGAAATTAAAGTACATAATATTGGTTACAATTTATTTTCGAAAAGTCCACCATTGTTATTTAGACAAAAATTGCATCTTTTTAAGTTTGACATTACCGCTTTCCTCACAGACCGCCTATCAGTTTCTTCAATTGCTTGTAATACCGCCTCCCTTAGGTCATAAACTGTTTCATACTTTCTTTTGTATACTTTGTTTTTTAGTGCACCCCATAAATAGAAGTCTATAACTGCCAAATCGGGAGACCGGGGTGGCCATTTGCGTGGGCCATTTCTTCCTATCCAAGAGTTTGGATAGATATTATCTAAGTTGTCTTACCAATAACGAGTTATGAGCAAGTGCTCCATCATGTTGGAACCACTCAATTTCTAAACGAGTTCTCAAATTCAAATTATGCAATATGTTTTGAAAAGTGTATTGCAAGAAATGCAAGTAGCGCTCCCCAGTAAGTGATTTGTCATAGATAAAAGGCCCCAGAATAGTAGACCCTATGATACCACACCAAACATTAAAACCACATTTTATCTGGGGTCGTCTTTGTTCTACATGGAAAGGGTTTTCTTTAGCCCAGATATGCTCATTGTGTCTATTGAACATACCGCAGTTAGTACATCTAGTTTCATCTGACAATAACACCTTTAATGGAAACTGTGGATTGTCAAGGTACATGTCTCTAAACCATGTACAAAACAAAATACGTCGATGTTCGTCACCAGCATGCAAAGTTTGAGAAACTGAAAGTTTGTACGGGTTGAACTTGTGCGCTTTCAGTACCTTAACTACAGTTCGTTGAGATGTGCCAGCTTCTGCCGCAATCTCACGAGTTGATGTAGATGGATTTTGATTTACCATTGCCAAAACATTTATTTATGCTGCTTCGTTAATTTGATTACTTTCCTTTGGTGGTTTAGTAAAAGATCCATATCTGCGTAAAATATCGTAAAGCCTCTGAAATGTACATAGAACAGGTTGACTTTAACATTAAGATTGTGGATAGCAACGTATCAAAATACAATTTACTTTACAAATATCAAGTTACAAAAACATGTAGGTATTCAGTAAGGTTTAAAAATTCTTGGGTGAATTTCCCGTCATACTAGGATTGCTTCTGTAATGGTTTTACCCAAACGGTACTTGTCTGTAGAAAATACTTGTTTTCATAATGTTTGCTCAAAATACCTTCACAAAAATATCGAAGGGCTTGAAATAAGGTTAAGGTAATAAGGTATATTTCCAAGCAATAGCCAATTGTTACCACCCATTTGAATGTACATTTTAGTATATATGATTCGAAAAATTGTGTTTCCGGGTTGTCGAAAAAATGTCTCCAAATAATTTTACCAATAATAATCCCAATTTTCAGTTATGAAATCAAGATTACTGTGACTCGTCCAAAGACTATCTTATAACTTCCTAACGTTTGAATTTAAGGTTGCAAATAAACACTGAAGTCGGTGCCAAATTATTATAAAATAATCTCATTACAAAACCGTACGTATCAAATATAAATAGTAATAATACTGAAGCAAATTCAGTCTTTATTGGCTAAAATCAATCAATTCAACAAAAAACTGTCAGTGTAGTGCAACTCCTTGTTCTCAAATGTACTAAGTGGATCGGTAAGTAGAACATTATCAGGAGTTCAGATGTATAAATTATAGATGCTTTTACCATGCCAGCGACGGCAATGTACTTATGTTATCCTGAAACTATAAAGTCTACTACAATATCGGATAAAAATTATAATTTGAATAAAAAAGTTTTTTATTTGAAAATAAAGAGAACATGTAATAATTTTTTGGAGGGTTTTGATAAAAAGCAGTCGCTCTAGAAAAGAATGTAAGAAGTGTATCAAATAGTAGCAAGAATAGCAAACAGCTTGTAACAAAATTTTAAAATCAAGTACATCATGATATTAGTACTAGTAATGAAATGAAAATATAAGTAGTGCTATCTATGTTCTTGTTATAAACTAGATTTTGAAATTCGAACATTACATATAAATATTAAAGAAAAAGCTATTAGGTATAACAACCTATCAAACATCATACATCAAATTAGTTAATTTAGAAAAAATAAACAACTATATAGTTTTATAATAACTATACTTCTAGTATTTTATTATGGATTTTAAATTTTAAAGAATTATGTTTATTATATCATTATGATAACATTAAGTGAATAAATGGGTTTGTAATACGAAGTGAGCATATATGTTCATTAACAGTTATCTTGATTTCACATGGATAGTTCAAATTGTTTTCTGAAGGATATTTGTGGCATATTTTTTTAGTGTTTAAGCACTTTCTGGGAAATAACACCACAACGCACGAAATTTCTGTATATTTCCAAACGTTTCGGAGTCTAGGTCAGACTCCGTTATCTATACCATTGATAGTTCAAATTTTAAATTCGTCGAAAATTTTGATTTGTGAAGTTATTAGTAAAAGCGTAGTAAGATACGCCTTAGAACACCAAATATATGAACTGGGCTAGGATCCGAGAAGTCACCTATAGAGGTTGAACGAGAATATTTTTATGATGTAGGTATTCAACCATAAGAGACCCTGTTAATTTTAAAATTACGGTTGGGGTATTATTGATCGCCTATTGTCACAACTGACAGCTGTCTTACATTGATATTTTTGACATTTTTTAAAAGAGAATAGTAATGGTGGATAGTACGGTAAATGACCAACAGATGGTGCTCCAAATAAGGAAATAAAGGCCAAGTGTTGATTTAAATTAATATTATAAAGCAGTGAATGATATAAAAAATGTCATAGGGAAATTTGAGACATTATGTCTATCATATTCAATAATAGCTGTTTTCCAATTACTAGAGCACTAAGTGTTTTTGTGTCGCTCTGTGCCGTAATTTTCGGGCGTTAATTGGAACATACTTCTTGTTTTATGATAAAGTTTTATATTTACTTAGTAACCTTACATAAAACATCCCAAAGGCACAGTTATTTCTTGTGCTCATTTGTGCGAGCCAGTGCTGTAATTGGAACACTCAGTGCTTAGCACTGTGCCGCACTGTGCTCAATTGTGCGATAATTGGAAAACAGCCACATTTACTAAATTGACTGTGTACACCGAAATCGTTGACTGACATTAACTTAAACTTAATCCACGTCAGTAATGAGCTCATATTTTTCACTTTTTAATTCACTAGAAATGATTAAACAGATCGGCGTGTTCAAGTGAATTATTGTTAAACAAGTTTCATTTTTGGTGTCAAATCACAGACAACTATAATGACTGTTTTCGCGACAGAGAAAATACTGGCAAGTACAACATTTTGAGAATCACAGTGTCACAATGTCTTTACACGTTAATATTATTGGACGTATTTGGTGTTAACAGGCAGTTTATATACAAAAAAATGCAATTAGCAAATACATTAATACAGGTTCAGAAAAAACAGCCAAGTTACATAATAACCAAATAATTACAAAGGTTGTGATTATTATTTATAATTTTAGGTTAAACATGCCCAAATAATGACTGAAATTGTGAGAAGCTTCAAGCCACAGTGATGTATCATTACTAATGAAACATTATCATTGCGTAAAACAAAACACATACATTTTTGAATATTTGTAAATAAATTTATGAAATTTTTTCTGCAAACTCATATTTAAATGTCATCTGTTATAACCGTTTTCACAGTTTTCCAACTCATCAGTATAATTTAAGAATGAAGACATTTTTAAGAATTAACACAAATACTTGTATAAAGTGAAATAAAGTAAACACCGCTGGCCCAAAAAACACATATTATTAATTATTACGAAAAAAATAATACAAATTCACTCAACTGTTTAGTAAGAATTAATGTCTGTAATTTTTATATATTTGTCATTACTGTTAACATAAATATTTCCATATCGTATAATAACATTCTTTTTATCGAACTTTTGAATAGTATTTTTGTACAACAAAACATGGTTTTTCACTAAATCCTCTGCAATACCGATTTTCCTCCCCTTAAGTTTCCCAGCATTTTTAAAAATACTGACTGTGGTACCAGGAACTTTATACTCATAGGCCTCACTTTATCTTGTTTATACCCTACTCTGTAGCATTTTACGAGGTTTTCACCGATAATATTCACTTTTAATTTATCCTTGTACAACTGAAGAAAGGTTTCCATTGCGTTTTCATTAGAATTTTCCGGTAAATTGTAGTTATTTTTAATTCTTCCTTATAGCTGCTTAACATACGAGGTACTTTTTGCACTTTTTTTTCTTGGGCAGCGAGTTATTGTTGACCTTGGTTACCATTTTGTTAATAAACTCGTCTTCACTAAATCAGGCAAGGCATCTTTAACTGCACTTTTTATATCACTAGTGACTTTTGGGGCTGTAGATTATGATTATCTCGCTTAAACGTATTAACTTTTATTATCAATTTCACAGAGCAAACTAGTAATTTGACAGAGCGATGTAAAACACGTATACTCAAGTTGTACCGTTCGGATATAATTTAATGAAAGACCCTTTACAGCAATCTCTTCACTGTATCCTTTTATTTAAGATAAGCTGTTAGTAGTAAAGATCATATGAATAAACAAAACTAATTCCTCTGCAAGCATAATTACATTTTGTGCATAAACCCACCACCTACAAAGTTACGGGTGAATAATTCATCACTGTGGTTGGCTAACTTCATTACTCTCTAATTCCACTGGTTATCTGACTTCTTCTCGGAGGCAGCTGCCACGTTAAGTGCACTCAGCGGTTTGTACGTTTGTTGAATTCTTTTAGTTAGTTGCCTTTCACAAATGTAAGTAAATTCTTTGATTATTATTATCTGCAATTCTATTGCATACGGTAGGTTTTGTCGCACATATTTCGGTAGTAAAATAAATATGTAAGCGAAAAATGTGAGTCTAAATGGTTTATCTACAAAATCTTAATGTAATAATCACACGAACATTTCCCATCAATAACTTTATTAAAACTATTAACCCTCGAATGCTCAGATATTTGAACATTCTTACATTTAGGCGAAAAGCGACAACACCAAGTTTAAGTTTAAATTAAATATGGCAATATTTTGTAGCAGGAATGAAATAAACATGGAGGCTCACATTGACATTGGCTTGGGCAGATACTGCTAAAAAGATAAGGGAAATAACAACAACGAGTATTTCCTATAAATAATTTATTTTTGGCTATAGAATAGCACACATTAATTTTGCACTTAGAGCGAACACATCGAGGTTTCGACTTGCACACAAGCAATCTATGCTGCTTTAGAGCTAGATTTAGTTGATCGAAAGCTATGCTATGTTTTACAGATGATATGGGAGAGGAAGCTCATTAATTCTATTTGACTATTCTAGTGCCTTCAGTCAAATAAATCACACCTTATTTCCCTTAATATTTCGTTTAATAATTCTGAATAATAATTCCATTCAGCTACTCATTACTTTAGAAAATTCCTTGCATTTTGTACTAAGAAACTATTGTTTTGGAACGTCAGGGTGTCCACAAGGCTTCGGACTTACGTTGCTTTTATTTTCTATTTAGACATATTCAGGTCAGAATAAAAATTAATGCATCAAAATCATCTACTAGAAGTTTTGGGAAGAAGCGTAACGAAGGGATAAGGCAGAATAACGTCTAATGGGCGCTAAGGGACACCTCTAAGTAAATTACCGGTTATGTAGAACAACTGCGCAAAGCAATACGCTATGGGATGAAAAAGAGATATACCTAATTTGAAAACAAATTGTAGCAGATTCCAGGGACGAGATACCCAAAATTTGTAAACACAAATCAAGGAAATTTACTTCCTTATGAAAATTGGAGGAACAACAACTTTGAGAACAACTTCATATCCAGTTAAAGACAGACAGTGATAGGAAAACACGAAATGCACAACACATCAAGAAAGGCTCAGTTATTTAGGGAAATCAGAGAAATGACAGTGGTTCTGATTACATTTGATCAATATAAATACAAGTAGCAGTCTATGAAGATATTGTGAAATAGTTATTTAACGAATTGTGTTAGCAGACAATTCCAAAGGAAAATGAAGCAAATCAAGATATACATAAAGAACGCCCACTGAAATTTTATGAGAATCAAAGCAGTTGACAACCAAATCACTAGCACTCTCAGAGTCGAAGAGGTCGACCTTGCAGTCTGAAGTGTCAAGCCTGACGAAGTTGATAGACTTGACAGAATGCCTTGACAGTGTTCAATGGAAGCACGCTAAAACAGTGTACATACTTAAACCCGGGAAAACTTCAACATCCAAGAATTGTCCAGTGCAAACAGCTGTCTAGACTCATGTGGAACATACGGACTAACTGCTATAGGGTATAAATAAGTAGGCATCTTTTACTAAAGGGCGGTTACCCTATGCTTGTAAGCTTATATATCGACCGAACACAAGAACCTAAAAGTTCCAAGATACAGACGATAGCACCCTCCTAACACAAGCTAGGGCATTAAAAGAACTGGAAGACACCCTAAATTGAACACATTAACTTTGGAAAATCAACACCATAAAGAGTACATCGACTAGCAAATACCTGAACAACAAACAGGTATTATTTCAACTACAAGTGATTTTCTGCAACAGCACGGCAAGCCTTGATAAAATTTCGAACAAATATTGAGGCTCCTATAAAACTTATCTCACCAAAGTAGCGGTGAAGACTAGCGCTCGAGTAAGCTAGCGGGGTCGTCGTCGTCGTCTTTGGGAGCGTCTGCAGACGAATTTTCAATATTGAACCTGACCTTTGTTTTCTCAAACTCTGAGTACTCTTCGCATGTGTGAGCTGCTAACAAACGTTAACCGAACAATGACAAATATTTCAAGATAACCCCACTTTCGGCCGTACCAGGCATTCGGCAAGTCGATGGAAAATCTAATAAAATCAGTACTAAACCTTAAGTGCCAATCCACTACTCACGCAGCTTGACCAATAGGCTGAAGTCCAAGGTTTCTTTCTGGTGAAAAGGTGCTGCCCTGTACAAACTTTCTGACGTCAACCTGGAACTGCACAGAAGCTTGAGTAGTAACCATGACCCGAACATCAATCTCATAGACAACCCAAGTGAGAGTCTAGAAGGACATCATGGTTAACATTAATTTCGAACGTATCAAGGGAGAACTGTCCACAAAGAAAGGTACACAATAGTCTGACCAACCTCCACTCTACGACTGTTTTATGGCTGCCAAACCTCGACTTAAAACCCTAAACGTGTTATATCTATATCACTATGTGCTCCAGTTTTCTGTTTTTTTTTTCCGAATTTGATTGCTTTTATTTTGCCTGGTTCTAAATTATACACATGCCAGACGAAATAAGTGAAATAAGCGCATTGAAGTTTTAAATGGAAGTATCCTGAAATGTTTTTAGTTTATTTCTATAGCTTATTTGTGGTACCTTCTGGTTTATATCAATGTTTTTTTTGGAAAAAACATCGCATAAATGAAAAAAGGCTGTATATTAAAAAAAACAAACGAATCAAAGTAAAACGATAGCTTTCAATTTCAAATTTATATTTTATTGAAACGTTTGGATTTTTTTGTATATACCATCATTTTTCTCTACGTGATGTTTATTTCTCAGAAAAACCATTAAAATGTTGGTGTTGTTTATAAGTTACAAAATGAATAGGTTGGACAATAAATTTAACTAGTGGTCGCCCAAGTAAAAATTTGATAAGATAATATACCTATAGAAATTTCCATATTTCCAATATTTTTTTCTACTAATATACATGTTTTTGTGTACTTATAAAAAATAGTTCACTACTTACTAATTAAGTAAAAAATTATTTCGCAAAGTGTAATAATTTCAGTTTTGTTGTCTTATGGTTCCAGTATACAATATACGACCTGATTCCTGAATAAAAAAGAATATACAAATTTTCATGCCATAATACTATTATTGAATAAATAAAAAATACAAATACATTTCGAGAGTTCAAAACGTCAATAAAATTCAAGAAATTATACATGGGGCAACAACAGTTATCAACGGAAAATGTTGGCCATTTGATCCAATTTACTATTATTAATAACATTAAAAGCCGTCAATCAACAATTAAAAAACTCGCGAAAACTGGTTCACAAAACAGAAAGTACACCTTAAACTGCAATGTATATATAATAGACTGCGTCAAAAAAAGTTCTTTTTTTCGATTAAACATATGTAAAAAGTTTCTTCAGTGTAAAAAAAAATCTCCTAAATTTTGAGCTCAATATCTCAAAAATTGAGCTGGCGCATAGGAGGGTCCCCTTTTCCGTTTATAATACATAGGAATTTTTTTTTGTTTTTAAAATATCTACATGCATAAAATTGTTAAAAATTTTTGCTTCTCACTATCTTATAGGAAATTTAATTCTCTACAAATTGCTTTCCGTGTTTTTGTTCTAAACTCAACCGCAACGAAGTTACAGGGCGCTAAATAAAAGGCAAAAAATCAATTAATGATTTTAGAATCGAAAACAATTTATTATATTAATTTATCAATAAATTATCTCAAAATACTTCATTTGTGGTATTTATCAGAAGAAATCGCGTCACTAGCATTTTTTGATGATTCTGTACCACTTGAAGTAAAATCAAAAATGGTTGAAGCAATACAAACAAAGGAAAGTCGAACTAACAAAAAATGTATTGACTTTGATCAAAAAAATTTAGATATATTGTGTACTAAAAATATAAGTGAGTTTATCAGCTCAGTTGCTTTAGTTGAAGAATTTAATCAGTTTAGTACTAAAGATGAAGAACAAAAACAGTTTTTATGGAAAGTTGTACAGAATCATCGCAAATTTTACCCTACGTGCAATAAACAAAATTACATGAATCAAACTAGTCAACAATCAATCAAAAAATTGTAAATATAATAACTTAAATTAATTAAATGAATTAAAATTAATATAATGTTAAATTGAGAGATTTTGTTAATTAATTAAGTATCTTGAGTTAATTTATTGATAAATTAATATAATAAATTGTTTTCGATTCTTAAATCATTAATTGATTTTTTGATTTCTATTCAGCGCCATGTAACTTCGTTGCGGTAGAGTTAGAACAAAAACCCGGAAAGCAATTTGTAGAGAATTAAATTTCCTATAATATAGTGAGAAGCAAAAATTCTTAACAATTTTATGCATGTAGATATTTTAAAACCAAAAAAAAAATTTCCCTATGTATTTTAAACGGGAAAGGGGACCCCCCTATGCGCCAGCTCAATTTTTGAGATATTGAGCTCAAAATTTAGGAGATTTTTTTTTTATACTGAAGAAACTTTTTACATATGTTTAATCGAAAAAAAAAACACTTTTTTGACGCAGTCTAATATATAATCTCAATAATTCCAATTTAACACGCAAAGTTAGCAATGTCTATTTCTGTATTATTTCAAAAATATAAAGGAATACAATTCAACTGCTGTTAATTTATGTTAAATAATACTTTTTATGTTGACAGTTTTTGTAAGTGTATTGAAATTGAAAATTTTCAAATAATACCTTGATAATTTTCACATTGAATTGGAAAGGAACCTCCATTAACCTAACCGCTAACAATGTTATGATATGTCAAACATTAGAATTATTACCATGATGTCAGATCTAACTATTTATCCTAAATGTCCCTAATTGTATTCATATCATGGGCTTTCTAATCTTAGTTAAATTATATTAAACTATTACCCTTTATAATAGAAACAAAATAAATTAAAAGCAAAATGTTAAAACAAAAAAAATTTATCAGAAACACATTGATAAGTTGCCACACAATACACAATTCTAATTTTAGTTGACAAACCATACTTAGAAAGAAATTAAAGTTTCAAACTTGCGAGTACTAAATAAACGGTAATTATCATATAATATAAATTTTTATGCGTGAGATCTCAAAAGCGTGATAATCTGGAATAACTTTCGGAACCGATCAAAATTTGTTAGTTTTTGTTTAATTAAGTTTGTTTTTCGAGTCAATCCATCATACGATTTTTGCTCAAGGCAAACTGGCGGTACTGTTTAGCATTGAGAAAGTGGGCGTAAATTATATTTTTTTATATTTTATTTTATTTAAAGAATGAAGCAATATTATATAAAAAAAATTTGGTCAAGTGCGAGTTGGACTCGCATACTTAGGGTTCGGTACCACCTTCAAGATTCTAATATTCCAGTTTCAGACAAGCATTTTCTTATATTTACCCTTATATCTTTTAAAGGAAGCGTTTTAAGTTTATAAAAAATATACACTTTGATTTTCCACACATAGACTTTTTATTTTATCTGCTTCAGGATTCGCTTGATTTTTATAAGAATATATATGTATTTAATTTTCTAATTTGGCCCCCAAAAATTAACATTAGAGTTTTATTTTACTAATAAACTTTCAGAGAAGTCTTTTATAATCTACTATCTAAGTTTTGAGGCTCTGTAGATCGGAAGATAAAGGGCAAAATAGGTCAAGTTTTAAATTATAAATTAATAAATCTGTTATTCAAATTATTAAAAAATAAAAATAATATATATTTTTCAAAATTTAAATAGTGTAGTTTCTAAAGTGAGAATTAAGTCGATGTTTAATATTTTTGTTAATATCTTTTAAACGAATGTATTAAAATTATGATATGTTTGTAATTCACATAATGAGCCTTTTATCTGATATATTACATGATGCGTTTGAAAATTGAATCTTTATTTTCCATTTAATTGTATAATTTGTCCCTAAAATTACTATGGGGGTTTTCTAATAATTTATTTTCCGTTTAATTCTATTATTTGGGGGCCAAATAATAGAATTAGAATTTTTTCATATTTATCCAATAAACAAAAAAAATTGGGTCTTATAGTTTGGGGAATAACGGGGGAATGGGTTTTTTTTTAAATATTTTTAAATATATTTTAAAACATTCATTTAAAAAAAATGAAAAAAATATATTTGTATTCGTCATAATGAGCCCTGGGATTTGATATATTACATGACCTGTTAGAAACAATTATAATTTTTTATTTTCAATTTAATTCTATAATTTGGTTATGGGTAAATTATTTTATACTTTGTTAATATCTTTTAAAAATATGAAAAAAATATATTTGTTTTCGTCGTAATGAGCCCTTTCATTTGATATATAACATGATAGGTTAGAAACAATTTTAATTTTATATTTTTCATTTAATTCTGTAATTTTCCCCCAAAATTAAAAGTAGAAGTGTCTCCTTATTTTTCCAGTAAACCTCAGGTCAGAACCTATACCTCTAATTTTTTTCAAAACTTTACGTTTTATAGTTTCGGTGATAAGGGGGGGGGCGGGGTAAATTTAGGTATATTTTCGTTAATATCTTTTTAAATATTTTTTTTAATATGGAAAAAATATATTTGTGTTCCTCGGAATGAGACCTTTCATTTGATATATTACATGATGCGTTTGAATTTTTTTTATTTTTAAATTTTTATTTAATTCTATAATTTGCCCCCCAAAATTAATATTAATGGTTTCTCCTTATTTTTCCTGTAAAGTTCGGGCAACGTTCTATATTTCCTATTTTTTTCAAAATTTTAGGCTCAGTAGTTTCGGAGATCAGGGGGGGAACGGTCGATTTTTTAGTTTTTCCCGCCAGAACTACCCCTAAAATAATTTTTTTTTCTTTTACGATATGTACTCCTGATCGGGTCACCAAACTATACATTGATACCAAATTTCAACCTCTTCCGTCCAGTAGTTTAGGAGAAAATTGCTGTGATGTGACAGAGGCAGACATCCGGAGTAATACTATGTATATACGGAACCCTAATAAGTATTCTGCACTGAAGGTCGTCAATAGCTACTGAACAACAAAAATAAAGAAAATCGGTTGAGGGACAGAGGAGAAAATGATACCGAAGCGTTTTGTCTTTGCCTATTTATATATAGATTATCCAAACCAGTTTCCAACAATAATATGTGAAATGTGGTTTTCCAGACTGTTATACTGTGGTCTATTGGAATTTTCTCCAACCGTTTCATCAGCGGCAGACATCTTTAGGGGCGCGGGCATAGGTCAAATGACTACCGCAGTTATATATGACTTTTAGAGTAAATTCCTATAGATCACAGAAAAACAGCCCGGAAAATCATAGTTTATCCATTGACACCGGCCCTGAAAGCCTACACTGTTTTATAATATTAAAATTTATTAATATCTACTTAATAGCGCATTCTAAACTGATGATCCCATTTTTTTAAATTAGTGCTCGCAAAGCTCACATATTTTAGAATTTATGTAAGCAATAAGTCGTCTATTAGAAGTAGTTGTTATCGGTCTGAAGACTTACACGATGAAATCATTAATTTGGTTCATTTACTGCTAAATTGTGTTATTCTCATGGAAAAATGTGCTTCGCATTTTATATTTTTAACGTGTCATACTAACTTTACTGGAAAAACCCCATTAAATTAAAAACCCTCCACTGGTTGATAAAGGTTTATGTGGACATTATGATTAATTATCACTATCGGATTTTAAAAAAGTCTATAAAATCTAACAACGTCAAATATTTCAGGGTTATACAGAAAAGTCAGAAAACCTAAATGAAAGAACCAGATTCTGTTTTTCAGATATTATCCTTTTAGATAAGTATTTTCGCCAACATTTAACTTTCAACTGAAATATCCCGTAATCTTTGTTAGCAAAGAACTAACACTAACGAATCGTGGGGAGAAAATGCAAATGATTAATCGTTTTGAACAATACTGAACACAGGTTAAGTCAGACTATAAGAACGGCAATAAAGGGCATACTTTGAACTGGTGAAACGGAAAAGGTTTCGAATTTAGAAAACAGGAAATTGAATTCATCCGCGTTTCTGCTACGCTTTAGAAGGATAGACATCGATTTTTTGTCCCTTCTCGAATATAAAACCACCGATGCATTCATCGAGAACAAACGGTTATCCCGTAAAGGTGTATGTTGCTTGTTACAACCTGTCAAGTAACTTCTCAGTGAATAAACAATTCGTACTTTAAGAAGAGATATGAACTTTAACTGCTACACTGGTAAAACATTTTAAAACAATTTGAGAATTACTATATTAAATTGAATATTAGCAGGAATATAACTGAATTGTCAGCCGATATGCATAATAAAATTAGGATGTGGCTATTTAGACATGCGGTAAGTACACACAATTGGCTATTCATACATACAGTATGTCTACGAAATTGACTATTTATACATATAGTATTTGGCTATTTGTACATAAACATACTATATGTATACAAGTTAGCAAAACTAAAACCACTTATTAAGGTAAACCTATTCTATTTTATTAAAATGGACATTTTCGCTGGTGAATGTTAGTCCAGCTCACGCTCAAATACAATATTTTGCTGTAATTCCTTTAGACTTATTTATGTAATGAAGAAATATTTTTCGGGTTTAACGGTGAAACTTCTAGGATTTCTTTATGCCTTTAGTATAACCGACAAATCCGAATTTACAGCTGCAGCATTTATTGCCAGAGAAACATATTCAACATTCATATTAAAAGGTTAGTTTCTACTACGTACAATTGACACATTGATGAGCAGTATACAATATTGGATAAATTTAAGAAATGATTGTATTCGCAATCATATGAAGAATATGAAGAGCAGAAAAAAGATTTTTTTAAATTTGTAACTCAATAAGATTCTGTTGGAACAAAAATATATATGTATCACTTGAGAAACAATTTTTTGAAAATTGGAATAATTGTAAAGAAATGTGGGCTGATTATTTTAAATATAACAACCAAGAATTGAACGATCATTTTGGACCTTTAAACGTAACATACAAACTAAACATCATAGCTTGCCACCAATTTATTTATGTATCAGGGATATCATAAACTGTTTGATTGAATAATAAATAATAAATTCGTCAAATAAACAAAAATTGTTTAAATTTATGGATTATGGAGCTATAGAAGGATGTCGTAAATAACAAGATGGCAGTAAAGTTATTTCATAGTTAAATTTGTTTAAAATTTAGAGTTTAAAATGAGAATTAAAAATGATGAGATTGAGGAAAATAGTGACCACAAATTATCAAAACTTTCTAACTTAACGGTATAAACATGTTCGTATTCATTTTGGAATTATGTAGTGCACCATGTCGTCAGATTATTATAATAAAAAATATAAGCATTTGGACGTATTTTCAAAAACTTGCTTGCATATTTCAATTGAAAATATACTAAGCATGGTTACAGATGATGTAAATGTAGACATTTTGATGATATATTGACGTTAAAACTTTCACTGATTGTTCCTACAAAATATTTTCGGACAGAGAAAAATTAAATACGGCACAGGCGAAATATTCCCGGTATTTTGTCAAATTTTTGAAAGTTTGAGTACTATTACTCAAACTTTCAATGAATAGTTAAGGGTAATAGACATTAGAGTAGTAGGCTTCGTGCAAGTCAACCGGAAGAACCTGAAGAACAAAATCAGTCTAATAACGAACCGTGGTAAATCAGTCAACAGAAACTCTAATATTCAAAAATAAAATTAAACCCAAAAGACATTCGAAGAAAAAAGCTAAGATAACCACTTTTTTCAAAGTAAGGGAAATAAAAATACGGCTAAAAAGTAATAAATTTCATTTACTTTGCTGATGTAGGCTCGAACCTTTCGAGTTATTGCGAATTCTCCGGTGCTGAGCAAGTTTTGAACTCATTCCTTAGGGTCAAATCTGAACGTACAAAAGTCAATTATTTGAATTTTCGTGGTCAAAACGTCAGAAGTATACATTCCTGGTAAGCAACATTGAAGTGACCTTGACATTGAAGGTCATTGTCAAGGCAAACCTGTAAATGTAACGTATATCTCTTATAAATCTCTAATTGTTTTTAATAATGCTTTTTTGTTCAATAGCAAACATATCCTCATTTAATAGTTGTACGATTATGGCTAATTATTAAGAGAGGATTTATAATACATTAATTTCTTGATTATATATTTTTGATATCTACATAGGTACATACATTTATACTTTTTAGATTGGGCCAAATAAATCGACTGATGACAAAAAAAGTTATAGTCAAAATTTTAGCCCCTAATTTAAAGAGAAATAAGTCTATCATCACCCATATCGATTTTTTACTCCACAAGTATCTTTCATCGAACTTTTCTAAACAATATATAGGAAAAATATAAACAAAACATATTTTTAAGGAAATTAAATTCTTTACAAAAAATGGTCTGAAGGTAAATTTTCGTCCGACCGTTGATCTGTTTTGACTATTTAATTTTTCAATTTTGAAATTAGGTAACTTATAAATTAATCTGTTTCTAAAAGAGAACGATAAATGTTTTTAAGAAAATAAGACTCTACAAGATACTTTGTATTATATTTTTCGTTAAAATTACTCTTTCAAACGAACTTGGAAGTACAAGATTGAGTAAATGTTAATTCAGCATATATTGTGCTTCAGACACTATTTTCTAATTTGATTGATAAAGAACCCCGCGAATCAGTTTTAAAACTGGTTTCAGTTACATTATACTGAAATATTAAAGCTCAATATTCCAGCTGGTATTGAGTTTTATGCGGTTAGTGCCATAAGGATTTTTATTTAGAATGTTGAACCCTAATCAGCTGAAAAATTTGGTCCTATTGGATTGAGACCACTTTGATAGAAGAGCATTTGTGAAAATCGTTCTTTATCTCAGCTAGTATTGAGTTTCGGGGGTTACTGTCCTGAGGACTTTTGCTTAGATTGTTAAAATCTATCATGCTGCAAAATTTGGTCTAATCTGACCGAAACAACTTTCACAGAAGCAGATTTCCGCGGTTATTTAGAGCTATATATTAGAAATACATTTTTTGTCAAGTCAAGTATATCAAATTTAAAGACGCGAGATGTAAAACTGACATCTAGGATTTATGGGTCTTACATCTCGCGTCTTCAAATTTAACGAAATGTTTCAAATACATAAAGAAGTGTTCGAGAGGACATTCAATTGTGGGAAGCGCAACTGATGAAGGTTCCCTGACCAGAAACAATGTATATTATATATAATATATAATATATTGTCTTGCGTACAAAGGAATGACACCCCGAAGAGAGTATTCAAGTATATCACATTTCTTCAAAACTGATAGTTTATTAAAAATTAAATTCGGTTAAGAGTTTTTAATCTATTGAAATACTTTTTTTTAATTTTAACTATTACCAAGAATACAAAAATGTAAAAAGATTTTTTTCAGCTTAGGGAATAGATTGCCCAAAACCTTGGGCTACTGTTACCAGAAGCTTTATAACAATAGAAAACCGTTCAAGATTATTTGGTTCGGCCCACTTCTAATAATGAATGCTTGGGAACAGGAAAGTGATTAAGTGACTAGAATTTGGAAAATTTAAACAACAATAGGAGTAGGGGAGGAAATATTACAAAGGCAAGTTAATATATAACAATATGGGTCATTAATATATAAAGCTTAACTGGAAAAACCGTGTATTTCAATGGATTAAAAAAATGGATTTTTAATATAAACCTCAAATTTATAAATCAAGTAAAAACAATAATGTCTAAAACAAGGAAAACGAGAAATACATTTTGACTGAACTAGAATAACTGGTATGTCAATAAAATTGAAAAAACTGATCAATGTTCAAGACATGATAAAATGGAAACTGCTTGTTGGACAAAAATATCCAGTCAGACCTTTTCCTTGAAAAATATGTATTGTTTACATTTTTCAGATATATGGTTCAGAAAATTTTAGTGACAAATACGTGTGGAGTAAAAACATCGAGATTCACGTTGATAGACTCATTTAAAATAATATTGTCGATATCTCGCTCAATAACAAATACGCAATTTTTTTAGTTTTACTAGTAATAGTTAATTATTATTTTTCAATGAGAGTTTTACTGCTGGTATGCCATTATTATAATTTAAAACTTCAATTATTATGGATTTAAATGAAAATTTTTGGTGCAAAATGTATGTAAACCGCTAAGATAGTATTTACAGCTTTCTTGGAAATAAAACCGCGCTTGGGAAAAGTATGTATAATTCAAAATTTCCAAATCTCAATCAGACCCGTATTCAATGTCAAAGAATAAGAAAAAGTTAAAATTCTTCGCAAGGCATATGACATTGTACATTGTCATTTCCCTTTTTTTCATAATTACAAACACCTTATTTAAACTCCATCCAAGGATGCTATTTACACAACACAATGACAACAGAATCGTAAGGAATCAAATAGACTATGTGCTTATTAACCAAAAATTCCACAGCTCAAGCCTTAATGCAAAAACCTATCCTGGGGCGGATGATGGATCGGATCACAATCCAGTTGTAATTAATATACACCTTAAGCTAAAACTGATGCACAGAAGAAAAATAGAAAACAAAACTGACATAGAGATCCTAAAGGGAGAAACGGTTAAAGCAACCACATCTGAACAACTTAACAGACAACTTGAATTATAAAGAATAAACGTAGATAAATAAGAAATAAAATAATGTGATCAAATTCAGAAGCTCCAAAATAAGAATGACATTCATAACTTACACAAAGTAATAAAAAAGATAAAACAATAATAAGAGAAAAATAAATTTGCTAGAAGACAGACGACAGAATAATTTGTGATGAGGAAGAGAAATAACAACAATGGGAAAGGTACATTCAGGAAGTGTTCGTGGACGAAATACAACAACTAAACACCAATGATGGCCATACAGAAGGTCGTCATATTCTAGAGAGTGAGATTTTACATGCTGTTAACCAACTGAAAAACAATAGAACACCCGGCCCTGACCAAATAAACTCAGAGATCGTTAAAGTTATAAATGAGAGAAATGTAGATCTGCTTTTGCTTCTGTTTAATGAAATATATGTCAGGTAAGATTGCCAAAGAATGGCTTAAATCAATTTTTGTACCCCTACCCAAAAAGCGTAGTGCAAGAAAAGGAAACGAGTATAGACTTATAAGCCTGATGAGTCATGTTCTCAAAATACTACTAAATATCATACACAGTAGAATATATAACAAATGCCAATCTGTTTATCAGCCGAGTACAATTTCGGTTTCGAAATGGGTTGGGTACAAGAAAAGCTTTATTTAGCTTATAAGTCCTAGCAGAAAAATGTTATGATCAGCAGTAAGATTTACCATTTATATTTTTGGAGGGCATTGGGCTAAATAATATAACTTTGAGAATCCTCAGAAATCACAACTGGAACCAATCTGCTGAAAAATACAATTTGATATTATCTTGTCATCGAAAATCATTAATATTTGTAAGAGAGTAAGTAAGGCTTTTTAATATATACTGAGAATACTTATTTGTGGAGGTACTTAAGATTGCACCGAGGGCATGACAATAAATGGTCTTAATAAATCAAATATATATTCAAGTATCTGGGCTGTTGGATTGACTCAGGACTAGACCACGACACAGAAATAAAGTCTAGGGTTGAACAACCAAGACAAAATTTCTTTAAACTCAAGAACATATTGTGCAACAAACAACTAAATATCGATTTGCCTGAGACTTATTAAGGTGTTACGTATAGTCAACACTCTTATACGGAATGGAAACATGGACATTAGAAACATTTGTAAGGACCGTTTAGAAGCATTTGAATTGTGGACATACCGAAAACTCGTAAGAATTCCACGAATATCGCACACGACTAATGAGGAAGTTTTGAGAAGAGTACACAAAGACTGAGAACTGCTCCACATAGTAAAAACACGAACAACAGCTTACCGTGGACACGTTCTAAGAAATGAGAAATATTATCCGCTGCAGCTTATAATCCAAGGAAAAATATAGGGTAGACCGGGAATTGGCAGGAAAAAACTATCATGGATGCGGAATATCAGGAACTGGACTGGCTTAAACTATAAAAACCTAATTATAGCGGCCACAGATAGGGAGACCTTTGAGGATGTGGGCGCAAACCTCTGATGACGGACAGCACATAAACAGAAAAGAACGTCTAGATTTTTTAAAATATATAAAATATGTATGGCATTATTCCCAAAAAATCCATAATCTCAAACTAGAAAAGCCCAATGATTCAAAAGACCACTGATAAGATATTTTGTATTTTATTACAATTCTTGATGCGATGATGATGTTTCCATTGATACTATGACCTAATCAGCTGTGTTTATTCATTGATGTAAATACTTATACATTCGTATCTATCACCTGAAAGCACGACGATGTCACAAGGTTTATACGAAAAACTAGTAAATTATACATTACAAATATTTGCTGCATCAGAATCTACGATCTCATTTAATACAAATCCACCAAGCAGCTTCCTACCAGAAAAATTAAAGTATAATTTTGCAGAAAGCCAAGACAATTTCCTTAACTTTCTCTCCAACCTTTATGTAAAGGCCTCCTTATTTCAGTCGAGTGTATTTTATAATTCATAGGAATACTAATCAATAACCACTCGACTAGTATCTCATTAAATTGTAACAAGATGCACACTCCAATGTGCTTTTCAAATAATCAATACAAAAGCGACCACTTGTAAAACCTTTCATATGCATGAATATTCCATGAAGACAAAATGGATAGTTTAAAATTGGATTGTTCGTTATGGAGAAGATTCTGGCTTTCCGTGCTAGAGTGATTGTGTATCGCTCTCAGGTATCCGTTAATAATGCTTCAGTGATGATCATTAATAATGCTTGTATGAAAATCCTTTACAATAATTGGCAATTATCAGTAGGCATATATTTTATTGGAATGTACTTCAAATATTACTCATGAAATTATATTCATGACTACATGACATCAAAAATTTTGTTGCAGAGGACTTTATTTTGTAATCATAATGGGAAAACAAAATTTAGAATTTTCTATCATCGATGTTATTTCACAAAATTATATGAAGAATAATACTGGATAATTTTTTCCTTTCATACTTACAATGCACCCACTTCCAGATTCTTTCATATGATTCTAATTGTTTCGTAAATTGTGCCAGGCATTCAAATGAGTTAATAAAGTGACAACACATACCTCATCAGAACTCCCGTACGAACGGAACAAATTATTCATGGAAGAAATCCTGCGAGCTGGGTTGGAATGGTGGAGCCCGTTAGCTCATGACTACTTGGTTGGGCGGGCTATAGTCAAAACTGGAAGAGACCTACCAATTAGAGTCCTGAATATGTCCAACAACGATATCCGAATAGTAAATGGTGAAGACGTTGTTTGTTTCGGTCTAGCAGACACCCTCATAAAGTACGAAGAAGCTTTCCAGAGTAACAGCAGAAGGCCAATCAATATATCTTAAATGTCTAGCAGATTTTCAATAGTCAAGATAGTACTGTCAGGTATACAAAAATCATCGAGCACAGAAAAGATACTGAAAAGGCTCAACCCACAAGAATACCACTTGGGGCAACATGATGCAGTCGACGAAAATCGAGTACATTTTACAAATTGGAGTTATTCAGCCAACCATCAGCACGTCGTTTTAGTGAAACAGAAGAATTTGGAACCAACCGATTTTGCGTGGGAATGGCGACATGGCGAAGAAAGACAGCCACTCTTCAGAAATGATGACACTCTGACAACACTAGCGCGCACCCGTTGGATCCCCAGACTGGGGCGTAAAGAGTGGACACTTGCATATTGAACTTCACACAAGCGACAAAGAAACGACAGCGTTTTCCACAAGTAAAGGGCTGTTTCAATTCACGACCTTGCTGTTTGGATTACGTAATGCTCACGGAGTCCGGACCAACGAGGATAAGACAGAAGAAATTCGTGATTGGCCGATTCGGAGAGACAAACATGAACACGAAGCTTTTTAAGGCTCTGTTCGTACTACAGATGATTCCTTGAAGGATTTGCCACCACTGCCGCACCGGTAGACCACTGAAAAGGGACATTATTTTGCAATCAGCATTGCAAAAGAGAAGACGATTGAAAATGACATTATGTTCCAGTCTAATCCGTAGCATTTCTTAAACAGTATAGCAGGTTCATCCTGGACAGGGAAATTGGAACAGCGAAGTGGTATTTCTATCCGACAGAATCGTCTGCAGGTGAACCAATCCTATAACTCAAGAAAACAAGAGCAGCCGGGCGACTGTCCACGGTGGGGCAAGGTAGCAAAATATTCTGGCATCCTGAAGTCATTGTGGGTCCAATGAAGCTTCTTGAAGGTAGAGAATGGAAAACTAATGAGCATAAATAAAACTCTGGATAACATTCATTGCTGATGTTACTTCAGCAAAAACTATACACAATTAACACGCAACCACGGGGGCGACGGTACTTTTGGGAACATCTAACATCTATTCAGCAGATTTGGTGTTCCATTGAACTTATAGGCGGACCACGGGCTGAATTTTGAATTCAACTTATTCTGTAAAATGCTGGGAATCAAACCAAACCTTAGCATCCACCTTCGGCCCAAAAAGGTGGAACGATTCAACAGAACTTTGGAACAACATCTATCTAAAGTAGTCAGCAATAATTCAGCGTGATTGATATGAGCATTTCCCTAATTCTTGCTGACCTATCACTCCAACCAACAGCAAGGGAGTGATTCCACCCAGAATGATATTCGGAAAGAAGCTAAGGTTGTCCTGTGATATGGCCTTCGGCTCACCAGGAGAATCTTCCCTTGAGTTTATCTATTAGGCCGACAAAGCATCGATAGCCCCCTATCATGGAGAGGATATTTCCGTATTATTTTTCACTGCCAAAATATACTCTTTTAGACATTAATTATATAAACTAAAAAACTAATCTTTGGAATAAACTGTAAAAACCGCTCAAATTAACAATGCCGACAAAAAAAGGGTATTCTCGAAAATAAGTATGTTGGTAAAGAAACCATTTACAATCCATTCTGGAATTAAAAATTATACACGATACAGGATACATAGATCAACTATGATGTAACTTTTTGGAAGTCTAGCGTATTGTGTTTTAATTTGATAAATAAAGACGTTTATATGCAATCTAAAATTTTGTTTTAAAACCCTATGGAGTTTATAACCAGATTTTAGAAAACCCACAAATTATGTATACAGGCCTCTAGTACTGTATATCTTTTTAGTCCCCCTTTTCAAATATTGGACAAATTTTACTCAACTTCCAGAATTCCGAATAAACGCCAGAAGATAGAGATGAAAAATCGTTGTTAATGTTCTAGCTAATCCTTTAACGGGGTTTCTTCATAATAAAGCTCCATGTATTTATATTTTCTATAGGCCTCTTGCTGTACTGATATTATTACCACTTCGTCGATAAATGAAAAATGAAAGGTGATTTAATTGTACTAATTTTAATTTATTTATCACAACAATAATTTATAATGCATTCACTGATCACCTTTTTGTGGAATCCTTTTGAGGTCTTCAATTTAACAATAGCCCAAATTGTATTCAGGTATGGCTATGCCATGCCTCGAGTACACATCCCAAACATGATAATGATTAAAGATTTACTTTACAGCGCACCCTTTTAAGTGATTATTTCATATTAACGCCTTGTGTTGATTGATACACTAATAAATAAGACGTTACATCAAGGCGTTTGGTGAAGCAGATCTTTTGTCGCCGTCAATTTACAAACTAATTAAACGCTTAATTCGGCATGAAATATTGTTGCACGAAAACATGAATAATACAGCATCGAGAACACACGACATCCCTAAATTTAGCTTACGCATCAGATAAGAAATCTGACATATTCAGTACAAAAGCAGAACGTGAGGAGACTAACTTTTAGATACTGGACATATTTTTCGAATATTATCTCTACGATTCGGACAGATGTAGAATGAATAAAAATGCGGTAGAAAATATCTCTTCTCCATTAGAAATACAACTATAAATGCATAAAAGTTTGATGTTTTAAACTAATTAAATTAAACGGCTATGTTTTTATTCACATTTAGAATTATAATCACAATATCGAAAATTAAACTGATTCAATGGAAAATTCTCAAGTTTTCACTTCCCATTTTAAAGAAGTTCTTCAAGTCATTCAAAACAATACATGTGAATCAGTTCCAGAGAAAATTCAGACCATAGATGTATACCAATCAATAGAGCAAAAATTAACTGATAATGTGTAAAAAATACTATCAGGATACAGATTGTGCCATCACATTAACAAAGATTCCTAGCGATATTTTGCTGTTTTTTACTTTGTTATAAACAATTGAAGCAAGAAAATTACGTTTTTTTTCTTAGCATGTTTATAAAATCAAAAATAATAAACTAATCTCAATGGTGTCAACAGGTCAATTGTAAAACATGAAAATATCAATTAAATGAGCCCAGGCTCGGTTCGATTGGATCATTAGTAACAGAGAAAAACAAAAAATACTGAAAAATGTAGGATTTTTAAAAAAAATCGTATCTTCGTCACTTTAGAATCTGTAGAACTGGGCTTATAGGAACTGATAGTAATTTACATCTATTTTATGTATGCCAGAAACCAGGCGCTACCGGTTCATTAGTTTTTGAACAATTGTGATATAAACTTTTCTGTTTACTATTTTTGCATTGTGCCCCCATGCGTCCTAGATAATCAAATTTCAATTTTGAAAGAAGTTGTTGAAAGTAGAGGTGTCATTCTACAAAGCCTCCATTCTCATTTTTCACTAAATGTCTGTGAAATATCTGAAAAATGTTAGCAAACATGACAAAAAATGGGCGAGCGTATGAATGTATCCAAAGAGTGGGGGAAACACGGTTGTTGAGGGGAAGCGTATAGTAATATATAGTAGAGGCGCATACATAGATCGTTTTAATATTTAAAATCCTCACAACTAAGAATTTTTTAAATGACCGCTCTCCTTCGATGTTCCGTAAACCCAAAATCCACAAATTAAAGCAAAAACGTTTCCGAGAAATCATTTACATATAAATATATTAATAAACAAACAGTTCTCATTTGATATAACAAAATCGAAGAAATCACCCTATAGAAGTTTTTTTAACGATTAAATTCTTTCACCATCTGTCAGAGTGACAGTTACTATCGATAATAATTATTGTTAGCAGTTCCCCTCAACAACCGTGTTCCCCCCACTACTCGAACACATTCATACGCTCACCCAATTTTGGTCATTTTTGCTAACATTTTTCGTATATTTCACAGATATTTAATGAAAAATAAAAATAGAGGCGTAGTAGAATGATACCTGTACTTTCAACATCTCTATTCTGAATTCTGAATT
The DNA here is from genome assembly GCA_034190945.1 of Octodonta nipae. Lineage (NCBI taxonomy): Eukaryota > Metazoa > Arthropoda > Insecta > Coleoptera > Chrysomelidae > Octodonta > Octodonta nipae. The sequence continues at coordinate 31,457,368 of CM067222.1, forward strand.
CTGAATAGTGGACTAAAAAATTCAAATAGCAATTATTCAAAAACTAATAAACCGACAGCGCCTGGTTTAGTCACGCATAAGGTAGATATCAATTACTATCAATTCCCACAAGCCCAGTTCTACAACTTCGATAGTGACGGAGTTATAATAAATCGCTAAATTTTCCAGTATTTTTTGTTTTTCTCTTATCGGATCGATCCTGGGCTCATTTCATTGGTATTTCCATGCTTTACAATTCACTTGTTGACACCATTGAAATTAGTTCATTATTTTTCATTTAATAAACATGCAACGAAAAAAAAACGCAATTTTCTTGTTTCAATTGTTTATAATAAAGTAAAAAACCATAGTTGCGAGTGGAAAATGTAGCAAAATATCGCTACAAATCATTCTTAATGTGATGGCACAGGCAGCATCCTGATAGTATTTTTTGCACGAAAAAATCTCTATTGATTGGTCTAATGGGATAGATGTCTGCCAGATATTTAAACATGATCGATTAATCCTAAGCGATTGGCGATATGTATATACTTCAGGTATTTGGATACTTTTCGATCTAGATAAGTCATAAAATTTATATTGTAAAAAAAAGAAGTAGAACAAAATCCAATCACTAAAGTACTACAGAGACTTTGGACATAGGAATCCCATGTACTCACCCATAAACACACATATAGTTTATTTTCATGTGTAATGTGATTTTTTTCTTGATAGTGTGTGTTTGTCTTTACGTTATATAAATTAGATAAAATGATAGAGTTCACGGTCCAAACTCTCTGTGTAGCATCCTCTAAGCCTCATTATTGAACTGAAGATACATTCAACAGAATGTTAGGTAAATAGGCGAATTTGTAACAAATTCATTTTTATATAGCATATGGCCCAATTAGCTAAAAATGTCGTTTCTTGCTACCTCTGGGCTAGCAGAGACAGGTTTTTTGGGATGATCAAATCATGATACACAGAAGAAATCCCTGAAAAACGAAAATGCTTTAAAAATAATTTACAAATTTTAATAAAACCGATTTTCACATTTGTCCATTCTTTTATTTTATATGCAATTTTTCTTATTATCTGGAAGACCCTTTATTTCTATTTCTATTTCGAGGTAGTTAATAATCTATTGTTTCCATTATACAGATATAATCTTATTAGTTAATTATCTCTAAATGAGTATTGAAACGTAATGGTGCTTTTATTTGAAAGACTCAGAAATAAAAAGTATAGTTGATCGTAGCATTGATATATAGCAGTTGAAATACATATACTTACGCTCTAATGCTAAATTTACGATATGGAAGCCCTCAATTGAAACTGGACCAGGTAGATACGCATAATAGCAGATGCTAATCTTCCACAGTATAGAGTTAAATTTACCCCACATCATTTTGGAAATACTTACCTAATCAATGAGCTGACATTTCAAGAATAAAGATGTTACGTACCTGGAAAAAACAACAGCTTTAAGAATTTGACTATTACACAGTTTTTATTTATTTTAGATGAACCAGTGCCTACGTCAGTGGAATATCGGTTCATTACTTAATCAATACCACAAAAAATACTTCAGGAGAGATACGAACGTCATAACCTAATGGTAAAACTTAAAATAAGAGATGGTGTGCCACTTGGGCATGGGTCTGGAATGATTGTTTCTCAGGTAAAAGCCAAAACGCAAGAAGGAGATAAGTATCTACCGAATCCATACTCACATCAATAAGCAGTTCTTGTTTAGTTAGAGTCACCAACTTGATAGAGCAGCCGACTGATCCCTTGCCTTAGATCTTTTTTTCGATTTTTAATCTTAATATTCCATATTTAGTTTTTGGTTGATTTAGTCTATTAAAAACTTAAGAGTTAGTTACTCCATGATATTTTCAATAAGCGGCGGTGGAGGTACATTTTGAAGTTTCTATACGTTTCTCCATTTGTGGATCCAATGTCCACCTTTCGCAGCCATACTGTAAAACTGCAAAAATATAAATATAACAATTGTAGCGTATGTTGGAACCATGCTAAGAACTATTGTTCTTCTTGCTTGTTCAATTTTGGCTTTTAATTCGCTTTTTGGTCACATTGCTGATTTATGATGGTTCGTAGGTATCTAAAGGAGCAAAGCTGTTCCACGAAAGTTCCGTCTATATAAAGGTGTGTTTTGGAGTAAACAACTAGTTTCGCCTTCTAGGTGTTTGTTTGTAGGCCAAATTATCCACATTGAAATATAATGTAATATCACTGTTTTTTTTCTGATTTGTTCCTATTGGAGTTCAAGTCGAATAGAAGTTTCATCTCATATTTCAAACCAAAATTTACCAGAAAATTACAGGAGCCCATTCACAGGAGAGTCACTGTAACTGCAACAGCAACTCAGAACAATCTCGTTTTGTCATTTGATCATTTTAATTCTTCATTCAGTTGTTATATTAGTTCAATTATTCCAGTTAGAAATAAATATCTATAAAAAAGGGATTTTGTTAACGAAAATTTAAAATACACACTCGCCATAATACCTTCCAATAATACTAAGATAAGAGGTTTCACGGTAAAAATTATGTTTCCTTTTCCACGCCCATTTTTCTGTTTATTTATGTTTTATCACATATGTCGACGTCAACTCGGACCCGGATGATAGGCCTAGTCATATTAGTTACAGAAAAATATAAAAAATATAACTTACGTGTTTTAAAAATTATAAGCATTTAAACAATAAAAAAAATCTATACCCTGCGACGATCTTCAGTTTTCTTAATTTGTTTGTTATTATGTAATACTGAATAATGCTTCTATAAACTGTTAGTCTGAAGCTGGTAGACAATGAAACTCATTCCTCGAAGTTTCCTTGGACTTTCATCGTCCGCATTGTATCTGCTATCGTTATCAGATGAACGATGGGAAATGCAGTTTATCCGTCGCATTTATACGTTAGTTTTACTGGGGAGAAAATGTTTACCTAAAGCCAATTAAAAATTTAGGTCAGCTACGGCAAAGATTAACGAAAGCAGCTAAAATTGTTAGTAAAGGACAATAATTAGAACTTTTTAAAAAGATTTAATTCCCAAATGTAATCTCAGCATTTAATGTTAAGTTAAATTAACTGATAAATTATTGATGTTTAATGGATAATTGATGGACAGAACGGAGTACAACAGGAAAATCGAACAGTTACTGTCGAAGGGAAAATACAAGCCATTGCCTACAGATCCAACTTCCAAAATAGAACGGAAAACTTACAACACTCCCAGAGATCATGCTGAATACATTTCATCAGAGACAAAGAGAAAATTGACGCCACATCACAGCAAACCACCACATCCCGAAGATACACAAGGCTGCAGTACTTCTTAGACCAATTGCAAGTTCACGTACTCACCAATACTTGAACTATCAAAATTCCGTCTAACAATAATCCAACCTTTGGAGGTCGAAACATCATCGCACGTCAACTTGGGCCCGAATATCGCGACGTTAAAAATCTCTTCTCGAACGTGCCATTAGACGTGTATCTCGACATATTGAAAAGAAACTTACTGAAGACGAAAGCCTGATGAAGAGGACATAGCTGCTAATAGATTCAATCATGGACTTACTTCAATGTTGCATCAAGAACTGCTAGTTTCAAGAGAGGGACAGGTTCTTCATGCAAGAAGATGGATTGCCTATGGGCTCCCCATTATCGCCAACCATCGCCATCATTTACATGGAATGGTTCGAACATGCACTGAAAAGTTACGAGAAGCAGCCTCAGCTATGTATGTCGATGACACCTTCATTAATTGGCAACACGGAGAGAAATGAACTACAGGCATTCCGGAAGCACCTAAATCGATCCAACCATCCATTAAATTCACCATGGAAATGGAAGACAGTGGGTGTCTACCATTCCTTAATGTAAAGTGTCAAAGGACTAGGACCTGAATCCAAAACAGTCTACAGGAACGCTACACATACAAGATTATACCTACACTATAATTCTAACCACCCATCAACAATGAAAACTGGCATCATCAAAACTCTAATCCATAGAGCCAAAAATATCTGCGTCACAACAAAAGTCCTCAAAGAAGAACAACTGAAACTTAGAGAAGACCTTTTGGCGAATGGATATCCGGAAATCATCATTAACAAGGCATTTGAAGATGTCCAGTTCTTCAAATGCCACCTAGGCAGGAAGAGAAAGCTACGATAGTAACTCTATTATTACCGTTACTAAAGGTTTGTCGGAGAAACGAATTGCACACAGATATGGAATCAGAATGACCTTCAAAAGCAGCAATACCTTGCGGAGCATGATTACAATACCAAATAACTGTATATCTAGTATACCTTGTGAATGTGGCAATCTTTAGATTAAGAAACACTGCATAGCTAGTCAAAAGGTTCAGCTAAAGAAGTCTGGGCTAGCTTGGACCGAAAATCATAACATCAGCTGGGACCAGGCGGGTAATTTACAAGGAAGAACATTGGCATAAAAGAAAATTTATAAAGACAGCATATATAATCTCGACGAGAATATAATTAGTGAACCCAGCGTCCAAATTAAAAACATTTGGAGACCCCTAGTTCGGTGCGCATGACCGGTTAAAGATATAAATACGACGGATAAACAGATATATCATCATACACCTGATGACGATAGCAAATACAAAGCTATTGAAACATTGTGAGATAAACCATTTTAAGACGATGGAAGTCCAAGGAAACTTCGAGGAGTTTCTGCAAACTCTTGTCCATAATTCACAGCCAACTGCTCCTGCTTGGAAGAAAATAACATTTTTTAACAAAACCAAGTATTCAAAATCAATACTCAGTCAAATTTTACGTCACTATATTCGGGAAAAAAAGTATTACGCAAGTTACACTTGGTACATTATTTCTTATATTGTGGACAATACATTTCTTAACGAAACCTAGTGTTGATCTTTTTTTTCTTATTTCTTACTCAAGAAGAATTTTAGTATACCGAAGGCCGTAACTTCAAGATTCTATTCGAGCGAGAAGTGTTAGCGTTTATTTAGTTTATTTCGTAGAAAAGTTTTAAATTATTAACTTCAATATCAATAATTTGAATGCAAAGATTTATTTTATTTACAAGAAATGTTCAAAATGGCTTATCTCAACTAAAAATTAAATGCTGAGATTGCATTTGGGAATTAATTCTTTTTAAAAAGTTCGAATTATTTTCCTTTACAAACAGTTTCAGCTGCTTTCGTTAATCTTTGCTGTAGCTGACCTAAATTTTCAATTGACTTTAGGTAAACTCTTTCTTTTACCGCTCCCCAGTAAATCTAACGGATTTAAATTGGGAGAACTGGCTGGCCAAGAGATCTCACCAGACCACCCTATCCATCAACTCGGGTATTTCTCAGCGGGTATTCTTGCTAGAACCAGATGTCCCTATAAATAATTAGAACCACGTCTTCCAATAGATTTGGTAAATTCTTTTGTGAAGTAGACTTCACCATTCAAAACTTTTGGCAGCTCATTTATATTGTTTCATCAAATTTGTATTTTATACATGTCATTCATGTAAATTATGCAGGTTCGTGAAACCATCTTTTTTAAATATCGAAAAAATGTCTCTGTCCATCTTTGTCAGTTTAGCTCCACTATCTGTCTGGCTCACACTTCGTGAAATGACTCCTCCGGCTCATTGAAACTAAATCTTGAAATTGCGACGTTAACGAAAGCCTTGGATACACTAGAATTATTTTTGAGTAAATAAGAAAAAATGCACAACTGGGTTTTATTATAAAACAAAGATTGTCCACAATTTAAGAAATATTGTAGCAAGTGTCATACCATTTTTGAAGCCTTATTAAATGTGGGAAGTTACTCACCAACCTCAAGTAGTACTCTATTTCCAAATTTAATCACTTAAAATTGGGCGAAGTATTGATTTTAGTACTTGGTTTAGCCAAGCAGTAGCTATGAATTTTAGAGAACAGTTTCCAGAAGCATTATTCAGTATTACCTTATAGAAAAAAAATAAGAAAATTAAAAGTTTGCATCTACAGAAATAAAAAATCCGCCAAAGGATTTTTTTTTGTTTTTTAATGCTTATTATTTTTAAAGGTAATTTAATTTTTTCTGATAACTACTATGAGTATATTGTTTGTTGCGTTCTCGAAATCATATAAATTCCTGACCCCATATTACACAACAAACAATCCACAGCATTGAAAGCATATTCAAAGCTGTATAATTAGTAAGTCATATCCAGGTGTAACGAAAAGCATTCCAGAAGAACAAATATTACACTGAATGATCCAATTACTAATTTTAATTTTCAACTGAAGCATTGAATCAATTCCAATCAACATGCGATTCTGTCGGTAAATAGAAATCACATGATTAAATGTATGCCAGGAGTACTGTAACTAGTTGAGAATTTACTTACAAACTAAAGTGGATATAATTAACTAATCCAAAGTTTTGAGGGAAGTTCAGAAGTTGTTGTTGAATTAGTTGACTTGCAAGAATTCAGGGAATAAGTTTTGTCCTATATAATCATTTAAGTTCGCTGAACGAGACGATTTTTTGGGCGGTTGTAATTTTTACTGATTTTTCTTGACAGGAAAAATGTCATATTTAACAAGTAAGGTACACGTTCATCGTCTACGATGTAATGAAAAATTAGAACATGGGTATAGTAAGCATTTCATAAGACCCTTTGATTTATTTAATTTGATGTGGCCATATGAAGTACAATTTACACATATTTATTTATTTCCACAGGAGAGAAAACTAGTTTTTATTACATGACACATGGATTTGGCACAAACAGATACACAATTTAATCAAATTACCACAATAATTTAGGAAATGGTCCTATATTTCGAGTACTTCTTAAAACCTACACTATCCTTAAGTATTATTCAAGGATTTCTTAGGAGCCTTTTTAGGCCCAGTATTGAACCTAGATCTTCATTTCACTCTGTTGTCCTTCGATTCACCTCAGTCCTATCTCTCTTTCGATATTGTCATACTATCACATAGTCACTCTTACTATTCTTCGCTGCGTCTGAATTTGTAAAAATCGACGTTTCGGCTCCTGCTTTTACAGTCATTATTAAGAGACAAAAAAAAAGAAAGTAGCAAATAACCGTAGTCGAACTCGTGGTCTCAATCTATCAACTTCGCAAGTTCCACTAGAAAATTAATAAAAGATATATTTCAGAGTCTACATCCAACTCACCTCAGTAAACGCTTGAAAAATGCTCTAGATACAACTCCGGGCCACAATCTGCCAATTCCCTAGTCTCACTAGATCACTAAAGTGTTCAGTTATCTTGTGAGGAACTGTTCAGTTAACTACTGAGCGAGTACACAGATGAGACCCCGACTTCTATCTAGACTCTGAATCTTCTTTAATAATAATCTAGTGAGGCCTGAGGAGTAGACAGATTGAGGTCCAGAGTTTGACCTAGGGAATATTTCAGTCGTTTAGTGAAGTTAGGGGAGTAGGCAGATTACGGCCTCGGGCTCAAACTAAACTATATTCATTTACTTTTTTTACTTTTTTGTTTCTTAATACTGGCTCTAAAGTAAGAGGCAAAACGTAAGAGTATTTTACAAATTTAGATTTGGTTCTCACACGGAACATTGCCCAGTTCATAATTATAGCAGCGAACGGCACTCAACGAATGATAGGAAGGAAAGAAGATTTCCTATCATTTTAAGAAATATACTCACTGATTAAGAAATAGCAACACCCAGAAGGAGATGTTTAAATTTAATATTGTTTTGACAAAATATAGATGCTATAGTAAGGAGTAAGTGATTAAAATTTGGTGGAGCAGGAGTGGCAGTCAACAAATATCAGTTTAGAATAGACAACGACTCAACGTTTAAATAAGTGGTCATCGGAAAACCACAATTGTTAGAACAACTAGAATAACAAAAGGCGAAACCTTAACAAAACACTGTGAATCTATATCTAATTAAAATGAAGAGAAATGCGAATGGAGTTGAAAATTATAATAGCAACAATATAACTGCGAAATATTATAGCGAAAGAGTGTAAAGACGCAAACGATACGACAGTATTAGCACTAATTAAATATACTTAACCTGTTAATTTACAACCTACTACATGCCTATTTTCATGTTCACTGTAATCTTCTCACTTCAACTGTTCTTCCACCCATATGAGTGTTAAGGCTCAGCCTAACGTATTTTTTGTAAAATGTGTTGTTAGTGCTGTGACTGTGATTTGCGGCTGACTTGTCAAAATTAGCTATGTAACAATTGTACTTCATTCATTCATCTTTCCTTTCCAAATGTACCAAATTTTGAAAGGTACTGTTTCATAGTGTAATCCCTAAGTATGTGACTTTATTGCATGTTATTCTGCTTTAACGAAAAAGTATGTTCTTTGATAGTCAAATTTATTTATTGGCCCTTATAGTGTCAATAATTTTCTACAATTTATAGCATTTTCCAGGAACTTACTCCAATTCTCGCAATTTCCACCAGAATTTTTTTTTTCAATTTGAGAGAAGAGCAGTTAGTATTTGAAAAAGTATAAAAGGAATAGAAAATCTCGATTATAAAAAATTTTCATAGTGGAACCTTTGACAAAACCGTTTGTCAACATTAGGAAAGATGTAAATGATGTCGATTCCTTTGGATACCACCAAATTCAAATCAACATGCTTCGCAATAAGATAAAGGAATTTTACACATATGATGTGCTGGAAATGCTGTGAAATGCTTTGTGTTGTCACAGATAAATTAAGACAATCTTTTATACCCTGTACCTAACCTTCATGTTTCACACTTTACCCCATTTTGACAATTTTTTGTTTATCAACAGAAGTTGTTCCACTGTGTGGCCAAATACCTCGATAACTAAGGCGAACACATGAAACAGTAATAAAAATTTGTAATTCTGCGTCAATCACCAAGAACATAAAGTTGCAAAATTGTAATTGCCGACCAAGAAGCTATCTCCGGCATTTCCAGTGTTCGGGATAATTTAATAGGCGGTGATCCACATCGTGTATTTAACTACGTAGAAACAAACATCAACCTAGTCATTAGTAAACAGTCCTGTATTAACTAGTAACATAAAAACAATTCCCACCTCATGATTGGAGACAAATAAGATTTTAGGGCGTACTTACATTGGAAATGTAATTAGCCCGATCTGATCTGATGGCTACCGATCGTTGGGACCAACATTATATGAGACTTATATAATAGGGAGAACGGTTCCAGTGTAAATACCTCAATTAGAGTGAGATTCCCTGGCTTTGTGATCGGGCGAATTACGGACCCAATATAGGTGCATCCTTAGAAGTACTGTGGTCTTCTGCTAAATTTTCTAAATTGCTATGTGATAAATCAAAGAAGTGGTTAAGCCTTCAAAAATAAAGAAAAATTATCCAGTAAAAACGGTTCACAGAAGCGCAAAATGTGTGATGTAGAATGGAAAGGCTATCAAATTGGCGAAATTTTTATGTTTGTGTAATTAATTTGTTACAAGACTTTATCGTATGATGAAGCAGTTGAGAAAACACATTTCTAGAAAAAACCTGTATACATGAAAATATTTAGCTAAATAATTAGTTTTACAAATGTTTATTTTGTCTGAATATGATTATTTAAAAAACCTATTCCACGACTTACAGAATATCTTTACGCGTTAATAAAATCATTAATGAACATATCATTGTTGTTTAGATTCCATTGAAAGTCATTTTAAATCGACTTATAACTGGGTGTGCAGTTTTCATATTAAACATTTAAAAATTGGTATGCGTTGTCGCACAATAAACATACCAAATGAGCTGTCATTAGCGACGGCTTTACCAGTCAATTACAGGCGTGAGTTTTCAGAGTTAGGTCGCTGCAAACGGAATAAAATAAATGAACAGAAAAGCCACACCAGTCTTTTATATAAACAGTCCGTACAAAACGGTTGACATTTTCGAATTGTTTACTTGGCTGAAAGTATAGAGAAATAAATTTTTTAAACCCAATATTATTAACCCTAATGATTTGTAATATCAACAGTAATAATCTAGTATTTACGACGCATCAAGAAAATATTTAACTATTAATCGTAAATAAATAAGTCTTACATGCAACACAAAAATAATTTAATTTAATTCTGTAATTCTCTAGATAAAATTAAAATGTTTAGTAGTTCTTGTAGCAACAATATAATCCCAAAAACCTAATTCTACACATCCCAAGGAAACTACATTACAGTTGTTGAAAGTTACCGGCTCCAATACTTTTACTTGGTACGGTTTTCTCATATTTAACAGTTTCAAATACATCTAATATTTGATTTCATATAACATCAATGGTTTTCACTAATGTTGTTTACACTATAGATTCTAAATTTTATGTTAGGGAAAACCTAGACTATTTCGGTCAGGGAACCTAGGGGACTGAGGTCTACCTATCCACTTCATGTAAATAATTCCTCTTCAAAATATACTGAAGCACCTATCGTACATATTCCGCATCTGGTTGATCAGCAAAAGAGGAAGCCGTCCCAGATGAACGATAATTAGGTGCAAAAATGTCTGATTGACAATTGTACTTCTAATGGAGTTTCTAGAATTCCATGTCTACATTCTTTAGCCATTCCGAAAATTTATATTTGAATGCCTTGGCGGTTAAAGGGATTTGCAATTAAACTTGTGATTTCATGCTAACCTATTAAAGTTCCACTAGCAGAAGTTAAATTTTGGGAGCATATCTCAAGAAAGGAACACCTACATCCTTTGAATATGATACTGGTATGGTAGCGATTGTCCCAAGAACCTCAGGAAAATTAACCATTCCCTACTTAAAGTAAATTCTGTCTACTCACTTAGCTTTAAAAAATTAAACCCGATTTATTTGAAATACAGAAATATTGTTTTTGTCCTTTGAAAGCAACGTTACTGGGAACAGGCATCTCGTAGATACAACCTACTGTCATGTGTTCAAAAGTTTGTCTGATCTCAAACAGTGTCATGAAGAGTTGTTCTTGATTTCTCAGAAAGAAGAACGAAAAACTTTCCTCGTACACGATCTGTTGCCTAACGATGACAGCAGCGAAACTCTCAAAACTTTTTATTTTTTCTTCTTCTTCTTCTTTGGAAATAACACCACATTAACCTGTATGCTTCAAAAGTCCAAACGTTTCAAGGTCTAAATCAGACCCCGTTTTCAATGGTATTACACAAAATGAACAAGAAATTAAAGAATTAAAAGGATTCGCAATAACAAATATCATAATCACAATTTGAGAAAACTTTATCATTTTACCAACGTTTGACAAGTAAACACACGTTATGTTTACCTACCCATAAGGACTTAAAAGATTATTTCAAGCTGTTCTACAATCCATTATTTCTTCTCTCCAAGTTAAAACTGTTACTAAACCAATTTTCTAAAATGTTACACCTCCAAAAAAGAATACATGAACGGTAAACAAATTGTAACGATATTTCTATTATACGTAAATAATAGTTTCAATTTAACATTGTCGCCCCGTATTGAAATGATAGGGCGCACTTGTAATTGAAGTTTCCAATTTCGAAGTTTACATTGAATTATATTGCTTCTGAAACCACTACACATGTCTTGAGAATATCGACACACCCAAATCCATTCTGAAATTAGGTGATAGAGCGATAGTTGTCAACCGGTTTCGGAATCTCGAATACAATTAAACATCACAACAAACAATTCATTGCAAGCTGCACTAAATACAGTTTGTTTTCCAATGCAGATCATTTACGTAATACAGTTAGTAATTAGCGAATAAAGTTGTATGTTACTCTAAAAACACTCAGGTAATTACATTACTAATTAAACTATTGCACTTATATAGATAATTTTAGCTTTATACAATGTGTCTCAGATAAAAGCAACTACATGGGGATTTACGAATCGGCAAGAGGTAAAATGAGAAAAAAGTTTGTGATATTTCAAGCCCAATCAGGTGCTGTATTGAAATTCGATTGATGTTAACGGTTTTTTCTAGACCTTCTTGATTTTTTGCAACCTTAGCCAACTTTGTTATTTCTTAAATTCGCGATTTTGGATGTATACGTCAATAAATAGTACCTACAAAGAGCTTTCCAACCATGTGTAACAGGCCTATCTTTGGATGACAGAAAATGTAACTATTAAAAAACAGTTTTTCACTTAGTTGGCTGTGAAATAAAATGCCGTAATTGTGTTTTCTTAAAATTTCCCTAAAAGATAAACAAATAAAAGTACTCTTTTATTTACGATACCAAAGCAAACAACTAAAACATTGCATATTTGTTTTTTAACTCAAACGTCCTGCATCCATGAATTAGAGATATACATGCATATATGACCATTTTTCTAGACATTTCTTCAATGACTCGAACAACAGCTGCCAGAAGTTCCTCTAACGTACTATAAGTAATAAAATAAACTTTACTCTTTAACTATCCACAAATGCAAAATTAAGAAGTGTAAGATCCGGTAAGAAAGCAGGCCAGGCAACCGGAACTCGATTTACCGATACGGTTATTTCCATATTGCTGATTCAAAAAATTTGTTATGATTCTTGCATGATGTGGAGGCGCTTCATCTTGCTGGAACCACATATGCGCAACATCTTAAAGAGGCACATTTGGCAAGTTTGGTAGATGTAATTTTGTAATATCTGAAGATATCGTGGAGCAGTAAAATTATCATAAAAAGCGTAAAATAAAACGTTTTCGGTTATGAATCCTAGCCATTCATTAAAACCCCACTTCACTTAATGGCGCACCTCATGATTTAAGAACGGATTTTGTCGGCATAATGTATGTTGTTGTGTCTGTTAAATGTTCCACAATCTGCTTTCATCAGATCACGGAACCTTAAGCCGAAATTGAGGATTTTCTTTGTATTTTTCTACGAACCAATTGCAAAACAATCTTCTCCAGGCCACTAACTTGAACTCATTGACTAATATGTTCTACTTATGGATGTTACTTTTAATTTTTAAGAGTTTTCTGAGCAGCCGATTTGCGGTAGGGAAGTATGAGGATTGTCGAAAACACTTTGAAAATAAGATTTTGAATATCTTCAAATAAATTATTTCTAAGCATTCTGGACATCGCTGAAACTACATATCTTGAGCTCGTTCAGCGTTCCTATGGCACAAAATGAAACAATCACACATATCCACTATTTCCCAATTTGAATACCTTTCCACATTTAACTTAATTGAAAAAATGCTCTAATAACTAGGTTACTTACAAAATATCACATTTATTTTTGAAAAATATTAAACTCTTAACAGATAAAACCAAATAAATAATAAAGTTTTGACAGAGAGATACATATGAAAACGGAGCTTTTCGCGGCCAGAGTCATAGCTGATTCTGCTTTTTCCAGATTTGGACAGACTCGCCAATCTGGCAACCCTGCATTCACATTTCAACACAAATCTCATCCATAAAATAAATCACTTACATTACCTACTAATAAAATTCGAGGAATGTATTCACAAATATCATCATAACCATAAAACATTTCAAATTAATCCCTTTAGTACCTCCTACCCTTCTTTTACCTGTAATTTCAGGCGCCAATTGTTATTTCATCATTTGATAGATCCAAAATGTTAGCCATTTACAATTTGTGCTTTAGTGTGACAAGTTTAATAAAGTAAAGTTTCAAAGTGTGTTTGTGAGAAGGAGACTGAACGAATGTGTTCGCCGTAAGGTAAGTAACATTTGTATTTTCTTACCCTTGAAAACGTCCCTTATAAGTGTGGGCGAAACGTCGGAAAACTTTTTTTATATGTTGGTTCAGATATATAAATAAATTAATTCGATAAAATGAAACGCTGAGAAAGCATAAATAATCAGGAAAAGACAAGTAAGCAGGAACGATAAGAATAATGATAGTAATCAAAATAATGGGGCAAGCAGGGGGACTAAGACCTAGGTAATCTAAGAACGTGCCGCGGGTCCATAATTTTTGGGGCCCGAAAATTAGGTAACTACCAAACGCAAAGTATGCATCTTGACTGAAAAATAGGCCCGGAATTGCAATGTTGCCTAGGTCCCGCTTTAGCCTTAGTCCGCCACTAGGAGCAAGTCACAGAATTCTACAATACCAATATAAAAACTTTGAAACTTGAAGTACACATAACGATGGAAGAAATACCAGAACACCCCGGAGAACACAAGGAATAAGAAGTTACGAACATGAAAATACATACGTTCTCAGTATCAGTTCTCAGTCGAACCAAAGAGTATCAAAATGTACAACACCCTGAGTGAGGAAGGTGTAGATAATACCTGGCCAATATAATTAAGCAAGTCAGAATAGATAAATGCAGACCACAGTTTTTCATTAACTAAGAATTCAAACAAGATGACACAATATCACCCAATCTACTCAGAACTATTTTGTAATTAGAATCTATAATTATTGAGGTCATAATATTAAGAATTTTTCATTCATGTGAGATTTATAATGACATTGCCCTAATTGCTAATACTTCTAAAGAATTGCACGAATAAATAATTCAATTTAATATAGTAAGTAACTCAACGAAACGATTTCAGGTCGCTGGATATGACAAAGGGGTGAAAGTCCTTAAAAGAAAAGATTTCCTAAATAATAATTTATATTAAATCAAATTAAGATGTAAGTCGAAACAATTAAATGTTCAGTATCTTAGTAGCCATACTTTCATCCTAAAATCTTAATTGGTTTTTCGAATCTGTTTCTAATTTTTTTCATTGTAACGTATATAAAAAAACTATCCAGTTACTTAAATCTTCTCAAATTAAATTTCTTGTTTTTTCTGCCTACCTTATATAACAAAATCAGATTCTCTCAAGCAATTACTATTTTCAAGACAATACTTTATTGACGAAAAATTAAAATAGCATAAATTACACCTATATTTAAGTTCATTCGTAGACACACTGAAACAGAAACAGAAATATCCTGTATTTTTATTGGCCAGAAATTTAATTTAACAAAGATAATACAATTAACACATTCTAATTACAGACTTATGACTACCTTTCCGAGATTTTAAAATTTATTTAACCCAATAAAATATAATGTTTCTAGCCGAGAACTTTCATCATTTGCGAATATTTATTTACGTATTTTGTAGATATAACTGAATTTAATGTTTTATCGCCAAATGAACATCGAAATCTAGGATTTTCCGGGACCACATGGACTCCAAATCGGGACTCGTCCTGTTTGTAAGGCCGGTTTCCCTGTTATTTCTAGGATATAACTGACAGGAAAGAATTCATAGGTTGACTAAAATTTATATAAGCAATTTTGATTTTATCTTGTCGAAATATTACAACCACTGAACAATAGACAATAAATATAGTCTTTCTAGCCGAGCATCTTTATGTATTCAGTACATATAACTAATTTTAATATTTTATAGCGAAATGAGTTTCTGTTAATGTCTAAATATGTGTATGTTTACCACGCGCTGTGCAAGTTTGGGAGATTATCCAAGATTTTTCTTCGGATATAATGAGAATACTTTAATTCTGCCGATTGCGAAATTTAGTATTCAATGTGTTCCATTTGCTGAAACCCAAGATTAGGGAAACATTTTCCCCAACTAATATCTTCAATATTAATAAAGACATCACAAATAATCTTCTTGCTTACTAGTCAAATTCTAAACGGTTGGACGGTATTCGATGGCATTGCAAAATTATATTATTTTCGCCTAATGCTAATCAACCTTAACATAGGTTCATTTATTTTGGATGAATTAATCCATATAATGACAACAAGATTTTATTTAAAAAACTCAACGTTTTTGACGAATTAAATAGAATTTTCTTCTTCGTTTAGGTTTTGTTTTTCTCAGAGGAAATAAATATAAATCAACAGGGTACCAAGTTTTGTATTTGTATAAAATATTGCCATAAGTATTTATATATGACTTTACTGTTGTTTCTAAATAAAGTGTCACCTTCTAACACCTACTGTTTTTAACAGACAAAATAGTTTAAAATTCTTCTGTATGTAACCGAAGATTGGTTTTAATGTCCTCATAATTTCGATACAAAAGATTTCCATCTATTAAATAAATCGGATGTAAAGAATATGAAACTGTTTATGTTGTACAAACTAGTAGAATACCAAATGCCGGTTAAAACAACATAAAACTAACATTTTCAATGGCATCACACTTTGTAGATTTTATTTACTATTTTACTGACCCCAAAAATTTAATTATGATTGTTAAGTAAATTATTATATTTGAATACCTAAAAATAAAAAAGGCGTGAATGGACAACCGGGTCGATTAGCAAGTGGTCATTGATAGTCTTCAGAGAATATTTAAATAATATGATTTCTCTGGCAAATTTATTTCCATATAGTAATACTTCCATAGTTATCAGATTTACGGTTTAATAATAATAATTGGAAAAAAAATTAAAGTAATAGCATAATCTGCATAAACATGCCTACAAAGTGTTTACACCAATTTTTAAGTTAAAAAAGCTCTTATATTTGTAACTGAGAAGTAGATTCTTCAAGTGTTTGGAAAAACAAGGACCTGTGTCAAATTACGCAATATATTTTGCAGTACAAAATTCAGAAACAAATCAATTTCTACACAAAGTTTAACGCGCAATACTATATTTTCATTTCAGAATCTTAAAACAACTTAACAAAATGCATTTCATTAACTGGAATAAAATAACAATTAGTGAAGAACGATCTGATATGATTTTCTGTACAACTTTTAAACATTCTTTTCAATTAAAATTTTTAGATGATGTGTTAAGCTTCACACAAAAAAATATATTTCTAAAAACAAGAAACGTTATATAAAAATACATTGGACAAACGAGTGGATATTTATTCGCTTATTCAATTAACATATCGCCCGCAAAAAGTAATCGGTTATTTCAAGGAACTTTGTCGCTTTCATACTGGCAAAGTTTGGAACAACCTAACAGTAGAAATTTCCTGCCTTCAATGTTAATTTTTCCCAGAAAGAAAACACAACGTGAATTTGAATCAGATTCACTGGCGAATGCTAGGGTGGGGGATCAATGAATTTGGGAGATGCACAAGGAACTTATATATATCATCTTTTATTAGTGGACCGATTTTTATGCGACTTTTTTTAAGTTATAGAGCATATATTTCTATTAGGAATATTTAAATTAGAACAGCAAGGCTTACTAGACAAAATTTTCCTACCAAAACTTTAGCAAGTACGCTAGGGATTATTTTATCCAAAATTTTCCTAAGCCATTGGCTTCTCAGCCATTTAAAATAACTTAACTACCCAATTTTGAAAAATATGTTAATTAATAGTGTAGTAGTTAACAATTCGGTGTAGAATAATTTATTAGATTTTTCCTAATGACACTGAAAATCCAGGGGATTTTTTTTGCAAAAAACTAAAGAGCATCTCTTTATTACAAGCATAATATCAAATTGATTTATATATCAATAGATCCGAATCTGTCAACTTATTCTGTGATTTCTTGCGTATGCATTATAAATGTACTTAAATATGCGTTTGTCAATCGTAATTATGTGGTTTTCATTTAATCTTATGAATAACGAAACCCTATTTGACGTATATATCTTGAAAATAATTTTTCATTTGCTAATTTTCTTATTACCTTTTTTTGGGTGAAAACCGTTTTAACATCATCATTCATGAGCGAGTTTTATATGGCTACAACCCCCCCTAAAAATAAATTATTTTGGTATTTAATATGATGGACTAATCATATTTTTGCGGTTTCCCCGTTGTGCCTTTTGTTTTTTTTGACATGTGTTGCCATTAGTGGCATGTTTGACATTATTGACATTTTTGGCATTTTCGACTTTAACAGCGTTTTTGACAATTTTGAAAATTTTTACATATTTGACACTCACAGAGTAATTTCGTCAATTTCGAAATATTTTGTCAACTGTTATATTTTTGTGTTTTTTGATGTAGTTAATATTTTTAACATTTCGTTGTTTATAATATTTTTGTCATTTTTTTGAAATTTATTTTCATTTCATAAGTCATTTATCATTTTTTATATTTCCGACATTTTCTACTCTAAGTGATTAAATTCAGTTCTAGTCATTACTGGAGAAAAACACATATATCAACTTTCAAATTTGCATCATTTTGTGTTCCCTAAAAAATACCCCCTATTCAATAATAGAATGTTCGAAAATTTCCTATCAATTCTCTATTAATTTAAATAATTAATATCAGTTATTCACATATCTTATATTATTGTCGTTTACTAGTGATTTTTCTTAAAAATACCCCACTTACCCCTATCGGAAAACTGAATTGTCGCAAAATGATAAAACCGACTTGTATTTACTTTAGAAGATTATATTATATCAGGATTTACACCCGTATTACTTTTTATTTGGAAGGTATTGAGTGCTCCGTAAGACACCCATTTAACCCATTTTATATTTCAATTTTGGCAAAATAACGAATCATGTACTACTTCACTTAAAGAAAGGAATCAAGCTGTTTATTCTCATGGCTTTATTATTTTAGGTTACCGAAAAATTACAAATTATTCAAAAAACATTTCCCCACCTGTCCCTCATGAGACAATAGAACTTTTGCAAAATGATTAAACATGTTTTTTTAGATAAAAGCAAAAGACCCCCTCATCCCTCATCACATAACTAAACATGTTATTAAAATAAAATAGATAGTGTAGCTTTCTATTAGTGAGAGAATTCTTAAAAGTGGTTCACTACTTTCAGAGATTACCCCCTACAAACAAACAAACAAACAAATGTTACCTCTTTATATATATATATATATATATATATATATATATATATATATATATATATTATAGATACCGATGTAGATTGTGGACAAGACTAGGATCAGGTGAATCAGTTTTTTGGTATATATCCTAAATTGATAAAAAAAACTATTACTGTATTAAGTCAAGTGAAAATATATGACATTATAATTACTATTAAATACCCTTGATTTTTAATTTCTTTTATTTTTCGATCTACAAAACTATGACTTTCCTGTAATGTTCTTTAATATTTCAATGAAACTGACATTGTTCTCCCTCTGCAAAATCCAGTGGAGATGTCCCTAATAACCATCGTGTATTTAATCGACTCTATATCCGACTTCGTCTCAACTACTATCTGTTTATAGCGAAGAGAAAAAGGGAGTGGAAACCATTAGCGATAACAGCATCGTTTCCAAACTCATTTTCTAGACGCACTGCCCTAACAATTTTATTACTTCAACATGATTTTAGTTTCGTGTACAATACGAGTAAATTATGGGGCAATAATGCTGATAACTCTTTCGAAAGAGGCTTCACCGCCCTTCCAGACACGAATTCGTAAATTACAAGATAACAATACTATCGACATTATCCATTTTCTAGGAACGCAGCAAACAAAAACAAATTTACTTATTAATGACAATTTTTAATAAGTATTAATAGATCGGGAGTTAAGTTGAACCACGATTTTCTGAGTCCTGCCTTCTGGAGTACTGAAAGGTTCTATCAGGTACTTACAAATCATGGAAAAATCCTAGACTTTCCTAGGGGATTTTCCTGTGAAAATTAGATTTTCCAAACAAAAAAAAGTAGGAGCTGCGAAGATTTTTTGAGTACTGCCATGTTATTAAAACGATAGGTTACCATCAATTTTATCAAGAATTTTTTTTGGCAAGAAGATAGTAATGGGTCTAAGGGTTGAAATCGATATATAAACATGTAAGAAAAATTATCAATTTTGAATGATTTTCTGAGTTCTGCCAACTAAATTAATGAAACATATTTAGATCGAAATGACCAAAAAAACTTGGCACGACGCCTCCTAAGGGATAAATGAATTTTCAGCTTTATTCTGTTTTTCCAGAAATGTCCCTACCAGGCGTCATGCCATTTTTTTGAGCATTTTAAGATACAAATTTTTGATTGCAGGACTCTCCTACCACAAAATCGTCGCAGCACCTACTTTTTTTTGTTTGGAAAATCTAATTTTCACAGGAAACTTGCCACGCTACACGTTGGCTGCTAAAATGCCACACCAAAATGTTATGTGACGCCAAATTTCGACCCTACCTAATTATGCTAAGGGCAGAAGAAGGTATGTCCGGTAGTCTCAGTGAAGACGGGGGGGTTCGTTTTATTTGAACGTAAATAAAGAGAGAAAATAAGGGCGCCAGGTAGATTCCCCTATACCTTCTAAATACACATAATCAGGACACCTACCCGTCCTAAAATATCTGCTGTAATAATTGTTGCTAATTTGGGGCGCTAGATTTCTAAATATAAATAAATAAATGTTGTAATCAAAAGGAAAAATAAGCATACAACAGTTCCAAAATATAAGTTTAATTTGCGAACAGACTAGTACAAGGCGCTAACAATATGCCATAGGGCACTCTATTAATGCAAAACAGTCTTAGAATGTTTAAGCTAAATATACCTAAAGAAAATATGAAATGAAACAAATATACACTTAAGGACAGAGATTCAAACTGTACATGTAAACATGTGAGATCCTGAATAACCTGGATACAAATATTTAAATATTCCTCTAATACAATAATTCTAATCAATAGAATATTTAAATAAATCGTTAATATTAAACACTACATTAATGGGAACCGATCATAATTACCTGATGTTTATCATACAATAAAATTCAGAATTCCGACGTTGGTGTCTCATCTATACTACCCTCGAGCTGGAGGGTAAGTGCAATCGATCAGAATAATAATAATAAACCCGATAGTAGGCTAATGGTCTTTACTTTCGGTTAACAAATTCTATTTTATTAATTTCAAATCAAATACTAAGATTTATATTATTACTGTAAAAATAACTGATAATGAAACAGTAACCAGACACACAAATTGTCACTTATCTGAAACCACAGCTGAAGCTGAAGTTAGAGTCCCTTGCGCTCACTCCACCACTGGAACTCTGATGATAGAAATACCAGAAATACAGTGTTCGTGTATGCATCATCAACTAGTTCATCTGCATGCTAAGTCCATGATCGGCATGATACCATAATGCCAAACCAGGTCTGTGTTCTAGTGTCGTAATAGAACAGCAAAATATAACCCCAATCTCACTGAATGGAGAACAAAACAGGAACGCCGCACGTAGAAACAAAAACAAATGGAAGACAGAACGAAAGAATAGGAAGGTAGAAAAAAGAAGAACAAGAACCCTAAAAAAAAAGAAAATATCTATCAATAGTCTGACAATACGAGAAATCGGCTAGTGAACAAACAAAAATCACTTACCTTATCAACCAAAGGGGTTCTTATACCAAAGGTTTCATTGTGAGGGTGGCCCCAAATACCATGACCACTCCGAAGAATTGCGCAACAACAGAAGTTTTCAAATCCTCCATGAGAGAAGTATCCCAGCAACTAATCAACAGTACTACAATGGAACACAATGTAGGGATTTCCATATAACTCCCGAACTCGGATGGCTTATCAAAAGCCAGTATACTAGTGGAAAATCCCTTAAAAACAACTGCACGACTTCTCCAGTTAACCTCACACAATTTTTTTACACGCACATCCCGCCTTGTCGACGACAATGACAACTGTCAAGAAACACACAATGCCAAACACGAAATATTCGATAAATCACTTCGTCTCCACAGGTCGAATTCAAACATCCTTCAAAAATAAATCAGAACCAAATATAATAATAAGGCAAAATCGGCGCGCAATCAGTAGGTAATCGATCGCTAACAGAACGAACGAATAAAAGCAATATTTTGACCGGTCTTAAACGCGTTCAATTATACTGAGTAGCTAAGGCAAAAATATAACGTAACAAACTCCGTGAATTGTAAATACCTCACAGAACCTTTCAGTGCTCCAGAAGGCAGGACTCAGAAAATCGTCGTTGAACTTCCAATTCAGATCTCTCGGTCTACAATTCCTCTAGATTTTGAATGTAAATTAATATGGCCTATTTTCAGTGACATCAATTTACTTTTTTTGCAAGTTTCTTGCGGTTTATACTAGCTGACCCACTTTAACTTGCACGGGGTAGATAAATCAACCTATTTATGATTATTTATTATTGACATTCATGATTTGAAAATCCTGATATTTTTGACATTGATGTTTTAAACAGTTAAAATATTTTTATCACTTTTCACAATTTTTGTAATTTTGACATTTTTAACTTTTTCTGACATTTCGCCATTTTTAACAATTTTAGCATTATGACATTTTATCAAAATTCCTCCTATAGTTTTTACGTGATGAGTGTTCAGACATACAGAGAAACAGACGGGGGAAAATTCCAAAAATTGGTTATTTCTTTTCTAAATAAATCGATTACTTTCCACACAACAATTAGATATTTTGTTTAGAGGTCTGGTTGCAGATGATAAGTATAGATTTAGATGGTATTATGAATATTATAAATAAATATATAAATCATATTGAATTACCATTAAAAAGTACTTTACAAAAATATGTCTATAGCTTCGATGCAAGTATTTTCTCCAAAGAATTAAGGAATAATTTTAAAAAACGGGAACAACTTACTTCACTATTCTTGAACTGTATTAAAAAAGCCATATTTTTAGTTAAATTGTCTTCGTATTTTACCTGCAAATAAAAAAACATTATTAATTGACATTGCATAAACATTTTCATCAAAATAATAATATAATTCTCAGTTTAAGTCGATTTCAGTTGTTATATTGCTGCTTTACCTGCACCAGTTGCGCTCCCCACAACAGCTTGAAAACTCCAATAATTATTTATGTATTTAGTTACATAAGTGAATTTAATCTGTTTTCGCGAAATTAGTTTGACATAAAGTAGTTTCAGGGGGAAAAACTAGCTCAAAGAGACTACAAATCGAAAGTTTTACTGTTTGAACGCCGTTTCCCTGTGATTCCTAGGATAGAAAGCACACGAAAGGTAGGTTACATAAAACCTATCAAAGAAATTATGACACTATCTTTTAGAGATTTTTCAATCCATTGAACTCAAGACTATATTTGTTTTCAACCGAGAAAACTGACAGGCCTAGAACTGCACAATGTTGAAGAAAGTTAGCCCGTGCTACCTTTATCTTATACCGTTAACATTGAAAGTGTACTAAAGACACAATTAAAGTTTTATCAAAATTGATCAAGAGATAAAGGAAATTAAACAGGATTCAAGTTAGAAATAAGTCAAACGAAAAAAAAGAGTTTTGAATATAGAATATTATCTAAAATACTCAGATGTAGATTCAAGTTAAAAGTAAAATAGATAAATGAATTCATTACATAATGAAATTCCCAAGATAACTGTAATAACAAAGAAAAAATAAGCTTTTTGTAGATTTGTATATGAATGTTACATGAGTCAGTCTGAAAGACCCCTTTGTTCCAACATTGAATCTTTGGCATTTCCTTTCAAGTAATTAATATTTCTATTTATTCTAAATTTGCTTATTTAGAGGTGAGCTTAATAGCTGACAATATTCCATTGTTTAAGTAATACTGCACGTGTTATTAAGGCCACCTTAGTCATCATGACAGAACCTATAAATTGTTTGTAAAGCTGTAGGAGAGTTGATATTAGTACGTATTAATTTTCCAGTCAACAGCTTGAAAACTCCCCCGACTGCAATACTCGGCATAAATTTATAACAATTTTAATAATTAATTTCAAAGTAACAATTCAAAGTGTTAAAGTGTTTTAATAAAAATATATATTTTATAAAAACTTATTAAGTTTGTTATCATCGTAACATCAATGGAAGGATGAAATAAATAAAAACTAATTTTTTTATTGGTTAGTATGCCAAGCGCAGTTATGAAACAGATAACGGTAGTCTCAGTAATGATTTAAAATGTGGAACGAAATAGTAATAAGACATAAAAACGTTAAAAGAAAAAGCAATAGATAAACTATTGACACTAACTAAAGAAAATAATAAAAATCATGACTAAATGAGCCTTCGCTAGACGCCTGGAAGATGTGAAACATAGAAACCATTTTGACAATATGTATAAAAGGGTGGTATAAACACAAACATATAAACAAATAAAATTTACATCATTATATATGGACATCCAGTGGAGATGGCGGGATATCCACACCTTTGTACAATGCATCCCATTTTGGTTGAGATTGTCGGGTTACTCAGTTGTTATTGAAGATAGAGTCTTGCGGTTTTCACATACCTTTCTACTTTTTTGTGAAACTCAGGATGGCCATATCAGATTTTGCATAAGTGTTTCCATTTATAAGTTACAGGGCGATTTTGCTAATTTATACTTTTTTGACCCCTTCTATATCTACGAAGTTATTAGAAATACTCTTGCGCTAAGAACCACGTCTAATAGAAAATTTTGCATAGAATCCAGTGGAGTACTCAATTTTTTTTCCGAGTATGGTTTTGAAGATACTACACAACATTTTTAAATAGAACACCCTGTATTTTATTATTTCAATGAATTTGTTATTTTTTCCCTTTAAAATAATGTATAATACAATACACATGGTATTATTAGAAATGCTAAAAAACACTAAAAAGCTGAGTTTTTTGCTAGTAGGCCATGTATTTTCCATTTAAAAGGAGAATCAAACAAATAATTCCATTTGAGATTTTTATAGGAGTTTATCAGCAAAGAAAAATAATAATTCAATAACATTAAACACGAAATTTAGGTACCTAAAAGCAACTAATAAATAGTTATACATCGTTCATTATGTATAACAAACAGAACAAGTATTACAAATCAAATATCTATCTTAAAATTAATTTTGGACATTATTTATTACCTTATTGATTTAACTGTTCAAACTGTTGTCCATTTTCCCTAACACATAATTGGCAAACCTTTCCATCTCGCATGAATCCATTTAAAATTATTATAGAATTCCGCCTTTCGGAACAATATTTTATCTAGTGAGCGCTGGAGAGAAAAACGAAAAATCTGATCAAGCTGTCATTGTTAGTAACTATTGTGTTTTATCGTCTTTGAGTTTACAAGATCATTATATAAATAATTATTCGTGAGTTTGCTGGTTGATAATTGATAATGGCTGGAAGAGAATTCGTTTTTCGAAATAACGAAAAATACGATATGATACAATGTTTAAATCAATATTATGAGAATGTTGAAGAAGCTTTAGAACTATATTTTCACATGTATAAAGTACGAGTATTTTACCATAAGATATTTTATGAAATAGCGTTTTTAAAACTTTCAGATATTCAGAGAGGCATCAACCTAGTCGAGCAATTATATATAGACTAAAGAATAATTTACTAAGTTTTGGTGCATATTCTAAACCTCGATCAAAGGTGTATAACAAAGAAAATCAAGAAATGAATGAAATAAATGTGTTAGCTAGCGTTCATGCCTATCCCCAGACTTCTTGTGCGAAATTAGAAAATTACACTGGAGTTTCTCAATCACGAGTCCAAAGAATTTTAAAAAAATTTAAATTTAAACCTTACAAGGTCAATATTGCCCAGCACTTATATCCTGGTGATGCAGCAAGACGGTTAAATTTTTGCAATTGGTTTTTAGACCAAACCTGAAGGGACAATGATTTTGTAAGGAAAGTTATTTGGTTAGACGAATCTCATATAAGCAGTGCCGGTATATTTAACAGGCAGAATACAAGATACTGGTATGATGAGAACCCGCACTTAATTTTTGAGCGACAACAGCAGGGTCGATTTGGTTTTAATGTAGCCTGTTTCATACTGGGGACAAAAATAAAGTACCGCTTTTTTGAAGGAACCCTTACCGCCAATAGGTACTTGACAATCCTAGAAGACTTATTACCCGAAATATTGGAAGATGTTCCCCTCGCCTTTCGCAATTCTATATACTTTCAATAAGATGGCGCCCCTGCCCACAATTCTAGATTAATTGGGCGCTTTTTAGAAAATACTTTTCAAGGATGTTGGATAGGAACACATGGATCAATTAGGTGGCCTCCAAGATCACCCGATTTATCTATATTGGACTTTTTTTGTGGGTTATTTGAAAACTAAAATATATACCAACAGACAAACAGTCGCGAAGAACTTCGTGCCGCAACTTAGGCAGCTTTTCGGGATTTACAAAGGCGACCTGTTATAATTTTAAATGCACTCAGGCGTATTGAAAAGGTTTGCCAATTATGTGTTAGGGAAAATGGACAACAATTTGAACAGTTAAATCAATAAGGTAATAAATAATATCCAAAATTAATTATAAGATAGATATTTTATTTGTAATACTTGTTCTGTTTGTTATACATAATGAACGATGTATAACTATTTGTTAGTTGCTTTTAGGTACCTAAATTTCGTGTTTCATGTTATTGAATTATTGTTAACATTATTTTTCTTTGCTGATAATCTCAAATGGAATTATTTGTTTGATTCTCCTTTTAAATGGAAAATACATGGCCTACTAGCAAAAACTCAGCTTTTTAGTGTTTTTTAGCATTTCTAATAATACCATGTGTATTGTATTATACATTATTTTAAAGGGAAAAAAATAACGAATTCAATGAAATAATAAAATACAGGGTGTTCCATTTAAAAATATATAATGTTGTGTAGTATCTGCAAAACCATACTCGGAAAAAAAATGAGTACTCCACTGGATTCTATGCAAAATTTTCTATTAGACGTAGTTCTTAGCGCAAGAGTATTTCTAATAACTTCGTAGATATAGAAGGGGTCCAAAAAGTATAAATTATCAAAATCGCCCTGTATCTTATAAATGAAAACACTTGTGCAAAATCTGATATGGCCATCCTGAGTTTCACAAAAAAGTAGAAGAGCTATGTGAAAACCGCAAGACTCTATGTTCAATAACAACCGAGTAACCTGGCAATCTCAACCAAAATGGGATGTACCGTACAGTTCGTTATAGTGAAAATAGGTAATAATTGCATGCCTGAATTTCCGTTTAAAGTGAAATACGTTCATGAAGTGACCTGTAATTAATAAGTCAGTTCAGTGGCTGTACCGGACGTAGATATATGAAATAGTTTAAGTTACGATTATGAAACAGCTACAAATATATGGAGGGATTCGATGGACGGACGATTGAAAAGAATATCTTCAAAGGAAAATGGTTTAGTTAGACAAGACAAGCTGATGATGACCAATATGTTAATAAATATAGGAAGGGATGAAAAAGTAGAATCCCCCATAAAGATTTTGTGTTAGGTGAACATAAAGTTCGCCGAAGGCAGGGCAGAAAGGAGCATGAGACAATCTCAAATGCATCCACGGTTGCACTCCTTCTGATAATAATATAATTTAAATTATACAATACAACCTAAAATATAAAAAATCATAAATTCCAAGACTCATTATGCATATAAGACACAAATATAGCTTGCTAATTTATAGCTGGCATTCGGGAAAAAGTATTTCTTCCCATGGCACCTACCATATATTTTTGTACTTATATATACTATTTCGATGCATATGAATCTTTCTTTTTTGCTATTGCGATAAGAATTCATCCGATATTTCGTGGAATCGGCATTCATCCTATATTTCCTAGAATCCGAAATGTGGTTGGTCTGACCACCTGAGGTCTGCGGCTGACGCTATGGAAATTCATCGAATTTCATCGAATGATCGAGAAACCTTCTAGAGAATTCCTAGAAAAAATATATAAATACGGAGAGCTGATGAAAGGATTTATTCTGTATTCGATAGCGGCATCTCTAAACGAGTCAAATTAAAACATAATGCATTAAAACTCAACAAGCGTATCTCGAATTGAATAAAACTGCATACTCTGTAGGTATACCGCAAGAGAGAGGAACGACCATCGAACTGAGTGGGAAGAGGATTTTGAAGTTACAAGTGCTCGGTGAGCAGTTGCCACGCACAGTCAGTGTATCCTGCAGCATTGAATCTTTCACATCAGAGTTTATAGATCGGAACCTCTCCCTTGTCAGTCATGATAATAAGATAAAAAATACTGAGTATCGCAAACAACTTCAACCAATAGAACAATATCAAAACAAAATTCGATAGATTTATTCAGCAAAGGCTAATACATTTCTGGTAGTAAATCCTTAAAGCTCACTGCTCGATCTATATTGTAGCCGCATCAACGACCTCTCAACTAAAAATAGTTTTAATCACGAACTACACAACTTGTTAAGCAGAACACAACATGAAAGCTGCTACGAGTTGAGATATTCGTTCTCTAGAAACTCTGTAACTGAAATTATGTTGTGAAACTTAATAACGGTTTCGGTAGTTTCATTGTTATTAAGCCGTATCCAGAATGGTAACGTAAACGCTAAAGCTCCAGTCACTTTCATCCGCAACTGGGGACCTATAATGCAACAATTTGTTTCTATTGAATACTGCAGTAGTGCATTGTGGTGTAATGCATTAGACAGGTTTTTACCTGCATGCGAAGATTCGAACATCAGAGATAAAAGGCGTTAGGTATACATCTTTGGTATATAAATAATTTGTGGTGAATCAAGCTCCAATTTTCAAAATTTTATTATAATCAAATGTAAAATAGTATTGGGAACAAACGATATTATTTTAATTAATGTTAAAAGGATTAACAGGTTTACATGTTTATTGAAGCTTTATTGCTATAGCAAAATTGTCTTTTTGTGGAATCTTTTCTGCACAACATGGATTATTTCACTAAATTATACTGAGTCTCAATGGAATTTCAGTCAAACTCGTTATAGTTCTTTACTTCATATTCCACAGTATTAACAATAACAAAACATAGGTTGTAATAGCTACCCATGTTCTTATATGCTTTTGGATTACATATTGTATAGGTCAAAAAGGATATCCCGCTCTGTCGCTTATTGTCACAAACAACTTGAATTGTGAATAATTCCTCGATTTTTGGACGCTTTGAATTATTAAAAAAAAAAAGAAAGAAGGAAAAAATATTTTCTGCTCACTCCTCACCCTGATCTTTCGTTTTCCATTTTTCAACTATCTCTGAATAGGGTAACGCAATCTGGTATTTTTTTTAAAAATTAATGGTTCAGCGATTCGGGGGAAATAACAAATAACTTCCAGTTGGACATCAAGACTATTTTATAACAAAATTGTATATAGAAACTGTTTCAATCTCCCTTTTTAATCTGTTTTCAGCTAAAATTCTTTTTATTTGACCGAAGATTGGGAGAAGATCCATGGAGGTCAATTGCGAATTACCAAGAGGTCACTAGAAGCTTAATTTCAAGAGAAATATGAGGACATCAACTTTTTTCGTAGTTTGACCCGAAAGTGGAAGTATTTGGATTCTCATTTCCGGTTATAGTGTTAATGATAATCGGTAGTCGCCACCCGGAGGTCATACAGAACAAATCAATAAATGATTTAAATGTCACACCGAATGCAGCATTAAAATCTTCCTCGATGTCTTCATTATAAATTTAAAACATTTTCACAGTATTTAGCAACATGTGAGGCTTGTAAATTTATGGCTTTTGGCTTCATCTTTAGTAAAGGAAAGATGTTCAGTTATTATATTTTGTATAAATGATTCCATTGAAATTTAAAAGTTCCTAGAATTGTCTATTAATGAGAATTTAGGTATTCAGGAACTCAACTGCCTTATCAAGGGGGAGGGTTAGGTTTAGGCCTTTTTAAACATATAGCTTTTTGTACTCAGGAGTAGTGTTATTTCCTTAAAAGATAAAAAGAAATTGGAATGATGTTATTCGAAATATCATAAACTTTAATTGCAGTTAAGTCTGCTATGTAGATTTGATGTTTGTTGCAACCCGAAAAATAACCGGGGTCACAGTACGTCATGGTAAATAATAATTTGTCACGGCGTTTCGTTTATTTGTCAGGTTGGAACAGCACCTATGTGTTTAATATTCAATTGCTCAATAAAGTACCTACTATTCTATCAAATACATGTGTATATTTTAATATATATAATATTGAACCCCAACATGCCATATTCGCGTACTTGCCTGGTTTGCCAGATTGAAAATAGATTCCATATCCTGAACTCACAAGAGATTTTCTATATAAAAAAAATAGCTATAATTTATGACAAAACTAATGATAAAATAAAATTTGACCTTAGAGTCAATATGGCGTCAGCATGAGATTTACGCAAGAAAAGCTCAAATTCGAAAGGAATAAGGCATGCTACTCAAAAATATTTACTTTAAGGCTTGGAAATAGGACACAAATACTTCTGATGCAAACTTCTTTTTTATATAAACAAATTAAACTTAGAAAGTCGCTTTTTTCAATTTTCGATGTGCATTTTTTTCTTAGTCTTTGAGCTGAAATCAGAGTTGCCAGATTGGGGACTTTTCCTCCCATTTTTTTGGGGTGTTTCCGAGATCCCAATGATGAGGGTCAAATTTGAAATACCCCACTTCCTTACATTTCTTCTGTTTCTAGAGTATTCCATTCTTATAATGGAGTGTAGAGTGAAGGAGGACAAACTAATATGTGAATAAAACTGAAAAAGTGTAAAGCGGACGCTTTCAAATAAGAATGTCTAAGTGTTTATTGGGAAATAACACCACACTTTAAAGGAAATGGCTGTAGATTCCAAACGTTTCGGGGTCTACATCAGACCCCGTTGTCAATGGCTAAGAAACTACGGATTAAAAAGGTACAATTAGAAGATGTAAATTTAAATATTTGACAATGTTTATTATTTGATTTTTGACGTAACTAAGAGAATTTTATTTGTAATATACAGGGTAGCACAGAAATTTCTAAAGATCATATAATCATAAAGTTCCTTTCAAATTGGAAGAATTTGAAAGGGAGATCTTCAGAATTTTAAGTGGCGCTCCTAGGTGCGACTTTCTTATAAGATAGTGCATTCGCCAAAAATGCGATCAAAGAACTTTGTTGATTCAGTGATCCCATTAAAATCATAAGGGAAAACCTAGGAAAAACCTTATGAACTATCCCGATATTGGGCTGTTCACAAGGACATGACCATTAGCAATTTCTTCCTTAATCATCGGCAACCAGGAACGACTGAATTCTACGGAGGTAGTAGCGATACAATCGTTTTCATTTAACAAAATTAAAGCAGACTCTTTTAGTTTTCTTTTGGTGTTGTGTTCTTCTTTGTGTAATATAACTGAATTTTGAAACTGTATTTTATGACCAAGGTCCCAAGCATGTTCACAAATTTTGGATTTTTCAAATTGTCGTTTTTTTATGTAATTTTTGTGTTCGTTTATTTGAACATTCAGAGGTCTAGAGGTTTCTCCAATATAGAATTTATTACATTCACACGGGATTTTATAAATGCAATTTTTTGTATTTTGAGTTGTGTTATTTGGTTTGGTTTTTGATATAATTGATTTTAGTGTATTTCTTGTTTTAAATGATGTTTTGATATAATATCTGTTTCCCACTATTTTTAGTCTTTCTGATAGACCCTGTATGTATGGTATAGTTATTGTATTAATGTGATTATCTTGGGAGTCAGTGTTGCTTGGTGAAGTTTGATGTTGGTTGTTAGGGATTGTTTGATATTCCATTTTGTTTAACTCGTTATTAATAAATTTATTTGGGTAATGATTGGCAGAAAGTATATTTTTTATAAACGTTTTTTCTTCATTAAATTTATTGATATTAGAACAGTTGGTTTTTGCTCTGTCATATAGAGATTTAATACCTCTTTTTACTGAACTTGGATGATTAGACTTAAAGTTGAGATACCTGTTAGTATGAGTTGGTTTTCTGTAAACTTCTGTTTCAAATGTCGCTTGTGTTTTGGTTATTAAAATGCCTAAGAATGGTAATTTGTTATTCTGTTCAAGCTCTAGTGTAAACTGAATAGTTGGTTCTGTGTTGTTTATGTCGTTAAGTAATGCATGTAAATCCTCAAGTTTATGTTCCCAAATAAGGAATATGTCATCAACATAACGCCACCAAACTAAAGGTTTAATCTGTTTTGAGAAAATTGTTTGTTCTTCAAATTTTTCCATAAAAATGTTGCTTAAAGCGGGAGACAAACAGGAACCCATTGCCATGCCAAAATCTTGTTGGTAGAAGTCATCATTAAGTTGAAAATATGTTGTCTTTGTACAAAATGTTAGTAGTTCCATTATTGTATTAATGGACAATTGAGTACGTTGATTTAGTAAAGAATCTTGTTCTAATCGTTCTTTTACTATGGGAAGTGTTTTGGTGACCGGAACATTATTGTATAGATTCACAATGTCAAAACTTGCTAGTGTGAAAGTATTTTTATATTGTACCTACATGTGATAATTTTTCTAAGAATTAGACTTACCAGTAAGTGGTGAAATAATTGTTAAAAGGAATTTTGAGAGCTCACTGCATGGAGAATTTATGGAGCTGACAATTGGTCTTAATGGAATGTTGGGTTTATGAATTTTAGGTAACCCGTATAAATGGGGCGGTTTAGAATAGTGTGGAGTAAGATGTTTACGTTGTTGTTCTGTAAATTCATGTTTGTGATTGTAAAGTAAGCGGTATATTTTGTTTTCTATAGAAGTTGTTGGATGGATTGGATTGTTGGATGTTGTTGTTTAATTTTGTATATTGTCCTTGGTATATTATGTTTTAAATTTTGGATTCGTAGTCAATTTTATTTAAAATAACCGTAGCATTGCCTTTATCTGCAGGTAAAATCTTAATAGTGTTGTCATTTTTTAAAACTTTGATTGAATGTAATTCATTTTTCGAAAGGTTATTTATTGTATGCATAGTAGGTTTTTCTAGTTCAATTTTTGCTCTTATTCGATACTCTTGAGCTTCACTATTGTTTAATTTGTTTGCAGTTTGTTCTATAGCACTGATGATATCAAATGTTGGAATAGTTTTTGGGGAAATTGCAAAATTTAGGCCCTTTTGTAGAATTGAGGTTTCAGAAGCGTTTAACTGTTTGTCTGAAAAATTAATGACAATTTTTTACAGATCAAAATGTTGGTTTTTCACATAATATTTCGGCATATTTTTATCGGAAAGAAGTTGATTAAATTTACGTAAATGTGTTTGTTTTTGAGACCTGAATTCACTGTTGTAACTTAAAAGAGTACTATTTTTAATTCTGTTAAATTCATTCTCTGGTATTCGATAAGCAAGAAAGTTCTGTACATACCCAATATCTTTTTCAAATTTAAACTTATTGTAACGATGAAATTGTATGCGGTCTGTACTAGCAGCGAAGCGTGCTCGTTCCAATATGCTATGAATCCTTCTGCCTACGTACGGTTGACGAAATCTTTGGGAATAATTCTCATCTCCCGACATCTGCACAGGAATGTCAAGCTATTCTTGGTTCGTGCAAGCTTCTTATACAAGTCCTCTAAGTCCCTAAACGCTTTGGTTACTGCAGTCCCATTGCTGATTTCTAGTTGTTTTCTGAAGGATACTTGTGGCATATTTTTCAATGTTTAAGGAAATAACACCACACTTTAAAGGAAATCGCTGTATATTCCAAACGTTTCTTTGGTCGCATTTTTGGCGAATGCACTATCTTATAAGAAAGTCGCACCTAGGAGCGCCACTTAAAGTTCTGAAGATCTCCCTTTCAAATTCTTCCAATTTGAAAGAAACTTTATGATTATATGATCTTTAGAAATTTCTGTGCTACCTTGTATATTACAAATAAAATTCTCTTAGTTACGTCAAAAATCAAATAATAAACATTGTCAAATATTTAAATTTACATCTTGGAATTGTACCTTTTTAATCCGTAGTTTCTTAGCCATTGACAACGGGGTCTGATCTAGACCCCGAAACGTTTGGAATATACAGCGATTTCCTTTAAAGTGTGGTGTTATTTCCCAATAAACACTTAGACATTGAAAAATATGCCACAAGTATCCTTCCTTCAGAAAACAACTTCAAATAAGAAGTTCAAGAATTGGCCAGAATGGCGCAAGTGTGACGACAGGGGATGTTATAAAGTTAACAATTGTCAACGGATTGAAATGCACAAATCCTACATTTAGAAGTGAAGTGTCTGAAAAAGTGAGAATGATTTAATTATTCGTAAATATAACCTCGAAAATCTGATATGTGAACTTCTCTTTGTAAACGATTGTCTCCGTTTTTTGTAATCTCTCCAAGTGATATCAGTTTATACTTCGTTAATTGTGATATAAATTAATAAGTGTGTACCCTAGTTTTGACTTTTTGTAAAACTCAGTGATTTTATAGTTATAATTTAGTTATAAAACTTTTTGAAATAGTTAAACAATTGGAAAAATTTGTATATTTGTAATATTTTTATACTTGTTAAGAAATAGATGTTTGTGAATTAGATGTTAATAAAAATTATTTATTTTTACATTCATGTGTTCGTATTACATATTTATTTTGAAAAGTGTCCCTTTACAAAGTTGGTGTTTCATCTTCCTTGTTCACCTTTCTCTGGATAAAAGGTAATTAAAAAGTCTTTTCATCACTGAATAAACTGCTATAATTTAGTTCTCTTCTGCTATCATTATGGAATAAATGTCACTTGCATTTTATTCTAGAATAGTTTCTTTTTCAAGGATTCTAACATTTTCACACACTGGTACGCCAGGTGAATGCCCCTGGGAAAATATCTTCAGAAATTTGTTGAAGTTCTCGAGTTGGTGGACAATGCCATAATCAGCTTAGTAATTATATAATATTGAGTTCTTTAGAGTTTAATTTATGTAGGATATTTATCTTGACTCCTAAAAAATGTGCAAATAAAATTTGTAAGTCATTTTTATCTATGTACAAGGTATTTCACTGATTTAACACTTTATTAATGTTAAATATTAATCTGGTTGTTTAACTGTAATGGTTAAATTTGCATTTGTTGAATGTGAATTCTTCACATTAACCTAATTTTATTCAGGTAGGTCTGTTCGTAGAAAACTGATTTCTACACAAATCCCCGGTCCTTCCAGTGACTCCCCCAAATTGAAACCATTTTGTGGACACTTTTTCTTACACAGAGTGTGTCCTCCTTTACTCAACCCTCCATAATTCTTATAGGTGTCCAGTCACTAACCTAAAAATTTCCCGATTTTTCCCGAAAATGTGACGGTGGACTATTTGTTAGTATATAGACAGCCTTCTCTCAAGAGTGCTTATTTTTTACATACATACATACATACATTTTCCACAAAATCACAGCTAAGTTCTTTAATGTAAAACAAGCAACACAGCAAAAGCTGGTTATCTATAAGATTTATCCGTGCATACCACAACGGCATCCTGCTATTTGACAACACAAATGTCAAATAAATTAATGGACCTAAAACGATACTATTGTCACGTACCTTTAGCATTAAAGTCTATCGTTGCAGCAAAATGGCCCTATTGTCAGAGCTTCATTCAAATATTGAAATTGCGGTTGGGACACATAACGGAGACGCCCAATCTTATCCCTCGTGATTATATTTTGTTGGCTTTTCTAAGTCGCCAATATACACAAATCGTAGAGGACTGCAGCTGTTAAAGCGATATGATAGACGTGACGTAAATACAAATAGAGTGGATGTGATCTAGGTTGGCAGTTAGCAATACCGATAATGGCAAAACATTATTTTATATGTATAGAAATTGTTGATTATTCTTAAATTTACAACTTGCGGCGTTTGCTTTAATCAAATCTGAACATCAAATTCTGTGTTATATATTATTTAGTATATAGTAAGGGTGTAAAGGTCAGAATTATTCTTCGAACAATTGGAGATGTCAAAATGACGCAAGGACGTCAAAAGTTGGTATTTTTCTAAAAGAACTGCGTTACATTTCACAGTGAAATACATCTCTAAATAATTTTTTGTTTTAATTCTTAATCATTCTAGTTATTATGACCATTTTAATATTACAAACATTTTTTAATCTATAGTTGTTATAAGACAGTGTCTATACATGAAATATTTTCTAAAATTTTTGGTTGTGGTGTAAATTGACATCAATTCACAATTTACAAACAACAATTGCTAGAATTTTGTATGTCTGTCTGCTTGTCTGAACATGCATCAGCAAAAACTGCTGCACAGATTTTGTTAAATTTTGGTGTAGAGGACCTATAGTACCCCGGTTAATATAGAAAATACTTTCTATTGGGAGAAAATATCACATTTCGAAGGCAAAATAGAGAAAATGTGAAAATACACACTTTATCCTATCTAAATGCTGTCTGTCGGTCTGAACACACCTCACACAAAAACTACTGGAGGGATTTGGACAAAAATTGGTGTCGAGGTAATTAAGCACCTGTATTAACTAATATATAGGATACTCTCATGGAGAGAAAATATCTCATTTATATCTTTTAAGTGATCTTTTTTAAAAAAATGGGAACTTTTAGACAATATGTAAAAAACTACCCCTACCTATACACACGAGTAAGTTGTATGGAGATAGTTTGAATTTCACAAATATTCATAGGCTACTTTTTCCAAAACTCAACCCTAAGAAGATGAAATGCGGTGGAGAGGATATCACTGTTTGTACAGAAAAACTCAAACCAATGATACAAGTTTGATAAAACTTTGCCGGCACATAGATAATATCTGAGACACATATGATTAAATGATTTCTTTGTAAATTTCCAAACGAAATAAAAAAATACGGTAAATGTTGTTAGGACAACTGATATACGAATCTCTGCACCTATTAATATCTTATGAGGTAACTATTATTTGTTTATTTGTGTTTGTAAAATGTAAAAAATGTGAAAATGGTGACTGTTATGCCAAAATCCCATAAACGTCAATAATGTTAAAAATTCCAAAATTGTCAAAATTGATAAAATTGTCGAAACTGTCTAGAGCATCAAACCAAACAAATGTCAAAAATTTTACTGATTTTACCCATGCGAAGCAGGGCAGGTCGGCTACTCAATAATGTCACTTACACACTTGCTCAATGTGACCAATTCGTACTTCTCGGAATACAGTATACCATTCGGCACGATCCTGAAAGTGTATTTTTTGTTTTATTATTTAGTTTGCATCGTTAGCAAAAACCTTTCTTTTAAATATCCCCAACAGAAAACTCAAGAGGCTTCAAATCGGGTGAGGTCATTCAATGAAAAACCAGGAAGAATTAGCAGATAGTATAAAACCTGATATAACGAGTAGAACTGTTCAAGATGAAGACTAGCGGGATGGAGACTGCTGATAACTAACCTGCGATAAATGAGTTTAAAATATGTTGTATTTAATATGATAATGGCTCGAAAGCAGGAGCAGAAACGTTCTTATCATTACTTACCGGATCCCTTAGTGTTTTCTCCATAATTGCGTTTTGAAAGTATCATGGATTGTTTCTGCTGTGTTTGTCATTACTAGTCTTATAGTAGATTTGTCAATCATTATCTTAGTTTCCGTTCTAATATGTTTGATTCTCAATATTGTGTTATCTAGGCAACCTGTCTATTTGATGTCGGCATTTGGTCTTTTACTTCTATTTATCTATCTCCTTAGCTGATTAAGGTGATTCTCAGAGAGGTGCCTTCCATAATTTATCATCAAACATCAAACTCTAGCTTACATTTAACCGGTTCTTTGCTAATGACAAGTTTTTCGTGTTCTGAACTGAGATTACCATATTAAACTTTTTGTTATTTTTTGAGCTTGTAAACCAATATTACCAGTTCATTTTTACTTCGTTCTGTATTATCTCATCTATTATGAGATTGAAGAGTAGGGGGCTTAAGAAGTTCTACTGTCTTATGCCTGTACCTGCCTCTATCTTCTCGGTGAGTTGTCTATCTATCTTGCCCTGTATTGTGTTGTTCTTGAACGCACCTTCAATTGTATTAGTAATAATGTATTGCGCTATTTGTCAATTGTTTACTAGGTGAATCACGTCTTTATCTGATTACTGAAGTTAAGTATACTGTAATGTTTTTATTTCTACAATCAGGTTCAGTTCAGATATTTTTAGGATTTATTTATAAATAAACTCACTATAATTTATTTCCACTACTTTAATTTATATTCACAGAACTATTTACAATTTATCTTTACTATACGGAAATCGAATACTGAATGAATCCTATCGCCAGTTGTCTGTTTATATATTTCGGATTCGAAATATTGGATGAATGCCGGTTCCAGGAATTATCGGATGAATTCCCGTCACATTGCCCCCTCCTTAACACTATTTCGTACCAGAATGTCCCAGAATCCTTCCTGGTGTGGCGATATTTGCTGGACTCTCCATTTCGACAACGGGAAGTTTGGGGGAAGTAACAGTCAACGATCTTCGAATCTGGGTTGCGAATATTGAGACAGCATACAAGGATGTCGATGCCACTGAATCGAAAGACCGCCAATTTTATTAAGTTCTTCTCCATCATCACAGTCCTCATTTCTACCAGAGTCTTCCGAAGTTCGCTATATGTTGGCTTGTCCTGCGAGAATGTTTTCGTTTCCAAATAGAAAATATCTCTGATACCCACTGGTTGTTTATCTTGGAGATAAAGGGCCTTCCCTATCACTGGATTTTGCTCCCTTAGCTTCTGGAAGTGGTCGTATTTCTTTGCAAACTCCTTGGCTATTCCTCTAGACATCCAGAGATCTCGAGACACACAAAGAACCAGGGAATATTCTATAGGCACCTCAAACAGGTCTCGGGATTCCACTCTGATCACGTCGTGCTGCACTTTCTGCCCATCAGAGTACAGTGCCATAAACTATTCGAAGGTCACTTCGTTATCAGGTGGTTGGATGCTGCGAACTGGCTAACTTGTTGAAATGTACTACTATGGGTTTTCCTTGAGGTAGCTTCCTTATCCTGTAGAGAAAAAATGTTGATTCAGTTTACAATTTGGTAAGGCCCCTCTCAAGATCTCTGTAGCTTGAGCGAATATTTTTATTTTTACAATCGGGTTCAGTTCACCATAATTTATTTCCACTACTCTAATTTATATTCACAGAACTATTTACAATTTATATTTACTATGCGGCAATCGAATATTGAATGAAGCCTATCGCCAGCTGTCCGTATTTATATATTTCTTCTCCAAATTCTCCAGAAGGTCAAGGAATCGTCGAGATAATTTTCTTTAAGTGCTCTCGAAGATTCGAGGAAATTCGACGAACTTGTGTTAGCGCCAGCCGCCGGCCTCGAGTCGACAGACCAACATTTCGGATTCCCCGAAATATCGGATGAATGCGGATTCTAGGAATTCTCGGATGAATTTCCGTCACAATCCGGTGTACTGAAGTAACGAATGTAAGTATCGATTACCCGGAACCGAAGTAAAGATTAGTAACAATTGCTTAGTATTAACGGTTATCGGATCTCTAATGACAACTCATGTCATGACGTGACAGTAGTTCTTATGAGATAAATATTTCCCCATACAGAAAGACAAATGTTGAAAATTTACGGCCTAACTTCCCTAATAGAACAGGATATGCATATGGTACAGTCGAAAGATATATTGTTTTTAGAAACACAAAGTAAAAAAACAAATGATAGTATTGATCTTAAAGTTATTAATATTTTATATACTTCTAATAATGAGTACAATCTGTTTTTTGTTATTTTATTTAAAAAATATATCAACAATTAAATCAATATTTTTGCCAAATTTCGATTTCTTAAGTAAACCAAAGTCTTTATTTCTGATTTGTTATTGAATTTTTATTCAATAAATTCTCTGTACTGCTTCTTTTTTCACCACATTAGGGAAATTCATTAAAAAGTTTTCATTCCAACGAAAATAACTTGAGGTAAACTCATCAAATTATTAATGAAGTTTTGAATGGGCTCTTATGAAAATCAAGACTCTCATGAAATTAATTAGCGAAAAATATATTGATTTTTTTAAAACATGTTTAGCAAGTACGGTTTTGGATAATTCTAATGTTGCCATCCAGATATATTTCATAATAACTGGGGAAATGAATACATCGAACTGAACTTCAAGGTGTCAATTAAGTCCCGGGACGGCTGAATATTTGCTAAAGTACTTAGTTTCTGGAAAGGGTCAATGTCATTCCTTTAGTAACTTTGACCAAGGAATCCGATGGTGAACTTGTATTTGACCTTGAACCTCATTTTTGAGGTTATTTTGAGGTCAGTTAAGTTTTTTAAATGAGAACCCCTATTTTTTATTGCAGAATCGGAATGAGCGGGAAATTTTACGTCCGGAAATTTATTGAGTTATGAGGTTAATGACTTCTTAAAAATCTCGCGAGTTCAGTGGTAAAACAAAACAAAGGGTCATACCCTAGGAAATCAATAGTGACCTTGGACTTGACCTTACACCTCATTTTCAAGGTCATTTCAAGGTCAACCTCATTTTTTCATATAGAAACCCTTATTTTTGATACCGAATTCAAAAGGAGCGAAAAATTTTACATATGGATTAGAACTCAGCGGCCCCCAAAACCCCCGAGTAAGACATTTCCAGCCAAAAATGTGCTATTTCTATGATTTTGATCGGCCGTCTTGGATTGGAAAAAATTAAAATTTCGTTAGTTGACTCGAACTCAGCGACCTCCAAAATCCCCGATTGAGAAATGTCAATCCAGAAGAAGTCATTATTCGACCTCTATTTGACCTCTAGTGGTTTACCTCAACCTCAAATCTCAATACATGTCCGGGCGTAAAATGTCCCGTTCTTTCCCATTCCGCAATAAAAAATAGGGGATTTTATTTAACAAAATGAGGTTGACCTCATAATAACCTCAAAAATGAGGTTCAAGGTTAAATCCAAGGTGACCATCGGATTCCTTGGTCAAAGTTACTAAAAGAATGACCTTGACCTTTTCCACAAATGAAGTACTTTAGCAAATATTCAGCCGTCCCGGGACTTAATTGACACCCGGTATATTGCTCCCAAACCATAATTTATTAAAACATTTTTGAATTTGATAGTCGCAGTTGTTAATATTGTACACATCTTTATATGTAAATCTGATTCTGCTTCAAATGTAGATGAAACAACGAATTAAACAAAGGATAAATAGAATATACTCGGCTGGTGAGCCAAGGATTGACTTTTAAAAGTACAGGAAACCTGGTATTTTAGCATAAGCAACGTAAACTATTTTTCGATATAATTCGCATATGTGAATAAAACCTTTTTATAAAAATGTTAGAAGCAAAACTAAAACTAGTTCATTGAAATTTTGCGTGAATCCGTAAAATGAGGTGGCAGATAATTATCACAGAACATTTATGTTTTCGAGGGCGCAGATTACGAATATATAATTACTTTTTATCGCAAGCTTACAATAAGGGGGGAAATGTCCCAAAACAACTCCAAAACAGGGTTTTTTACAGTATTCCCGAAAACTACAATGAATATGAAAAAAGTAGCTCGACCATCGTGTTCCTTGTAAAATTTCACATCGAAAACATGTAGTAAGTTATACAGAATCAATGAATTGTC
Source organism: Octodonta nipae (assembly GCA_034190945.1). Taxonomy (NCBI): domain Eukaryota; kingdom Metazoa; phylum Arthropoda; class Insecta; order Coleoptera; family Chrysomelidae; genus Octodonta; species Octodonta nipae. Next base: position 31,498,690 of record CM067222.1, read on the forward strand.
GTGCAATTATTTAAGTTTTCAATTTAATTAAATTTTTGGAATGCACGCAAAGTGCGCATAGACACTTAATTATGCGAATATGCATCGTCTGATGATTAACAGAACTGTCTGTTTATGTAAAATTTTTGGAATTGCTGTTTGTATTTGAAGTACATCGGGTTTTCTCGGAGTTGGCAATTGTGAAATTAATATTAATTTAATGTTAAGAAATAGTCATGTTTGTGTTTAAGGATAGCAAAAATAGTTGAAAATTTATTTACGGAGGAAAGTACAATTATTTCAAAAATGTCCTGTAAAATAGTTCAAGATCAGCTTTTACTTATTTACTTAATAATAATATTACCGGATTCTTTATTAGACACTGTGTAATGTGGAATACTATATGATATAGTCCATAAGAGCCAGCGTTTGGCAGACTTACAGTAGTTTAATAAAGCCTATATTTTATCCATTGACTCTCGTATACCAGCTGAACATGAAATGAAGGTTCACTATGTTCAGCGGAGGTCCAAATAGATTTGTTGAAGTATCAAAGACGTTACAAATGTGACCGTGCTCATTTTAATATTAATGTTGTCACGGACAACCGGAATATTGCCTTTTTTTGTTCCACAAAAACCCAATATGAGAAAAAAGTAATATATATATTGACTATTAATTGATATTACTGAAATAATTCAGTTAATTTCGTTCCACGCCTTTAATATATATTTCAAATTCAAAAACCAATATTGATATTTTTTTGTCTATAGCAATAATTCTCCATGTGCGTAATCTTCAAGTATATTCATTTGGACCGGAAATTTATGATTTCGTCGACTATCTTCAATAACGAATGAATAAAAAAACATTATCATTAGTAAAATATTCAAATAATAATAACACCTCAAACACGTTATTAAAATACTATACGGGATCCCTTAGTATTCTGAATAGAAGCAATTCCGATTGACAAATCTTTATGATTTCTTGGAGTGTCTACGCACAAAGGACGTGTATTACGAAAGTAATGAAGTGAAATAAAAACTTAAATAATTGTACAATTCGTTGATTTTGTATAACTTACTACATGTTTTCAATGTGAAATTTTACAAGGAACACCATGGTAGAGTTACTTTTTTCATATTCATTGTAGTTTTCGGGAATAATGTAAAAAACCTGTTTTAAACCCTGTTTTGGAGGAGTTTTAGGGCATTATTGCAAGCTTGCGGTAAAAAGTAATTACAGATTCGTAATCTACGCCCTCAAAAAAATAAATGTTCTGTGTTAATTATCTGGCACCTAATTTTGCAGATTCAGGTAAAATTTCAATGGGCTATTTTGCCTGATTTGTATATTGTGTGATACTTATATGTGTTTGGAGATGTTTCAACTCCAACTCTCGAGTCGTTGTCAATTGCTTTGTATTGCGTTTCGAGTTTTTTTCTACAAAAATTTCGCTTTGATTTTGACTTTCTTGTTTTTCAAAAAACTGAGACTGACAATCTCTTCGAAATTACTAAAATCTAAAAAGTGGAAAATAATTAACAAACCATAACACAATAACTATTCTTGGGTACCTAAACCTAAGGTGCTCATTCGCTTCAAATTAATTACATTCCTATCTAGTATATTTTTGAAGTCGGTGCCAAGCAAACGTAAAATCTTACATTGGTCACATATCTACTAAAACCTAGATCGTTGTTTGGCATATCAGGAAGGGGTGCCATAAAATTTTTTACAACGTGATTAATTGTTTTCCAGAAAATCGTAAAATAGTTATTATAAAACTGTCCTTCTAGGAATCTCCACTTATTTTTCAATAATTTAAATTGTATTATATTACGATAAGTGGCAAGCTTGAACCGGGTAAAAGTCTTCAAGAATATTGACAAACGCTCCCCCTAATTATATTCTTGTGTATTTTTTTTAATTTTTATTCATACGTACATGTTTCGATTATAGGTGCTGAGAAATCTTCAACGTATAGTGAAATTTGATAAAATAAATAAAAATAGGAATAAAATACATACATTATCTTCTCAATCAATCGTTCTAATGATTGGCGACGTGAAAATAACAAAAGAAATATATCAGGGTCAAGTGAATAATGAAATATTCAGATTACCAGGACAACTCAGGAGGTTATTGGATGAACCAGGTTAGGTCTCTAATGAAAAGTGGCATGTTGTGTATATGACAAGACTATAACATATTTATTTATTTATTTGTTTCAATTTCAATTACAATTACAATTTCAATTACAATTATTTCAATTACCATTACAACAATTTGTGTTTGATCGGTAATTCTGACACCTAAGTGCTATTGCACTTGTATGTGTCATCATCCCCACCATTACAAGCAAAAGAATAATATAAAGGCATAACCTATCCTACGGACAAAAATAGAAGACTGAAACATATTAAAAATCTGAATAATAATAAAAACTAAAACTAAACTAAAACTAAATGTTAAATATTTCTTTTAATATATTATAGTTAGTAAAGATGAATTTCCTACATACTTTGATGAAAACTTTACTATTTCGAGTATTTTTTATATCTCTAGGCAGCATATTATAAAATTTTGGACCCAAGAAGGTTGCAAACTTTAGATTAATATTATTATGGTTAATAGGTATTTGAATATTTCTATTTGCTCTACTTCGTGTATTGTATATATGTTTAACATAACTAGATGTATTGTTTGCTTTATGCATATATGAACAAACAATTAGAATATACAGCGATCTAATATCTAAAATGTCTTCAGAGTAAAGTAGATATGTGTGATACATTCTGCTTTTCCTATTAATAAGTTTTAAAATACAGTTTTGAATTGTTTTCAATTTATGTATTGAATTGTTATACTTGCCACCCCATACTAAAATTCCATATCGTATAAGAGATTCTATAAAAGTCCTATACACAATTTTTAAGGATTTGACACTTAGAAATTCTCTCAAAAGATAAAATTTATGTATCAGTTTACGAATTTTATTGGACAAATAATCAACATGAGGGGCCCCACTTAAGGTGTCTATCTATAATTATGCCAATGTATTTTGTATGGGATGTTTCTTGTATAGTATGATCATTTATCCTTATATCAGGAAAGTTAGGTCTATTTGCAGATGTTAAAGATACACGATATAATTAGTTTTGCTCCAATTTAGTGATAGTCTGAACGACTGCAGCCAGTTTTGTACGCTTAGGAATCCATTTATTGATTTGGTTTTTAATTCATCCCAAGTTTTTGCTTCAAAAACAAGAGCAGTATCATCTGCATACGAAATTGTTAATCCACCCGTGTCCAATTGCAGTAAAGAGTTTATATATGTTATAAACAGAATTGGACCTAATACGGTGCCTTGTGGTATCCCTATTTTAATTTTTTGTTTCTGACTAAATTTTTTATTTACTTTAACTATCTGATATCTTTCATTCAGATAACTTTTCATCAGTTCCAATACTTTGCCTCTAATACCGTAATGTTCTAGTAGTTTGGAATAGGGAACAGTGTCAAAGGCTTTAGCTGAGTCAATAAAATACTCAAACACTTGTTACCATTATTTAGGGTTTTGACAATTTCAGAAACCAGATCAAGCATTGCATCACTTGTGCTACAGTTCTTAATGAAACCATATTGTTTATTAGAAAGGATGGAGTTGGTTATTAAAAAATCATATAATCTATCTTTTAAACTTTTTTCAAATAGTTTGGCAAAGTTGCTAATGAGGTGTGTAGTTTCTAATATCTTCAGGCGATCCAGATTTATGTATGGGGGTAACAATAGACATTTTAAAAATACTTGGAACAGTACCAGTTTAGAAAATTAAGTTAATAATATGTAGTAAGACATCCATTATTTCCAAGTGAGTTTGTTTTATAATTTCTCCCGAAACGCCATCATATAAGAATATATTATTAGTGTAACTGTCATACAAGAATTAAAATTTATAAATTATGAATACGCACTGCAAGTTGGTGAGCTGTAAATATTTTCTTTCAAAAATCATTTGTTGTTTTTGAAGGTCTGTATGCGTTGTCAGTAACAGTATAATTGAAAAGTTTTACGGGTTGCTTGCTTTTTGTGAGTTACCGAAGAAAGTATTTAAAATTGATATTTAATTAATTTGTATATGTCTCAACTCACTGGGCTAATTTTTCCTAAACAAACGAGGTATCAGGTAAAAGAATTATAATTACGGGCACACGGTTTGTTTAAATGAGCAAAACAGTGATATTTCAGAGGCGTTAAATGTTAGAAATCAATACAAGGTGAAAATAAAAGAAAACCCTCTACAACTATGTCCCTATTGTCTAATACCTAAAAAATATAAATATAAAAATTAAAACGTGTAAGGGCATATGCTCTTTGTTGATAAATTTCCTTCATGTACTCATTATTTGGGAGTTATTAGAATTTTATTATATTTGGTTTAATTTGGAAATTAATTAATTTAAGATAAACAAGTTATGCAAATGTGTTTAATGAAACGTACTAATTGTGTTAGTGAAATCATTGTTTCGTATAGGTTGCAAATAGACATAAATACCAGGAATTACTTTAGGTGAGCACACACAAGTTCAAATTCCAATTTTCAGTTCCTCTCGGTAGTTTATTATTATTCACAATTTAGTAAAGGAAATAACTCTTGTTACAAACCATATCATATCTTCTCTACAGTAAAAATTATTTAACTTCACTTTTTGATCAAGTTACGTTGGTTCAAAACATTAATTGAGTCCTGCCTTCTGGAGTACTATAAGGTTATATAAGGTGCTTACAATTCATGCAAAAATCCTATAGTTTCCTAGGGGATTTTCCTGTGAAATTTTGATTTTCCAAAATAAAAAAACCTACGTCTGCGACGATTTTCTGAGTTTTGCCATGTTAATAAAACGATTTTACCCAGAAAATTTTTTTGGCAGGAGGGTAGTAATGGGTCTAAGAGTTGAAATCGATATATAAACATTTATAAAATATATTTAATTTTGAATGATTATCTTAGTCCTGCCAATCAAATTAACCAAACATATTTATATCGAAATAACCCAAAAAAATTGGCACAACGCCTCCTAGGGAAAAATTGTGCAGAAAATTTTCATCTTTATTCTGTTTTTCCAGAAATGTGCCTAGCAGGCTTTTTTGGTCATTTCGATATAAATATGTTTGATTCATTTAGTTGAGAAGACTCAGAACATCATTAAAAAATAAATAAATTTTTTACATGTTTATGTATCGATCCCTTAGACCCACTACTACATTCCTGCCAAAAAAAAAAATTGGTAAAATCGATGGTCACCTCTCGTTTTATTAATATGGCACCTACTTTTTTTTGTTTTGAAAAATCTAATTTTCACAAGAAAATCCCCTAGGAAACTCTAGGATTTTTCCATGAAGGTACTTACACCTCAGAAAATCGTGGTGAAATTTTTAATTCAGATCTCTCGGTCTATAAACAGAACTCAAATTCATCAAACGAAAAGCCGCCTTCTCAATAATTTGTCACATTGGTCTATCTTGAAAATATTTTCAAAATAAAAAAACCTACGTCTGCGACGATTTTCTGAGTTCTGCCATGTTAATAAAACGATTTTACCCAGAAAATTTTTTTGGCAGGAGGGTAGTAATGGGTCTAAGAGTTGAAATCGATATATAAACATTTATAAAATATATTTAATTTTGAATGATTATCTTAGTCCTGCCAATCAAATTAACCAAACATATTTATATCGAAATAACCCAAAAAAATTGGCACAACGCCTCCTAGGGAAAAATTGTGCAGAAAATTTTCATCTTTATTCTGTTTTTCCAGAAATGTGCCTAGCAGGCTTTTTTGGTCATTTCGATATAAATATGTTTGATTCATTTAGTTGAGAAGACTCAGAACATCATTAAAAAATAAATAAATTTTTTACATGTTTATGTATCGATCCCTTAGACCCACTACTACATTCCTGCCAAAAAAAAAAAATTGTTAAAATCGATGGTCACCTCTCGTTTTATTAATATGGCACCTACTTTTTTTTGTTTTGAAAAATCTAATTTTCACAAGAAAATCCCCTAGGAAACTCTAGGATTTTTCCATGAAGGTACTTACACCTCAGAAAATCGTGGTGAAATTTTTAATTCAGATCTCTCGGTCTATAAACAGAACTCAAATTCATCAAACGAAAAAGCGCCTTCTCAATAATTTGTCACATTGGTCTATCTTGAAAATATTTTCATCTAGATTTTATTTTTTTGAGTTCCTTCAGTAACGGTTCAAGAGTTTAAACAAATCCTTGCTAAGAAGACCCCAATCTCTTACAGCAATTTTTTTATTTGAAAATATTAACTGAGTTAAGAATAAATTTAGCTTGCTAGTTTCTTTTTTGTGGTACTTGAAAATGACTCGGACAGTGAAGATAAGCGACCACCGGCCAGCTTTCGGAGAAGAAAAAAACGGATTAAAGTCCAAAATGCTCCATTAAATCGCCATAAACAATGCAAATTCTTTAATGGATATATTGTCATTTTACAGAAAACCTTTTCAAGAAGTAAACTTTTAAAATACTTCCGCACATGGGTAAAAGATTTTTTTGGTGTAATATTCTCTTCAATCATATAATAAAATAGAAAGAGAAAATAATAATGCATATTAAAAAAGGAATCCTACTAATGAATCAAAATGAAAACAGTTTAGACATTGTGTAATCAATAACAAATTTCTGACATTTCTTGACATTTAAATTTGGAAATATATTTATGTGACAGCTCGAAGTTTCCTTGGACTTCCATCGTCTGATCTCACAACGTTTCATTAGCTTTGGATCTACTATCGTAATCAGATGAATGATGGGAAAGTCAGATTACCCGTTGTATTTTTACCCTTACCCGGTGATGCTCATTGGGTCACTTAATCCCCTGTCTTGTCCAATAAGTGTAACCGGACCTGGCGATTGGTTGTCGGCGATGCGTAGCGGCAGTGGCTCAAGAAGAGGTCTCCAAACGTTTTTAATTTGGACGCTGGGCTCGCTGATTATATTCTCATTAGAGATAATGTATGCCGTCTCGATGAAATTTTTTTACACCACTACTCTTCCTCGTCAATTACTCTTGGCTGGTCCCACTTGATCTTGTGGTGTTCGATCCATGCGTCCATGCTAATCCAAATTTTGTTAGCTCTCCCCTTTCAGTAGCTATTCAGTGCTCCTTAACCCTGGTGATCAGTGGTACCTTAGTCTCCCCAATGTAGATATTCCTACATTCATGCTGTATATACAGTTTTTTGGTACTGCAGGATAATCCGGCTTTGTTTTTGTGATCATGCTCCTCAAGATGTTCTTACTCTTGAAAACCATTTTGATACCATATCCGTGTCCAATACGTGTGGTTTCTCCAGTTGTTGAAATGCCTTGTTAACGTGTTACATTGTCTACCTGCTGCAGACATATTTATATTATATTTAACTTTGACGTTTACAGACTTTTGTCTTTATTTTTCCCAATTGCTGCAAAATTGTAGGCTTTGCGTTACACAAAATGTATGGAAACACCTCTGAATCTACCTTAATAAATAATAATTTATAATTCATTTAATAAAAGAACTGACTTAATATAAATCAAAATTAAAACTGTTATTATAAACGGTATTAGAGCATATACTTCTGGAAGTAGCCTGCAATGCTCAAATACCGTGACAAGTCTAGGAAGAGAGGGCAATAAAGAGAACATTATGATATCTTACTTGGCGGTTGGAAGCAGTCCATGAACTACATACTGCGCGTAATTCATTGGAAGCAGCTCTCAATCGAGTGAAATAGCGTCTTGCTCTCTTATTACCTTTCCTCCAGTCTTATAACAATATTTGTCCATTGCAAGCTACCTCCAGAAGTATAGGCTTTAAGTGTACGATCGATAGTATCTTATGACATATCTGGACATGTATTTTTAGAGATTTTACTTTGACGTTTACCGTTTTTTGGACATACTTTTTATGTTAAAGACAAATATTCGGAATTCGAAGTTGGAATATATATTTGTAAAATACATTTTAAAATATTCAAACTGAGTAATATTGGATTGTGGCTGATACTTGTTGTAAATTGATGATAAGAAACACAAAAACGAAAATATGCACTTCAAGATTTACACTTTATTTTGACACGACACGTGTTTCGGCAAAATTCTTATTCTAACTACACCATTATAGATATATATTGTAATTTACCTAAATAATTACACATTTAACTAATTATTTAATATCTGAATATTTGTATTTGTTAATTTCTAGGGAATCCAATAAATTTATTTTACGGGGATTATTTTCTAAATGTAAAATTTTTACATTCTCATTTAAGTTATGATTATCCTCTATTAAATGACGTGCATAATAAGATTTATTATACTGTGCTAAATAACTTCTTTTGTGTTCTCTACTACGGGCATTAGAAATTTCTGAATGTCCTACCGATATACAGCTTAATCGCAGTTAATTTTGTACACCCCGGATTTACAATTATTATCTACTCACACTACATTCAAATAGATACTGATGATTTGGTAACCTCCTCCTTTTTGAAAGTCCCTTGAAAAATAAATAAAAAAGGCATAATAAACGTTAAAACAATTCGTGACTAATGTTAGGGGTATTGCAGCCTTCCTGGGGCTCCAGCTAGAATATTCGTAGATTTCTTGCAGAACCCCATCCCAAATTTCTGGTGTTTGAGGCATACTTTTCGAAGTACCTTGGCAGAAGTGATCAGTTATCCAAACCGGGTTTATTTCCCCATATATATATATATTTAACGAATTGAAGTCACTTCTGCATTTATCTAATTCACCGTACTTATGAAACTGAGACATCACACAATATAACAGTATGCGTATCACACACATACACAACAATAACCTCTTTAGAATGCTCAAATGATTACTATCCTGACGAGTTCAACTCTAAATACATAACTGTCATTTAAAACGAAAATATTGTATAATATGATAATTTAATTTGCATAAAATATCAAGATAATGTCACAAACCAGTTAAATTTATAGTTTCAGTGTGCTTACGATACAACACTAACTCTAATTACCTTGTGAATAAATGAGTTTGCAATAAAAGTCGTTTCAGTCGACATTTTATATAAAAAAATCCAATTAAAATCCAAATATAATAAATAATTTTAAGTTTTGTTCTTTATTTCAAACTTTGATGTATAACAGACATGAAAGTATTGGTATCAAATTATTAGTTTAATCCACTGCTTTTATGATTATAAAATCGTATTACAAAAATAAAGTTTCTGCAATACTTTCCAACTCAAAGATGAAAAAGTGGTTTAATACATAAAGTTAGATTTATTTGAAGAGTATATAATAGCAAGTAAAACTGTAATGAAGTTGGAGAAAATTTATTAAGGAGTTGAAACTAGAATTAAGTGTAAGAAAACTTTTTAAAAAGAATGAATTTAAAGAGGTTATTAAAAAGTACATTATTAAGAAAATCAAATTCGCTCAAGAAATATGAAACGGCATAATTAACTTACATAGTTCAGTAAAATGACTTCTTTAAGGTATCTAAAGTACTTAAAAAATATATTTATTAGGTATTATCACCTTGATTTGTATGATGTAAAAGTAATATACTTATAAAAACAAATGTTTATGACCCAAGTTCACTAGTCACTAAGATATAAAGAGCGAATGTACAAAACAGACCATTTTTTATGGATGTGACGATCCGTTTCAAAATAAACATAGAACCCTATTACTTAGAAGTGATAAATACTGTCTATTCCAAAAGTATGGATACTGGTGAAGATTATTCTTTTGGGTTCAATTACATTTTTTTACACTCACTATAAACGTCTTTCTTTGACCAAAACAATTCACAATACTTATATAAAACAACAACTATGACTAGTACCGAACAGATGTTCACTGCGTGGCCATCCACTAAATTTATATCTTTCCCATCAGACAAGCGCGTTTTTATATCCTCACAGTGGATCGAGATGTTTCCATGTTGAGCTCCAAAGCGTTTTTAATCAACAACGGTATTTGCAGGAATCCCTTTCTGCTCAGCATTGTTTATTTAACTGGTTTAACTTTTACTTGGGATGATTAATTTCTCGATGGTTTCGTACTTTAGCAGCGTAAACTAAAATGGTGTAACAATATGAGGAAAGAACAGGGCATACACCCATTAACGAAAGCACATTTTCGGACTAGCATTCTAGCCTCGATCTTTTTTAGGCAATTCTACCTGTTCTTTTGTTGGGTTGCCTATTTATATTACACTATCATTCTAAATTTTCCGGAGTCAGCTGGCGATTTTTCTCTTGTAATTCTTACTACCTTTTCATCTGCCTTTCTGCTTATGTAATCATTCCAGTTGCTTTTTCTTTTCACTACGCAGTGGTTTAATCTTTCATCACTCCTTAATCGATCTCTTTCCATTAATCTTCTTAGATTTCTCTGTCGTCTCTAGCATCTTTTGTGAAGTGTCAGATCCTGTTTCTGCCATATATGTCACTACTGGTCTACTGAGGATTTACTGAGCTATAATAGCTCAGTAAATCCTTTTCTTAGTTTCCGTTCTAATATTTGATTCTACATAATGTTATTTAGACATCTCGCTAATCGGCTGACTCCATAACTGGTTGAGATAATTTCCACATAGCTGCTTTCCATAATATGTTTTTGCTGATGCTATCAATTTCTATCATACATCTAATCTGTTCTTTGCTAATGACAAGTGTTTTCATCTTTTGAGCTGAGATTTTCGTATTGAACATGTTTGCTACTGTGTTGACCTTGTGGTACAATCTTTTTAACTCATCTTCACTTTCCGAGATGAGAATAGCGTCAACTGCGTAGACGAGGCTCTCTATTTATTCGTTTCCCATCTTATAACCTTAACCTTTCTGCACGTTCTTTATTATGTCATCCATTGTGAGACTGAAGAGTAGAGGGTTTAAGGAATATCCATGTCTTATACCCGTTTCTATCTTCTTTGTGAGTTGTCCATCTATTCTTGCCTGTAGTGTGCTGGTCTTGTATATACATTTACTTCTCTTGATAATATCTAACAGTACTTTTATATTCTATAGAAGATGAACGACGTCCTTTGGCCTGAGTATGTCGAAGACTTTTTCTACCTCAGACGGATGATCGCCCGTCGATTTTATATGAAGCTTTCCCTGTTACTTGTCTCGTTACGAATACTGCATCTTACCAAGATCTTTCTATTCGGGAAACTTAGTGTTTGTCTTCCATAGTATTTTTGTTGGTTTAATTGTTTGGTTTGGATTTTTGTCGTATTTTTCAGCGGGGTGTTTAGGTGATTGATTCCTCTACAGTTTCGAGGTTCTTTTCCGTCACTTTTTTGAATAACCGAACTAGTAGACATGTTCTTTTGGATACTTAAAACTTTGTTAATGAATTGTGTTAACTGTGCTGTCATCGCTGTCCCACCGTATTTGAGTAGCTCGTATGCTATTACATCCTTGTGGGCAGACTTGTACTTCAATCTACGTTGCGCTTCCTCGACCTATGTATTGTAGTCCCTTCCTAGGTTGTGATTTTAAATGTTTCTATTTCAAGGAAACTTAAGGTCAACAAGAATCACTAATCTTTACACCCAAAATTAAAAGAACGGAAAATTTGACGTCCCGTGAAAGTTACGTAAAAATTGTAAAATCAAAGTCCATAAACTTCCAGGCAATTTGTACATATCTAATTGGGCACTAAAACAAAAAACGCACATTAATTTGATCTATGTTACTTTCTAATCTTCTGCCTTTCAAATAAAAAACGTCATGCACTCTGCCGGCTACTTACTAAACCCGAAAACACACACTGATTTCGGTGGTTGAAAGTTATGTTTTCACTAGAGGAACAATTAGAACATTTGCCTTACTGTTGCTTGTTCCCGACAATGTTCCAGTATTTCTAAAAGTTACTTTGTGTTACGGCAACAGACGTCAACTGTTTATATTTGTCGGCTGTTTCCAAACTGAGCGGTAAACTACATAAGGAAATTGTTAACATTAAGAAACATTTATGTGTTGCTCTCGCAGTGGAAATGGTTAGTCAATGTGATAATTTGTTTTGTGCATCTTCTATTTTGCTTGTTTGTAACTTGTTCAGTGAAGTAGTGTAAAAAATATTATTGTTATTATAGTTACATGCTTTTTAATTGGAGCTATGGCTTTGTTATTGATTTAATTGACGATTTTAGGTTTTTTGAATATTTTGATTTATTATAAATTTAAGAATGAGAAAAACGACCAGTAACTAGAATTATGTTCCAACTTGTTGCATATACCCTACATGAATCGTGAATTTTAATATTGCGCGGTACACGATTCATGTACGGTGGATGCATCAAGTTGGTACATACTAGCATTACCTATATCTTTTAGCTCACATTAATAGATTTATCAGCCATTTAATCTGAAAAACACTGATTTATAATTTTGTACATTTTTTTAACTTCAATTCTTTAACAGTGATTCAGTTTTGACAGAGACTTTTGCTTCAGTAAGTTTTTTTCTCGTCAGTGCAGGATTGTTCGGAATTTTTCTGAACGATAGTTGTGGTATCTTTGGTTTTTATTTTTTGTGAGTTCTCTGGGAATAACACCACATAAACATCAAAGTATGCATATTTTAAACAGTCCAAACGTTTCTAGGTCTAAATCAGATGCCGCTTTCAATGGTATCACCACAAATAAACAACAAATTCAACATCAAAGCCAATTTTTTTTTTTCGAAAAAACTTCGAAATATAAACACTAAACGATTGACAACGACTCCAGACTCGGAGTGGAAACTTCTCCAAACAGAAGTAAGTATAACACAGTATACAAAGTATTACTAATATACAGAAATACTGGTTGATCCTTTTGTAGACATTTCTTTCTATCTGAATAACTGAGAATAACACCACCAACTGAATTAAAAAAGCTGTATATTGAAAGAAATTACCAAACGTTTCAAGGTCGATTCTGACTTCGTTGTCAATGGCTTTAAAATATGTAATGAAAATGTAAATTCCAAATTGCAAGTTTGATTTATCAATTTACAATTTACATTTTCATTACATACTTTAAAGCCATTGACAACGAAGTCAGAATCGACTTTGAAATGTTTGGTAATTTCTTTCAATAAACATCTTTTTTAATTCAATTGTGGTGTTATCCCAAGAAAACTTAAAAATAACCAAGAACATGCCACAAATAACATTTAGAAGACAAATATCTTCCCCATCCGCGATCAGATATCGAATTTTCGTTAATTAATTAGTACAATATTTATTTATTTTAGGATAAGAGTCTATCGTACCAATTTTCAAACATGTTTCACTTTCACCAGGTATCAAATACAATTTTTGCAACATGTCTATTTGAAAATAAAAGTAGTGAATAATTTAGGATAACTGAATTTCCCCAACAGAGAAATACCTGTGTATTCATTTAAAAATAAGAATCTACTATACCAATTTTCACCACTTAATAGTTTCTTAACAAAATAGTGACAATTATTTTAATTCTCCTGAAATGTATAACCAATACTAATGATAACACAAGGAAACAGAAACAGAGATAGGAGATAACAAGAGACGGGAAGTATAATTCGTAAGAAGCTTTCGCTTCCATAGTTCAGTTTCCAAATGACTGCCGAACTTTTTATTTATACTGTTACATTGAAAATGAAATAAAGATCTATCTATTTTAAAAACCTTTGCCCTAATTTAATTTACCGTCACTTTTTTTAATATGTATTGGATTAACAACAGTTATTTTCAAGAATTGTCTGCAGATGTTGTGATATTTAAAAATCTGTTATAATTAAAATGACCTCGTTATATATTGCCAGAATATTAAATATGTGAAGTATGTTTCAAATAATCAAATGAAACCAATTTATATGTTTTCTATGACTGAATAGAGATAGAAAACATACATATAATTTTGTTTCCCTTGATCATAATGATTTACAATCATAAAGTAACGGCTTCTACAATCGAATTTTTAAGTATATTTTAAATATTATAATTCAATAAGTTATGTTTTAAATAGAAATTAACTTGCATGCCATATATTCCTCCGCAGTTATATTTAAATTAAGAATTACATTCCACATTAGGATTAATACTTGAGTCGTAACAAAAAAGTGACAATTATTTTCATTCTCCTAAAACTTCATTACTAAGCATGATACAAACAAAGAGAAACAGAGCCAGGGGAAGTATATTACGTAAGAAGCTTTCGCTTCCATCCGTTCAGTCTCAAATGACTACCGCTCTTTTTTTGCTGATTAATTATTCCGAAAAAAAAACATAAAGACCATAATATTGTATGAAAATTGACAAAACGCATATTTATGGATATTTCTTATGCAAAAGAAATAGGTAGACAGCCTTTGGAAAAGTTACTAATTGACAGATTCTAATTGAAAAACAAATAATTTTTCAATTGTGCAAAAATTAATTTTTCAAATTATTCTTCGCATTAATTAGCCGATATGCTCTTCGTTTATGGTAGGGCGAAGCAAAATCCATACGAACTTATCATCGATAATTTCATCAAGAAACATTCCGTACAAAATATATGAGAACCTGTTCTCTATAACAAGCCAAATTTTGTTTCTCTATGCAGATTTTATTACGTACTGTTCAAGTTGTAGTATTTTAAGTACTGTTCAAAATGAACCAACTACAAGTACAAGAATTGTTGTAAATGAGTTGGAAATATTACTGTCCTCTGAGTTACGAATTTTACATGAGCAACCATTGAGTGAATGGTTACCAGTTTACAAGAATTGCTGCATTTTTTTGTTTTCCCCAAAGAACAGGTTTATAAAGAAATTACGGAATATATATGTTTTTCACATATTATATTACTCACTAATGAAGTGCTGTCGAGAATATCCACCTTGTTTACCTGATATAAACCTCTTGGATTATTATTCTTTGAAAATAAATGTTCATGATTTATTAAATAGTTTGACATCCTGCAAGCTGAAAACTAAACATTTCCAGACCTCACTTTTACATAAACTCTTTTCTTATTTTTAGATGACGAATCACCAGCTGTATGGTTGTCCTGTTCTCAAGACATAAATTTTCTCTACAGCCTACCGTGTATTTGCTGCGAAACAAAACAAACTTAAATGATTTCCACAACCGTTTGAATAAAAAGCAAAATATGCGGGTGATAAAATTAAACATCAACCGACTCTACCAACCAACGCAACGTAGGGATCAGGGCAAGTAGAATGAGAAGAGCTGAGGCCAATTTAATTTCACAATCCAATCTTATCTCCTCGACGTGTGACCTCCCGATATAAAACGTATGCATTCAAAAGTATTCGACTGCGGATAATTGGAGCTATTCAACAGAGAGGAAGATTAAATGAATAAATTATTACACTCGAGTTGTTCACCGTCCCAACAACAATAGAACTGCAAACAAATGCTGCACGTTGGAAAAAGCTTACTTCGATTCAACAAAACAAACAACAAAACAAATGCGGTTTACTTTTGCGCTGATCGCAACAGATTTAGCAAGGCTTAAATAATTTGAAATCAAGCTTTAAAGGCTACTGCGGATTAAGAGTATATATGGGTTTGCTGTTAGATGCGAGCATCTGCGTGAATTTTTGAATTGACGGGAAAATAGAAAAGATGCTATTTCAAGTTTTGTTTAAACGCTTACAACGTCTACCTAATTTCCTTAGGAACGAAATAATTTTCTTATAACGAAGAGAGTATTTATTGTCTTACCCCTTTGCCAACTCGTTATGTTGAAATATTTATAAAAATGTTTTTTTTTAATACCGAGGGAGACAGTAATGGATTTAAACATTTTTCAAGTACTTACTTTGACCCGATGAGTTTCAAAGATGAAACACATCAATTACCTTGGAAACAACATGCACCACTTTCATCAGTTTTCATTTGTGAGAGTTTTGTAATACAATCGATCTTATGGTACTAATTATATTGTCAGATCTTCGTTTTTCTGGAAATATAATGAACTTTATTATTTCAAATGAATCAACCTAGATTTTTCCCTTTTTTAAATCCTTAAAAGATACTGAATATTTTCATGTAAGACCCCTCGGCGCAAGTTAAAATAATACACTCAGGTGGTTATGACTACAACAATAATAATTTTGATGTTCCAATAAACTCCGAATATTGATGATTGTGTGCCCTTAAACCAATATACTACATATCACTATTATTGTCTTTATATTTTCTGACCGTCCGGGCTAGTTCTTTGGAAAAAGAAAAATTAAAAATAGTCCGGTCGTTGACAAAACAATTGGTACAGTTCGTATGTTGTTCATGTTCCACTGAGTCTTTATTTGAAATTCCAAATCTCTATATTTGGTTATTTTCTCAGCCTGCTTGATATTTATATTATTGAGGAATTGCTATGTCAATTAAAGTTGTTTTCCGAGAGACTTTATCTACCAAAACTATATCTGGTCTATTGTGAGCAACAGACCGATCGGTCAGTATCGTGCGGTCCCAGTACAGCTTATAGTTGTTATTTTCTAAAACAGATTCTGGTTTATATTTATAGTATGGTAATCTTACCGACTGTGATAATTCATGTTTCAGTGCTAGTTCCTGGTGAAGTATTTTTGCCACAGCATCGATGTAACTAAGAGCTGGAATTTACCGTGCAAATTTGATGTATACACAGGGTAGCAATAAAAATTCGACAACATAGACGTCTTCCATGTGAATTGGAATAACAACCTGGCACATGACTCTATGTAGATCAGCTTCTTTACGCAAAATAGAAATTTGTTGATCTAATATTGATCTGTCAATCCTCTTCCTCCTTCATACCGAAGAATCTTCAGTGTTGCGCTCCTAGGTACGTGACGATAGGTGTTAATAGCCTTTGTTATAAGTGCATTCGCCAAAAGATCAATAAACCAAAGAAATAGATTCTTATGTTCCAAAGATCTCATTAAAGTCATAAGGAAAAACCTACATTAATGGAAATCAACTGATGTACTAAGGGAATTTACTTATGAAATATCATGTGAAATAACTTCTTTCAAATTGGATTTGACAGGTTGCCCTCCTAGGTTCAGCCAAGGACTCATTACCCTAGGAAAAACCTTATGAAATATCTCGATACAGGGTTATTCAAAAGAACATTACCATTATTAATTCCATACTTGATTATTTACAAGCAGGAAAGGCTGAATTCTACAGAAGTACTAACTATACAATTGCTTTCATATAATAAAATTAAAGCCGAGACTCTTTCAATTTTCGTTTTGTATTCTTCTTTGTGTAATATAATATAATATAATAAATTTTGAAATTGCATGTTATGACCAGAGTTCCAGGCATGTTCACAAAATTTTTGAGCTTTCGACGTGTCGTTTCGTTATATAATTTTTCTGTTCATTTATTCGAATATTTATAGGTCTAGAGGTTTTTCCAATATAAAATTTGTTACATTCCCAAGGTATCCTATAAATTCAATTTTTTGAGTTTTGTGTAACGTTATTTGGATTAGTCTTTGATATGATTGATTTCAGTGTATTTCTTATTTTGAATGTTGTTTTAATATTAAATCTGTTTCCCACTCTTTTCAGTCTTCATTACGAGTCATTTTAATTTTCATTTTTTCTTGTTCATTTGTTTTAAGTTATACCATTGAATACGGGGTCTGATATAGACCTTGGAACGTTTGGACTAGTTGAGATTTACAAACTTACAAGTATATGTGGTGTTGTTCTCAAAGAACTCAGAAAATACAAAAAAACTAGAGATGCCACAACTATCCTTCAGAAAACTGTTATTGTTTTTATTTATTGGAAGTTATAATGGATCATTTAACTGAAAAAGAACAAATTGAGGTTTTAATATTAGGGTATGGTCATATGCCAAGAAGTAAAAATAATTTCATTATTCAAATCCTATTCGAAACCCATAACAACAAGATCTAATATAAGTTGGAAAAAATGTAACCGAACTGGACCAGTAAAAGATATGCATCACCTGAAGATGTTTGTGTCATGTTAGAAGACCGATCCACACTTAAGTAATAGACAAATATCCGGAGACCCTGTTATTTAGCAAAAATATTGTTATATTTTGCGATGAGGCCAAATTTGTTTTTAGCGAAAATGTAAATAGGCATAATTCTAGACACTGGTCATGAAGACCACTCCTATTTTCCAGAAAAACTTAATGTATGGACTGGAATAATAGGCAGCAAAATATTTGACACTTTTTCACTGAAGGCAATTTAAACGGTCGGCTTATTTAAATTTATGGAAAACATTATTATACCTGAGTTGGTTCTGTTATGTTTCACATCCAAGTTAGTATATTTAAATTACATTTGAATTTGGCAATTTTATTATTAGAAATTTTCAGACAATAACAGTACTCCAAAATAACAAAACTGAAATGATGGAGATCTACCTCACTATTCGAATGTTGTGAGATAATAGTTAAATGTGTTTCCCATAGGACGGATTGGATGGCATAGTTTTATCGAATGTCCCCCGCGATCCACGATCACCCGATATGAACAGTTTGGACTATTTCCTATGGGGTCACTTAAAAACACCTTTTATAAAACAAAACTTGCCAATGCTCAGGAATTAAAAATAGGGTTACCGTAAAGAAAAGAAGAATTGAGTAGTCAGGCATGTTGCAAAATGTACTATAAAAGATCGCATAGCTTGTTGTAGGGATGTAAATAGACAACATTTGGAACATCTGCTGTAATCGTCTTTACTTGTTGTTTTCTAAAGTTCCCTATTTGTTTACCACCTAAACGTAGATTTTCAGTTGTTGCAGGTTTTCTGCGCCATGGTTTGGATAAACCTTTTACTGTTGCAGTTTCCCTAAAACTTTTTTACTAAGTAGACCTCGTTATGTTATTTCTTTTATTAGAATAAGGATTATTAAAGACTATTCAAATTAAACGAGTTTATTCAATCATATCCACTTGAATGTATTATTGTAACTTAGGCAGATATAATGA
Organism: Octodonta nipae; assembly: GCA_034190945.1. NCBI lineage: Eukaryota > Metazoa > Arthropoda > Insecta > Coleoptera > Chrysomelidae > Octodonta > Octodonta nipae. The sequence goes on from CM067222.1 coordinate 31,517,697, forward strand.
ATGTACTTTTAGCTATAACTCCGTAATTATGGCATTTAGGTATAGCGAGTACCGCATGAAAAATATTCAGTAAAAAAGGAAAAAGGGAAAAAACGCATAGAAAAATACAAGATCTGACAACAATGTAAATAGTACCACAATGCCGGTCTTATTACAACACTCATTTCAAGGTAGTTGGTGGGTCCCATATTATTATTTACAACTAACCCTGTATAATTGTCAGTTCTTATATGCAGTGATTTCATAATCCAACAATTTGGTTGAAATGTTACAAGAAATAGTTTTGCATATGATCCTGAACTAGTCAGAGCTCAATCATGTATGACTAGTAAGGAGGTAAATACTACTTACACAATAATGTAAACGTTTTGAAATAATCACATTGCTCTTACAGACAGTAAAAAAGTAAAAAAACTTATAAAAGTTTCGTACGACAATTTTTTCGCGCTGTTTTGTTGGCAAATTCATTGATGATAGTCAGTAATCTGATTCATTAATTTCGACAATACACACAAAACAGTCAATACTTTTAATTTTAGAAAAGAAAATCTTTTGTCACATGAACATTTTATCGCTGGAATACACGTCATATGAACAACTTAGTTTCACTTAGAATAAACGAGCTGCAAACTCTATTTTCGCAGAAATAAAGATAGCGTTTCTAATGATCCACATTGCGGTTTTACCAAAATTCTTGTTGAAAAAATGCTATTTCGAAAATATATGCATTTGAATAGATTTTTTTGAAGGAAAAGTTCTTTAGTTGCTCATTACAGTCTAAAATGAAACATTTCATTGAACTTGCTGTAGATGTCCTGCCTTTTTTGTAATCTGGATACGAGTGTTTTACTGACGAGAAATCTGTTTTCTTTTCAGTTGTCTTTTTCCCATGTTTTTTGTGTATTGCTCAGAAGCACTTAATTCCACCGTTTTTTCTACAAATTACTTGAAATGTTCTCATTAATCTATGAAAAACTTGGGAAGAAATTCATAAATTTCTGAATTGCTGTAAAATTAGTAGAATGAAATTTATTAAATAACTGAATTTCACAGAAATTGATTCATAAAGTTCTGGCGTACTTATAATGGACAGCGCAAAAAAATAAATTTTACTGCTTAATAATGTTTTTGTTATGACATCAGTAAAGACAATTGCATTATGAACAAAAGGTCTTAGGTATCCATTAGCGTGAAAGTTTTATAATTCTGGGACTATACGGAACTTGGAATAAATTATTTCCCTGAACCTCCACAAAATGACAAATTTACATTACAAATGTTAGGCCAAATTCGCCTTTCCATGATTTTATATAATTCATAATGAATGTATTTACATATTTATTTCATAACCTTTAATTTATTTTATGGCGGTCCCTTACAGTCGAAGATGTCCCAATTAATATTTTTGTTTAATCATCATTCTGGACGACAATTGATAGACGAAGAACTGAGATTCATACTGAGTCTCTGTCTTGATTACAATATACAGGACATGGAAAGAAAATGCATCAGTGTTTGCGTTCAGTAAGTAAGACAGTTAAAAACAACTCGGTCCCCAAATTTTTCGCCCCTAAAATCTGCCGCCCTAGGCTCAAGCCTATTCAACCGGGTAAACCCGACTAGAGTAGAAATGCTATAAATATCTTATTTCAAAATTACAGTACAATAATAGTTTACTCTTACGAGAATTCTGGAGAAAGTGAATCTGTTTTTCTTGTCTAACATTCTGTGACATTTTTAGAAATGTTGTTACATTGTAGAATTCTCATGTGAAAGTAGTTTGTGGTAACGTCAGAAGTAAAAACTAAAAAAGCAAAATTTGGTCCTTCTATGAGCCAACGTCGTCCAATCTATCGTCTGGAAAAAAGGGCATTGAAATGATTAAATACCCTGAGAACATACTATGAAAATCCTCCTATAAAGAACGAAACAACCAGAGATTTTCTTGCAGACCAGGGTCTGAATTTTTACTCTGAACCTAAGTAGATAAATCGTTAAAATTTCAATTCCTCAAAAATTTGCATCGGGATCTTAATCTCAATATCTAGAGGTCAAAACCCCACACCGAGACATTCTAGTGGTGGGTTCGTGCATTCAGTAAATGAAGTAAACTGTAAAAATTTTAACGGGTAAAACAAGACATATTTTATGAGTGAAAAAGTAGTAAACTAGATAAGTATGAATCGCTATATAATAAGTAAACCAAACATTGTTGGTTTTCAGATTTATGGTAAATAATCGGTTATTCATTATTTATTACGCCGAAATTCATCGCAACATTCAGATTAAATTTTAAAACATTTTGATATTATTTTCAAGAAGGTAAGTACAACAACCAGATTTCACTTATCTATGAAACTATGTAATTTCTTTAAGTTAGGGGTTCACAGAAAGTTAAAACAATTATTTCCAGTATTTTCTTTTTGGGAACTTGACTAATATTTATCACAAGCCTGTATAATAAGTAATTTATGATTTACAGATTTTATTTGGCCAACCTGTACAAATTAATATGTAAATTTTGCCTGCGGTTAAAGATTAATTATCACTGTCACAAAATCTAAATGTACTTTCCAGAAACTAAAATCCGGAGTTTTATCGATCAACTTCTGTGGAAATATATGTTGAAATATAAAAGCCAGTAACATAATTGAGTTGAATTTATTAATTGCTTTTGGGTTTTTGTGAAAACCCAATGAATAGATTTTCAGGACATAACTACCACATGCAAATACTATGTACAATCCAAAATATTATAAATGTTTTCTACATTGAAATATAATGAAATTAAAATTAATTTTACAGAAATATTAAACAATTACCTACCTAAACCGCATTAATTAACGGAATTATACTGAGCTTAAGCGGTAACCGAAAATGAAATTTTCATATTTCATTATATTATTAAGGAAAAATTAAAACCATAAATGAATAGTTTTAATTACAAAATCTGAATACCTAGAGCCTCACTCATAGAACGGGAAAACCTGTGGCTAATTTTAGGGTACAAAAGGAGGAAAATTGAAAAATATGTTTTGATTTGCTTCAATTTAAAAAACCTTCGAACTTGCACTCCAGGAAATTATTTTTTCAGACATTTTGTTGTTGTGAGAGGTATGTTAGTGTTTGTCATGATGCGACGTTTTCATTGATAACGATAACATTTTATGCCAGATTGAGAGCTTAGTAAGTGTTCAAAGGGCGTCTAGGCCCAGTATACTAAACTGGAAGAAAGTGCAAAATTTGTCAACAAATGAATGATAGTGTACCTACACTAGGGAATGGCACTGATGTGTCTCTTAAGTTTATGGCCCACTCAATTTCAACACATATCATATTGACAACCGATAACTATATCCTACTCCGCTGTAGCCAGTATTTTACTAAACTATTAGTTAGGTTATATAGTTGCTGTTACGACCTTGAGTTTGCGCCGGGGCAGGGCTGGACGACAGTAGAGGGGCACTACATTGAAATGACCGAAATTGATGGTCTACCTCTTCAACATTTAATGAACTTCAAGACCAGAGTTGTCAGGTCTCTTGATTTCTCATGACATCTCTTGAATTTAACCAAATTCTAATGATCTAATAATTTACACCTTCAGTCTCATAAAATCTGTTTCAACAAAATTATTAATTGTAATTTAATCAGTGTTATTAAGTAACTATGTAATATTGATAAGTTAAAATCAAATGCAATTCATGCAAACTAGGAATGGTAATTTCTACTGCTGTAAATTATGAAAGTCAGGCACTAGTTTACAGATAGGCAAACATAATATTTTTACATATTTAAGGCCTACATAGTTTCCCATTAACTAAATATTTTGTTATTGTACTGTTGTTTGTTGGATAGTGACAGCAATGGCTTAAATTTCTTTGCCTGCTTATAAATATCCGTAATCAATATTTCATCATTGTATTTATATAGATTCTGTTATTATTTACATAAATAATTGTTTTGTTTATAGTTTCTATTATTTTATATAAAATGAACTAATATTGCTAGTATTCATTAAACCACATTTCTTAATAAATTTGAAGAGTGCTCATTTTAAAGCAAAAGGAAATAAAGGTGCAAAAATTGCATTACTGACGTCTCATGATCTCACGTTAAAACAAAGCGACAAAGCCACCCTTTTTTTATTCTCATCCTTATAAATTCATTAAAAAACTTTTATATTTATTGAGTTCGTGGACTTTTGTCGATATTGTGCAAAATCTTAACAGCTAACTAGTATTTTTTAGTATTTAGTTTGATTTGATATTAGAGTGTTTTTTAGAATTTCTAAGTTTAATTTTTCATTTTTAAAAAGTATTGTGACCTTGCGATTATTAGTCCATTCTGCCTTTCACCTGAAATTCTTCTCCTAAGTATTGCCCCCTATTTCAACTCGTAGTTGTACTCCTTTTGTAGTTCGTATTTACATTTCAGCATTCACGAATAGTAGTTTCGTTGTGGATGTCTCCACACTAGTTTCTGTTGCATACTAAAGACTGGTCTCACACCTGTAATATAATTTCTCACCTTGCTCTACATTAAGATGTATTTATTGTTATTTGTTGTATTGCACACAGGGCAAGCAAATAAAAGCGTGTAAAAATTAATATGGTGCAATAAACAACAAATACAATAGGCCTAATGCATAAAAAGTTTTGGAAAGGTGTAAACATATCAACGGCATTGAAATTCTATAACAAATTGATTACAAATGAGCCAAATACTAAAAATCTCATTATAGTAAATGATTGATATAATACAATGGGTGGATCTATCAGACTATACCGTTATCACCGAAACCTTACTGAAAACCTTACTGTAAAGAAATATTCTTCCATCATGCGGTGCTCGCACTATGGACTCTTATGTGAAAATTGCAGTTAATTATCACATTTGGAGTATAGTATTGAACAAAGCCTATAAAGCGAAGTTAGTCCTGTGGAACATTAACTAGGTAGTTTGAAATATTATACGTTTTATGGGATAATCAACGTATTAATATCCGATTTGCTTGTCGGCTTACATCAGACAGAACTATTTCAGAAATACCACATAGAAATCGAATTGTTATTTCATTTCGTTAGGTAACGCTACAGAATTTAATAATGTTCTATTTTAGAGCTAAAATAATTCTATATTATGGAGTTGAATTTATTTGTGCTATTCTACCTGCTCCTTAGAATTTTCTCAATGCACTCATTTTCTATAACAGATTAGCATTTGAAATTTGAAATGGACACCCAACGTGTAGTAAGACAATTTCGGAAAGTCGTCCAGATTACTGATTGTCTTGAAAGGCACATTAGGGGAAATATAAAAAAATATACAAAGTAGCTAAAGCGAATATTAATTGGCGTGTAGTTACTCCAGATTTGGGTGGCATGTAAAATATAGAAACTAACGTAAACTAACGTCTACTAATGGTCGCCCAGTGGTTGAAAATCGACCCTATTTCATGAAATTGTAAGAAGTATAAATTTATAAGAAACAGAGTTGTGGAGAAATCGGAGAAGTAGATGTAATGACCAAAATTAATCACTCATATTGACAAATCTATTGCAATAAAAAAAATAAAAATGTAATCAAATATCGGTATTCGAAATATTTTTGACAAATAAATGACGCCTTAAATTTTTACCTGGAACCGCTCCTGGCAAAATATTCGGTACAATAATTTTTCGTCATTTGCGGTTTCAATCAAGTTCAGTAATATTAAAGAAAAGAGAGGACCAACAACCCTAGGAGTACTTAAATATTTAATACATTCTCTATTGTCCGCTGCCTGACAATTTTTTACACAACACCTTCGGGAAGGTTATGATAATAATATATTAATCAAATAATTAAATTCACATTAAAAACAGAATATTTAATATGAAAGTTACTGCAACGCGTCCGAAAAGTCAATACTGATCTACTACATTGACTATTTTACCACTAAACACTAACAACGCTTGTATAACACTTTCAGAAGTACATGCTCTAAGAATATAACAGCATCTAACGATCGCTGCCTCCAAATATAATTACTCAATGTTTTGAGTTTTGACCGTCTGGCGGCGGCGGCACTGTTAGTTGTTTGGCGTTGATAGTATGGACGTAAATAATGATTTTTTATTATATTTTATTTAATGAATGAACCAATATTATAAATTAATATTAGTATTCTGCAGTGAAGGTCTTCAGAAGCTAGTTAACAAAACAAAAGTGAAGAAAATCGGTTGAGAGACAGAGGAGAAAATAGTAACTAATCGTTTTGTCTTTGCCTATTTATATATAGATAAATGACATCAACTTGTAATAGCTTTGTTTATTTTGAAAAAAAGGATATTTAATGGTAAAATTTTATCGCTATACCAACATTTTTGCTTGTTCGTTGAACAAATAATTATGTCAGTTAATTCCTAAAGTACCTAGTTTTCTGTTTACTGAACGAGATACTCAACTAAAATACCTCTTCTATTTTGGAAAACTTCTTTATACAGGGTCAGTCAAAAGTCCACTCTGCTTCTATTATTATCTTTTGAATGGTTGTACTTTCACTAATGAAATTTGGAGGGTGAAAATAAACAATTGTAAACTTCGCTGATAGTGGTAATAGAAGACGTAATAGTAATAGATGACGTCATATGGCCAATGTGGCCACTAATTTTAAAAAACCCCTTATTGCAAGTGATAGCGCATTTGAAACGTATTGACAATACTTACTCTGCTATATTAGTTTTGCTTGGTTTTAGGCCAAATTTAGGTATTGGTTTAGATGTCATAACATTTACAATTTATTTACTGCGAAATGTTCTGTGTAATGTCATAAAACGTTAACCCATAAAACAAATTTATATTAAAAACTTAAACCGATTTCAACACCCAGTTCACAATCAATAACACTGAAATTCTTTAACACGTGACTGGTCTCTAAGGAGAACACACAATTTGGAAACAACCTACAGGAGTAAAATATTTTTCTCCACATCTAAATGGGGTCATCTTATATGTAAATACCCTATACTCTATTCAACCAAAAGAACACCTTTAAAATTAACTTTGAATTTGTGAATCACGAAACGTACACACAAAAAACTTCAGCCGAATGAGAACCCCTTTCTTTTTTTAAGTGCGTTAAAAGTTTGAAATTATTGATTAGTTTCATGTATACATTTCAACAACCACACCGTTATACTAAAATTATCCACAAAAAGTTGTCGGATACTAACACGCGGGCAATAACTCATTGTAGTGAAGATAATAAACACGAACGTAGTGTTCACTTCATTATTAAGTTTCCGGTCAGCATAGACCGCGTTATTCTTGTTTAAACCCCCCTCTGACATGTATACCTACAGTTTTATGAGATGAGAAGCTAATCTCCGGAAATAATATTAACCTTCCTCATAAAATATAAAGCCAAAAAAATCTTTATAAAAGAGGTGAATCAACGGCATTGTTTAAATTAATTTTTCACCTCGCTCCAAATGTGGTCTTCTCTATAAAATTAACGGCTTCCCACTATGAAGCCGTTATATTCCAAAGAAATAGCTAATTTAAACTGGGTTGCATTCATAAGCTCTTTATTTTTTAGCTAACTAATCCACAGTATAAGTTAGTAGCGCTTATAATAAATGTGAAAACGAAACAAAAAAGATATACAATCAACAACACTTAGAGGTCGTTATTATAGTTTTCTATATGTATAAATATTCAAGGCGATTTACCAAATAAAAAACATAGGGTTTTGACAAATGAACGATTTGGGCGGAAATTTAATCACTCATTTGAATTATTATGATTTCTTGGGAATAGCACCTCAATTACTGAAAAGTGTATATATTCCATATACACCAAAAGTGTCAGGGTCGTTGGCAATAAAAAACTAACAAAGCTGAACAAAGAAATTAAAAATTAAAAAAAGTAACGACTAATTTAGCATTTTATTAGTTTTTTATTGCCATTGAAAACGGGGTCTAATTTATACCCGCAATCGGTTGAAGTATTTGAAGTATACAGAGTTCCCAGTAATTATCGGTGTTTTTCCCAATAAATCATAAAACTACAAACTAGAGATGCCACAACTCACATTCAAAAAACAACTATCATTCATTTTTACTATTTATTGAAACTACTTGAAGATGGTATTAGAATCCCATAAAACATTGTTAATGAATTAACTACATAAGAAATGTAGTGGGTAAACTTGATATGTTAGCATTCAAACGTGCAAAGTCTTAACAAAATAACAAAAACACCTACAACAAATGTTCGATATGAGAACCTTGCACTTCTATACTCTTAGAGCCTCAAGAGGATATTTCTTCGTGATCTGAAGAGTATTGCTGCATTCTCATAGCATCACAGTTATTCCATCCACTACTCTGTTCATTGAGCGTATCGGTGTTTTCTGAGGAACATGCTATACATCGATTTGGACCTCCATCCAATTCAACTTTAGGAAAAGTGTTATATGATTTTGTGCACTACCTGCAAATTTGTACAGGAACAATATCAAAAAGTGGGTAGGAATTTCCAAGTATTTTTGGCTATTCAGGCTTGTACTAACGAAAATACATACTAACTGATTACTGCCTAAACATTTTAAAAAATCGACTAAATATATTGGTCGTTTGAGTTGTACCGTATGGATTTTACCCGGCCAATAAATGAGAATTATGGGAATTAAAAACACATTCTGTGTGAATCTAGCTTTATCTGAAAACAGTACGTTTCCAACTAAAATATTATCGTCTCGTTATTTATAGAAAAATCAACGAGCTTAGGTAAGTGATGTTGGATAATCCTCTACATTCATTGCAAACATTTTCTGGGTATGAAGGGTGTAAAGAAGTTGCGAAGGTGCTCCTGGATAACATTATGTGTTTTTGACATGCTAAATTGAACCAACTGCATCTAATATATTTCACGCTACACCTGGTGTACAACTAAAAATTAATGGAAGCCATCATTGGTAGTTAACATTTCGAGTTACCATACCACACCCATCAAAGAATCAATAGAGAAGAAAGCCAAGAACAAAAAAATACTAAAACTCACAAAGCTGGCCAAACACTTTAAGTAACACCTATTTTACATACAACGATCAAATATGAACAAACAGGCAGTGCTCCTATGAGATAAACATCCCCAGTTCTTCGAAGTTCACTTAGACTTCCATCGTCTTGAAATGATTGATGTCACAACGTTTCAATAGCTTCGGATCAGCTATCGTCATCAGGTCATCATCGTCATTCACCTGACGACGGTAGCAGATCCAAAGGAAACGTTACGAGATCAATAATTTTAAGACGATGGAAGTCCAAGGAAACTTCGAGGAATGAATTACATTGTCTACCAGCTTCAGACTCCAGTTGTCCCATCCACCCTATTTAGAAAATACTAAACAAGAACCATAATCCTCTGTTAGATGGGCTCCATTGATTACACTTTGGTCTTTGAAAGGATCAATCATAATATACTCTGTGTGGTGGGTCGGGTGTACCGCAGACACGATATTGGGACATTTATTGCTCATACTACAATGTTAGTATCTCAAATATCAAGTCTTTGCCAGACGGTACCAATTTATTTGATCTATGTGATGCTAAGCCAGCGGTAGCCAATGTAAATCAAAATATCACGAATGTGTCGGTATTCCAGCAATCATAGTTTAAGTTAATTCTACAAAATCTATTACTTTACGGAATTTTTTCGGAATCACATCGAACCTTCTATGAACATTAATTTTGATTCTCAAAAACTTAACCTTTGTCGAACAAGCCAATTCTGGTTGTTAGCCGATAGAGGTAGAGGTTAAATAGAAAGAAAATTAACTAGAGAGTTACAGGTTCTGCGTCGCCGCGAACTGAAGATTAAATTTTATCTTCAGTTAATTACTATCTCTTATTAACTCTTCTTGTCCTTGGTGTTTACGATCGGGGGCATAGAATACAATATTTTATTTCAGGTTACTGCTACATACTATTAAGTATGTCTTTCTATTTGACGCTAATACATACAGTAGTAGCAAATCAATATTGATAACTAATCAACGTTGAATTATTCAAAAACTTATATTTTTTAGTCTGATAAAACAAAACCATACCACGTGGCAAAAGTTGCTCAGCGCCACCTATCGAATTGTTATCGAATTGTTACTGAAGGTAAAAAGTACTTTAGAAAAAATGATATTTTTATGTGATTTCACTGTATAATACCAAACTTGTTGTGACAGTTTTGTCAATTACTTTATCGAAATAATCTAACAGAGCTAAATTAGCTGAATTTAATCATTTTAAGATATGTTTTAGAGACGATTTTTCCATATAAACATTGCTTCCACCATTTCACCCTTTATTAACCAGTAATGTTATCTGTATTTAATTAACAAAAATGCCCAGTCAAAATTCACGACAAGCTGACCATGAGGTAAAATTGTTGACATGTTACCAAGGTAAATGCCGGACAGTTTACCAAAATAGGGGAGTTGTTAATAATAAAACATTAAAGGTTTATTTTTTATATTGAATTGTTCTTGACCTTTACATTTGAGATTAGAATCAGGGCTCTACCTGCAGTTTTGGGTAAATACAAGTTATCGGTTCAAATGTTTTACCACCTTTTATATATGTAGTAGTAACTAAAAGTTAACAAAACACAATCTAAGATAAACAATGTGTATATGCCTTTTTATTATTTATATTGATAAAGAGGATTATTTTTATATCACACGATGAATATGATTACATTAAATTAAACCTTAACACTATACGGACGCCTCGAAGAATGAAATGAATTATAATACGACTACAATGACAACAATTTCTTAATAAAAAACAAGTTAAGAATGCCGGTAATTTTTCAATGTCTATTATAATATCACACTTATAGCTTCGCGAACAAAACTTTGAAAGATTTGCCTTGGAATGAGTTTTCAGTCGGCTCTTGAAAACTGACGGTGAAATATTTTCAGTAGGGAATTCCAATGAAAGAACAGTCTCCGGATATTTTGAATTTTTCATTAGGAATGTAGGAAATGTAAAATTTCGGTGTGTAGTTCACGTCTAACTTAAAATTCTGCCCTCATGGCGTATCAAATCTAATATCGGGATGACAACACGTAATAAATTATTACATTTGATACAGGGGTCAATCATAAAGTTACCTATTTATGTCATTTATTTAGGTATTCAGTTCCCTTGTTGAGATCGTTACACTTTTTTACTAAATAAATATGTTATTAAATTGATATTTTAGATGTTTTAAGTATCGTACAAAACAAATGGAATAAAGTTAACTTACAAAATAGATTATCGTACTATACCATATATAATTGATACGGGAGTAATATCTGACAACTACCTTACGCATGAATAAAGTAAAAAAGCTGAAGAAAAATAGTTAACATCCTCTCTGTTCAACTTTGAGTCACCAAAAAACATTACAAACAATATTAAAGCAGTGCTATAAAAAGATAATTGATAACAACGTAAAATACTTAATAATTAGTGTAATAAATAGTTAAGCATGTCGGTTGTCGAGGAATTAAAGTCGTTCACTGAACCCAGACTCCAAAAGGTATTCATGCTTTTTGGAGTCTGGGTTCAGTTGAGAAAATAGAATTAATTACGGCTGATGTTCGATGGAAGAGAAGGCGAGAGAGGTCCTGTGAAAGACATCTACCGTTAACTAATAAAAGAATGTGTTCTTGTATTTCATATCTAATGCATTTTCATGTGGCGAACAATTAAATGCTCCAAATATAAAACTATTGGACTGGAGCTACATATGAACTATATCATACGGGGATGACAGATGACAACAGAAATTACTTTATCTTTGAGTGAACAAAGAAGTGGTTAACACCGACAAAACATTTACAAAAGGCTACCAACAAACAAAAGATTTTGTGAATAATGTACTAAATGATATCCCGCTCTATGCACCAAAAATAATGAAGAAGCAAACAAAGAAAGAGACGTTTTATCAGAGCGTACGGAGCATTTTATCCTCGTCATAACAGATATTAAACAAGTCAGCCTGTGGTTGACGCACAACTTATTAATAGAAAGAAACTAACTAAAAATTGCCAAGCACAAACACAACCTAGAATCAACAAAGTAGTAGAAGAAATACTGCAAACTTACTATTCAGCACCAACTTCCATTGTTGCTCAGAGAGAAAAACTTGGAAAACAAAAAACAAGATTTAATAACGAAATATTCAAAAATAGTAGAATATGAAGGTACAAGAAGAATAAGAGACATTTTTGAAAAGCATGGAACACAATTCACATAAATCTCAAACAAAATGCGTATAATCAAGCAGAGAGGTGATGAATAAATTCATGTTGATTAACGAAAACAGCAAACAGACAAAAATAATCTTTAGTTAATAGAGTAATTGTGAGCAATGAGAATAAGAATGGACACGGCAAGGCATTAAGCCCAGAATTATTCAGCATAATTATGAACCAAATAAAGGAAATAGAGCGAAAAAGCGAGAAAAGTGTAGAATGAGACCTCATTAAACTACCAAATCATGTTGTACTAATGTAAAAAATATAGTAGCAAAACTAGCACAGCACAGAAGAAGGAAAGAAGGGGGAAAATAAGTAAGACGCAACCAAACAAACACAGTCCTAGTCGAAAAACAAGCGACAATAATAATAAGCAATTGGATACTGAAACTATTTCTAGTTTAGATTCTACTGATTATACATTACCAAAGGTTTAGGAGAAGGAATTGCTATGTGATAGTCTACGACGAAAATTTTTAATTCAAACTTGTACGAGTACGAATTCAGATTCTCAATGCTTATTATGTATTTTTCAATTTACTTAAACAAAATAACAGTGATATGATATTGCATATACTAGAATCTTAAAATTGCAAAATGTGTTTATTTATAACTTATTCAGTTACATTTTTGCAATAAATATAGTAACAAATGGAGTAAACAGATCTGCTGCAATCACACAAGATTACAATGTTTTAATATTCTTTGGATTAGCCGCAAAATATCCAAAGACCTTCCACGTCGCTGCAATAAACAAGAAAATATAATTAGAAACCTCCCAATAAAAATAAAATCCAATCAGATTTATTCGATAAATACATGAAAAAATTCTTTGGTAATTTCAACTCAAATCTTTAATATTATCATTAAGATAAATCATTAATTGGATCTTTCACTGGTGAAGTAAACTCTGCATACATGTTTTGCGAGAATTAAACTGAAAAATTCTTTGATACAATGTTCATATTTAAACGCAATTTAATAAATGGCGATCTGAATTTGAGTAGCAGCATTGTAACATCAGTAAATTTCGAGTCTGCAGCATTATATAAAGCATTAAAAACTGTGAAAACTAGCGGCCAATAAATCACGAGATACATTAGATAAGATTGATAATTAATTAAATTACAATTTAGCTTGATAGAAAATAAAGTATTATGATGTTCTAACCTCTGGAGTCAATCAAATAAAAAACCACCTATAAAATTTTGATTGGTATATTTAAGAGCAGATTTTGTGAATGAACACAGCGATGAAAGGATGTGAAACCTACAACATGAATAAAATACCTATTCAGGATTATGTAGTTCTCCACAATATAAATGCCTATATGCTTGCTGAAAGTTTATATTAAGATTAATTGGAGATTAAGCTATATGATATCAGTAAAAAACAATACCACGGTTTTGCAAAAAACAGGAAAATAAGATAAAGAAATTATGCTTCTTCTTGGAACGGCAAGCTATACCAAAGAGAAGAGGAAATACCTAGCATTACATATAGTTGCTTAATAGCTAATAACAATTATTCAAGTAATTGTGAAGTTAGTTAATTTGATGTATTTGCGACATAAATAGATATTTTACCACTGAAATTAAATTATATTACACACCTGTTTCTGCAAGCTACACCAATTTATTGTAAACCAGCATGATTTCAGTGTTCTCCTAAATTTTACTAATTTTGCAAACATCAGCTTTTGACTCTATTGGAAAACATGTTTTGTTTCTAGATAGTTTCATTAAATTATCTAAGAATTTCTCGATAAAAATAACCATTTTCGTGAACAGTTTATTTATTTGATCTTCAGTTTTATCACTAAAGCAAGCAGACATGTGTCCACATCAATTAATCTTGGAAACTTACCAAACCAACCAATTACAAATATTGTTGATGTTGATGAAAAAGAAAACTCCACCATTTTTTACTCGTAATTTAATTCCCTCCAGTATCCGGTCATTGAATAAACATATAATGTCAACTTTATTTTCCAGAGCAGTTGATATTTACACAATGTTTGCGGTTCTGGTTATTTTCCCCGCAAGACTGGTTATACTTTCATTGCGGAGCTTTAAAAAACACCGAAAGAATGAAAATGAGGTTTCCTCTGAATTCGTTCCGCATTTCAGTCTCAACCACTCAAATCTTCAAGATAACAAAACCTCTGGAGAATATAAAGGATAGTACAAGGATAATAATAGAATATAAAGAATAATAGGCCGAGTTAAAGACAAAATTCCATCTTTATGGAATAATGATCTATTTCATTGGTATAGTAACATACAGTGAGGTCCTAAAGTAACGAATAAATTCATTTTCTAAATAAAAAATCGTGAAACAGGTTAATTTTTATATATGAGAAATCACTTTTTAAATAAAATTATTCACCTGCTCGTTCAAACCCCTAGGGGTGATAACTACTTTAAAAGAATTAAAGGGTTTTCAATTCACTATTCAGCAATACAGGACTTTTTGATTTTTGGACGTTGGTAGTAACAAAATTCAATGTTTAATTGTATAATTTATAAAATAATTAATGTTGCCATAAAAAAAAATTGAGGTAATTAACAATATTTACAATAATTATAATATGTCTAAGAATACGCTCAACCTGGGCACCGTTCATTCCTTGACCAAAAAATAAAGGGTACTCAAACTTTTTCAACAATGTTTTGCAACATCACTGCACTGATGTGATTCATTTTTGCCTTATTGGGTGTCTTAAATAATTAATCTTACTTGGTTTACTCTTGTAACTTTTTTATTTTAAATAGCTTCACAAAATAAAATCCAGTGGAGTCACATCGCAAGAATGGGGCTGCAATTCAATTTCGCTACGTCTAGCGATCCATCGCCTTAAGGTATTAAAATTTGGGCAAAAAAGTACTCTCTCCAGTTTTAGCCTTGTAAATTGCAAAGCGAAAATTATTATTAATAATTTTCGTTTTGCAATTTACATCAATAAATATAAAGCCATTGACAACGAAGTCAGAATAGACTTTGAAATGTTTGGTTTTCCTTCAATATACGTCATTTTATTTCGATTGTGGTGTAATTGCCCAAGAAAACATAAAAGTAATTACGTCTTAATGTCACAAAATTTTTGGTAAAAAGATAATATTGACCATTTTCCCGGATAATTTGTCCTAAAAATTTTGATTTGAGTACTACTTACCCCCTGCTTCATACTGTGCCATCTCACCTTCTCAGGTGTGGTAAATATTATATGGAAAAAAGTCCGGGTAAGAATAAATTAAGTAATTTAAAGCAACTTTTGTTCCATAAAGTTTTTTCTGAAACTCAATTGTATTTGAGTTAATCGCAAGTGAAATTATCGAGTTCGTATGGTTTCTCGTAAATAACTTTAAAAATGTGCACTTTAAGAAAAAAATCAATTAGATCAAAAATATAGCTTATAAAAAAACAAAAATAATGTTGGGCTGTGATTTGTGTAGAAGCAATACAAACGGAGTTATAGCTTGATGAAATTTTGTTTTTATTTGTCAAAACCAAAATTGCTAGCACAAATAAGGTTTTTTTTTTGTTTTTTGACAAAAAATGTACAAATTACCCCCTAAATACCACCCCAGTTGAAATTAATTGCGACCACCTCACATATCACTTGACTAACTTATTTCAAATAGGCTCAGAAAGTATGACCGGTTTAAAGTAAGTAGTTTTGAAAAAAGTCGAGCGTTAAGAAAATATTGTAGCGTTGTAAATTTACAACAATTTTTTTTTCAAAATAACTTAAAAACTGTAGGCAAAATTTTGTAAAGTACTTAATTGTAGGTTTGTTTTTATTTATGTTTTTTTTTTTGTAGAATAACAATGAAGTACCCTTTCAGATCAATCACTTTCAAAAATAAGGGTTAAATACATTTTCAATTTACATAAGCTTTTAGCTTATAAAAAAAAACAACAAATTGGTGATTTGTGAAGTGCTAGCAATTAATTTCAACTGGGGTGGTATTTAGGGGTAATTTATACATGTTTTTGTCAAAAAATAAAAAACCACTCTTATTTATGTCATAACATGTTAAATTTTCATGCTCGAGACTTTTATAAAAACAAATTAAAGGATTTTTAAGCACTTTAAAAAAGCATTTATAAACTTTTACAGAAAAATGCATTGTTTTTCAGATAAACCTTTCAATTGTTGTTTTGGCAAATAAAAACAAAATTTCAACAAGCTATAACTCCGTATGTATTGGTTCTACAGAAACCATAGATCCAACTTTTTTGTTTTTTTTTTATTAGCTACATTTTTGATCTAAATGTTTTTTTTTCTTAAAGTGCAAATTTTTAAAGTTATTTACGAAAAACCGTATGAAAATATGTTTTTTTATTGAAAAATCGATACTTTCGCTTGGAATTAACTTGAGAAGAATTTACTTTAAGAAAAAACTTTATAGAAGTTGCTTATAAGTAATTAATTTATTCATTCCCGGACTTTTTTTATATAATATTTTTTCAACTTTGAAGTAGAGAGTAAGTAAAATTAAATCCAAATTTCTAGGAAAATTAGTGCTGCTTGGATAAATTACCTAGTATTACCGTTTTTTGCCTTCATTGACCGGAGTATAACTAATAGACTAGAAAATCGTGACATATATCTGACTTAAAGCCTAATTTTTTGTATAAAATAAAATTACTGTGAGTATCCCCGTCCAAAAATTAAATATCTATATTGCTGAAAAGAGAAATGAAAGCTCTTTTAAATGCGATTTCACGCACTAGCGCTCTTCATTTAAGATTTTAGGGGTTGTTATTACCCTTAGGGGTTTGAAAGGGGACCTAAACAATTTGATCCAAATATATAAAAATTGACCTGATTTACAATTTTTCATTTACATTCATATTTGTGTCGAAAATGAATATATATTTAAAAAATAAATCAAATTATTACTCTTTAAAAACTTAAAGCCATCTTTTACGATATTTATCGAAAAGAAGTGTTAATTACAACATAACCTAAAAATCTTTACAAAAAACTACAAATATAGTAATAAAATAGTGAAATGTATTTAAATTTCGTACATCACAATAGGTCAGAACTCTTGTGGAATATGTAGATTTTTTTACGAATCCGTATTGGTTCATCATTTTTCTCGCAATTCGAGACTGAAAATGAATGGCCAATGCCGACAAGCCCTGAAACATCATTGAAGAATGCTGCAGAAGTACAAACAAAGAATGCATTGTTCTGGACTATTGTAGATGAGTTTAACTGGCCAGTATCCGAAGATAAATAACTCTGAAGTTACATTGCTCATAGATATTACAGAAGGTATGTAGAATTTGCCAGTATTACCGAACCCTCAAATTAGACAGAAAGTAAGTGACGTTTCAGCGAAACCGGGATTGTGATAATGCATTCAATTTTCTTCAAGTCATATTCTAGTGTTTCTAAACGAACACTAAAAATTTGAAAAAATTTAGAATGGAGAAGAACGACCGTTTCAATATTACTATTAACACAAATATATTTATGGTAAGAAATGCTGCATGAGAACTGATCATGGACCTCTAAAACAACTTTGGGCCATGAAAACATCCGAAGGGCAACTCGCCAGAAAACTCTAAAAATTATATCGTATAAGAATAAGGATTGATCTAGCCAAAGCCCAGAGCGAAAATCATATCGACAAGCATAAGGGAGTTATTTGAAAATTGAACAGCGAGAGGGCATTTCTATGTGACAAGTTAGGAACTCGAAGATTTGTCCAAAGAACAATGTCAACTTGGCCATCTCCATGGGAAGAATTATCTAGCCAAGCGATCACCTTAAAATCATGATGATCTTAATGTAATTCTCTTCGAGTAGGGATTGCATTTTTCAGAATTGTGAAAGGTTCTGAAATCCGGTCATAAATAAAATCGTTGTCAAAGTAGAACAACGGGGTAATGTATTATTTGTACAGCCAGTAACGGACCAGGTAATTCTAGCCGCGTAGAAATCAACGGAAAGCAATGTACGCACTCCTGTTCTAAGAACAGCTAGCGGTACAGCTAGAACATTTGTAGACGCGAGATGTAAGACCGACATCTAGGATTTTCGGGGAAACTAGCACACAGAATCTGGAGCCGTTCCGTATAATTGCTGTTCTCCCGTGTGCTAGTTTCCCTGAAAATCCTAGATGTCGGTCTTACATTTCGCGTCTACAAATTTACTGTTGCATGATTAGTTAATTATCTATACTTTAAACTGATGAAAGAAGATGTAAGTTTCAACATTACAATTGCTTAAAAAATTCCAATGCACTGTTGGAATTTTATGTTTTAAGCATCTCTGGGCAACTCTTTTCTAATATAAAAAGAGAAATTGAAAACTTTGTCACTTCTAGTTCAGATCATTTTATACTTCTTGGGAGGCGCGGATCGATAGAATTGCCAGCACAATCTCCTGATTAGGCGCCATTGGACTACTATTTGTGGAGCTATGTGAAGAGTAAAAGACCTGAAAAGACGAATAACGCCTGCTACTAGATCAGTCACACCTGAGATTAGCATGTTGCCAAGACGTTCGCGGCGAGCATTTTAAATATTTCCTACATTGACATTAATGTTTTTTTGTTTTTTTTTATATTATTAAGAAATAATCAGTATTACTTATTAGGTTTTTAATGTAATGTAGCAAATTTGTGAAATCAAATAATTTCCGAAACAGTTCAAAATAAGTGTAGCACATTGTACATGAATTATGTATGTATAATCAGTTTCAGACTACAACTATAAAAAAAATCCATAATTATTTTACTGTATATAAAAATGAGAAAGCTTATACAGAAATTCATTTTCGCGAACACAAATCAACGGGATTATGTTTTGGAGTACAAATAAAAAATGAATTATCCAAGTCTTTTGTTTTCAATTGAAAAAAAAACGGTTATAAATTTAAAAACTTTCAGCAGTCGGTATCGCACACGGTAAAATTATTGCTCGTATTTCATTAATACTGTTAGAAAACAGTGAAGCCCATTATCGGGTGTAAGTTTGTTTTTTAAAATAGGGCAACTGGAATAAATAACGAACATTCAACACACACACATACATACACACGCACACGTATAGCACGGCATACGAAATTCGTTGCCACGGGTGAGCAGGTGTTACTGACCATAATTTTTTGTCAGTTGGCAAAGCCCTACGTGGACGTATGAGTCATTATTTAAAGGCTATCACGTGCCAAATTACATTAGGTTCTTATTGTACCGAGTGGATTTATTCATCACTCGTTTCCACCGGTTATACGCTTTATTAATTGAATTTTTGATGAAAGCTAAAATTTAAGACTCATTAATTGGGACTTGAATTGAGTGTGTGACGATGATAGGCGTGTTTTTTATACAAATGTATCGCGTTATGAAAATGTTATCAAATCACTAAATAATTTGGGAAGAAATGTTGTTGGCTTTGGTATTACATGTTAAAATTGGTTATAAGGAATTCAATACTCATTACAAAAATCTAGATAAAAATAACTTCTATAAATTTAAGTGTCCAAACCACATTTTAAAACATATCAAGATTAAATACTCTCTTCGAGGTGTCATTCCTTTGTACGCAAGACAATATATATTATATATAAAAATATAATATATATTGTTTCTGGTCGGGAACCTTCATCAGTTGCGCTTCCCACAATTGAATGTCCTCTCGAACACAACTTTATCCATTTCATGCATTTCGTTAAATTTGAAGACGCGAGATGTAAGACCGACATCTAGGATTTTCAAGAGAATCAGTACACAGAGGTTCCGAATCTGGAGCCGTCCCGTGTAATTGCTGTTCTTCAGGTGAAGTAACCTGAAAAATGTATCGTGACATATACTGTCCCTACGCTGAGTTAAGGAAGAACAGCAATGTACACGGAACGGCTCCAGATTCGGAACCTCTGTGTACTGATTCTCTTAAGATATTTTAATTCACTAAGATGTCGGTCTTACATCTCGCTAAGATCTTCAGAGTCCTCTCGAACGAACTTTATGCCATTTCAAATGCATAAAGAAGTGTTCGAGAGGACATTCAAATTGTGGGAAGACGCGAACTGATGTAAGGTTCCCGACCAGAAACATATATATTATATTTACATAGAGAATATATATTGTCTTGCGTACAAAGGAATGACACCTCGAAGAGAGTATTCAATATCTCTGACAGGTGAAGTAACCTGAAAATTTTATTGTGAGAACAGCAATTACACGGAACGGCTCCAGATTCGGAACCTCTGTGTACTGATTCTCTTTAAAATCCTAGATGTCGGTCTTACATCTCGGGTCTTCAAATATCAAGATTGATACAATTCTTTTGTTGAGTAAAGTATAAAGCAGTTTTTGGTACGTACATTTAACCTTTTCTGTAGCGGAAGCTTCCTAACAGATGGCTATACTCATACATATGAAAATAAATGAGTATGTTTTCTGAAAGATGGTTGAGGCATCTGTGGTTGGGATTGTTTTGATTTTTTGGAAATAATTCTACAATTACAGAAAAGTCTGTATGCTTGAACAAAAAGTTTCAGGGTCTAAATCAGACCCCATTTACAATGGCAATATAACTTAACACAACTGAACAAGAAAATTAAAAATTAAACTGGTTTGTAATGACAAATTAAGTAATTCTTAATTTGACATTAATTTTTTAGTGCCAAACATGTCAAATACTCTAGTAAAGTATTTTTGACATGAGACCTTTGCACCATCTCGTGTTTTAGTTTTGAAACTCTGGTTCTTGTCGAAACCTAATTTATGTTTGCCTTGTATTAAAATAAAGAATACCGGGTGATGAATCTGAAGTGTCCGGAGTTGGCAATACTTAAATTCTTGTGGCAACAGTGTGTAGTTGGTATTGAAAATAAAAGATATAGAATAATGAGTTGGCACAATTGTTGATTGAACTTATTCGTGTCAGTTCGTGTTGACATAAGCCATAACATAACCTCAAACATTGCAGGAAATGCAAACAATGAAATGACTCTGGCTCTTAATTAAGAAGTTAATTAAAGAAAATAAAGTTTTATTATGTAAAAAATGCAGAGTATGAACTCGGTTCAACAGATTGACTTTGATACCAGAAAACGTCTAGGAATCTCAATAATGAACAACTAACAATAATCGACTATTAAAGAAAAAAATAGTTATGTTTGAGTAAGAAGTTTACATCAACTGGTAATCAGTATAATGGTAAATTTGATGGTAATAATTTGTAAAAACTAAACTCTCAAAATGTGCAAATAAATAAATGCAATATTAAACTACCTGCATTGAGTATGATAAATATCCAATGCACAGTTAATGACTGGCATTAAGGATGGGAATCATTGACAATCAGGAAGTATTAGTTTTAAATATAGACAATGGATGTAATTGGTGCAAAAATAGTGTTGATTTTAATACAAATTGATGCAAGAATTGTGTCATATTTTTAAAAGTATAGGAACACTGCTGCCTGCCTTTATTGTTGTTGCTGGAGGGCTCTTCCTTTAGAGTATTCTGATGAGAAAAAAACAATTTTGTAAACTGCTGCAAGTATAATAATGAACAGCAAAATAAAGAGGGATAAACGACAGAACTGAAAGAGTGGTGTCTATAAATTTGGTAATTAAGAACAAATTTCATTACATGTTACAAGTATATTTTGTTACTGCTTATTTTGGAAATATATTGATAAAAAATTAGTGTGGTTATTACCTTTTAGCTTAAAATGTAACCTGCCTCAAAACACAGGTACACAAGATACACCTTTACTTTAATCACTGATGTATACTGTTGAGTAAATATGTTAAACAATAATAAATATGAGAAAATATATGTTAAAATATAAGGTTTTATTAAAATAGGCATTATTAAAAGTAAATTTTTATTATCTAAAAATAAAGAGTTAGCTCAGGCTAAACAAACCAATTTTCACAATAAGAGAGAGCCCGTAGGAATTTAATACTGAACTGGAAAACAATGTATTGTTAAATGACAAATTAGCAAGTTATGTTTGTAAAAAAATTACATCAAGTGATACCTTATAAGCCTAAGGGCCAAATTCAATACAATTATATTATGCAAAAATACAGTTACCAGCATTGAGTATGACATATGTAATTATAGTCATGCAAGCTTAATAAATGACATTAAGGATAGGAATCATCTTGATAATAATCACACATGTAAAAACACAGTTTTGCACCCTAACACCAAACCAAACTTGGTTTACTCCTTGATGATGGCAACTAAGAGTTATTGAAAAGATGTTGAGTGTTTAAAATAAAGGTTTGGAGTTATGGTGCAAAACTGTGTTTTTACAATCATGAACTAAGTTGTATTTATGGTCGCAGGACTTAAAAGTGTAGAAACAGCACTGTCTGACATTAATTGTGTTGGAGGGCACTTTCTTAAAATGTTGTAAATAAATAATAAAAATATCAAGAGGGATCCAAGATAGAACTGAAAGAGTGTGTTTCCATATATTTGTTATTTAAATTGCAATATATATATATATAAGAAATTAGTATAGCAACAAAATTTTTTATCTTCTTTTAAAATGTAACCAGTCTTACATACAGGTATATGAGTCAATTTGAGTATCATGAAAATTTAATTAACAAGTAATTTCTAAAGATTGTTAAGGAGGTCTTGAATTATTTTGCCTGTTCATTGGGTTTTTTCTCCCAATTTTTTTTCCTGCAACAGATAAGTATTTAAAAATTGTATTTGGAGAAAAAAGTGCAGGAAGGCAATTTCATAAAATTGCCCAAATTACTAGCAGTCTATACAGAGATTCTTCCTTACTGCTTTATCATTTTGTAGAATCTCTTTCTCTCAGAATAACTACATACAGCCGGTAATAGGGGCAATTTTCCGAAGTTGCCTTACTACACTTTGTTCTTCGTATTCAATTTTCAAATATTTTTCTGTTGCACGAAAAAATTTGAAGGAGAGAAAACCCAATGAACAGGCAAAATAATTTAATTAATCACATGTACACTGTTGGTTAAATAATAACAAAAGGATGAACATGGATATGAGAAAATGTTTGTTTAAATGTCAGTATACTCTGTGTCATGTTTTATTAATAGAGGTATCTATAAACAGAAGAAGATAACAAATCAAAAAATATTAGATATGAAGTAACAATTTATTTAGCACAAATATATTTTAGTGTACATTATTTTTTACAATAAATGTTCTATGTGACCTCCATTGTTTTCAATGCACAAATTGATACGTCTTCTCATATTAGTAAAGATGTTTTCTAACATTTCTGCAATTATATTATTTATTTCTTCATTAATTGCTGCTTCTAATTCATTTACATTATGTAGACGATTTTGCAAAACTTTGTTTTTTAAATATCCTCAAATGAAAAAATCTAAAGGCGTTAAATCTGGCGAATTAGCTGGCCAACAATTTGTGGAAATAAGCCGGTTATCATAATATTGTTCCAAAAAACTTATTGTAGAAGGTGCAGTATGTGCTGGAGCTCCATCTTGTTGGAACATGTGTTCTCTGTATGTTACTGCATTTACCGTATTATAAAAAAATATTGGCCTATAATCCGTCTCTTTGACATTGCTACCCATACCCCTACTTTAATAGGATGAAGGTCAGTTTCAATAAATGTATGGAGATTTTCAGTAGACCACGTCCGAAAATTTTGAGAATTAATATATCCTGATAAATTAAACCATGGTTCATCAGAAAAAAAAGTTAGGTCCAAATCTTCATTGCTAATTGTTTCGTTAAACCATAAACAATAATTTTGACCGCAATTTTGCCATTATGCATAAGTATTTTTTTTTTCAATGTTGTTCGTGCACTTCCATAAGACAGACGTACAATTACAAAAGTTATATATAAAACATTAATTGAAGAAACAAATATATTCTTGCCTGTTTGAACTGCTAATTTTCTTATAGACTTATTCGGACTATTTTCAATTCTGGTGCGTACATCATCGACGACATCTTGTGTTAATACCGTTGCCGCCTTTTCAGGATTGCGTTTTAGAACACTCCCAGTCTCTTCAAATCTCCTGACAATTCTATTTTGGTGTTTTCTACACGTTTCAATAGAAATTTCTATATGTGTTATAAATTGTTCATAACTGTAGAGAATACGTCCATGACCCATCCTCAGTTAGTAGAGCACTACGAAAATGTGCCCTTACAATAAGAGTATCCATTTGCACCAAAAATGGCATTGTGTTGTCTTGAAAAAGACAGTTTTATATTCAATAAAAAGGCTTATTAAAAATAATGAATAATTACGAAGAAATAAAACCAGTCAAAAGCCTGCCAAATATCACAAATCAAGATACCATGTTGACATTAGACATCTCGAACTTGTCAGTCAGAAAATCAAGGGTTTACAATAGACGCACTGAAAAATCGCCCAATATTAGGGAATAATGGTTGCCAACTCCGGACACTTGATATTGATCACGCGGTAGTTGTTCCATAAAATGGAAACGAAAACATCAAACCGAAACTGCTGTGTAGTTGATTGTGAAAACACACCAAGGAAAAATCAAAAATTACAATTTTACCGTTTACCTGGATTTCCATATCAATTAGAGATGAAGAATAAAACATTTTTAAAAAAATATAACCGACTTCTACCTATAACTAAAAAGCTAAAAATAATTATAACAAAATACAACTCTAGCAAATAAATAACTAAATAACACATTTAATGTTGTTAGGTACCTACCCAGGAAGTAAAAAATGTAAACATTAAAAGGTACAAATTAATTACCTACCAATCTAGTATATTTTTGAAGTCGGTGACAAGCAAATCTAAAATCCTTCATTGCGTACTTATCTACTAATTCATCAAACTTGATTGTCGCTTGGCACCGACTTCAAAAATATACTAGATTGGTAGGTAATTAATTTGTACAGAATGAGCACCTTTTAATGTTTACATTTTTTACTTCCTGGGTAGGTACCTAACAACATTGAATGTGTTATTTATTTGCTATAGTTGTATTTTGTTATAATTATTTTTAGCTTTTTAGTTATAGGTAGAAGTCGGTTATATTTTTTTTAAATGTTTTATTTTCACCTTTTTAGTTTTTTTTTGAACTCAGGTAGTTTTCATTCTCTATTTTTTATTTTGTATGTATAACCTTAATAGACAGAACCAGGTAACATCGAAAGCCTCAACATTACACAATGATCCTTTATCATTTAAATTGACAGGTAAATCTTTACGAACAAAATGTACTAATACACGTTGACTTAATAAGCCCAAAATATATTTATGCCTTATGGACTACGCCATGTAACCTTTTTTCAACTTTTTTTGACAACCCTGTATAACTAGATAATTCCACTCCAACCTATGTACCAACCAGCCTGTACATACGACTGTCCACGGACAAGCATAAATTTGTTAGCTGCCTTCTGTAAACTATAGCACGGAGTAGAATCCGTCCTATATTTCAACCATAGTATATAACTCCTTGTGGGCTACCCCATAAATTATTTCCTTTTTAACATTTTATGTTATCGCCCTGTGTAACATTAATTCCTCTCCACACTTTATGCAACTTCTTATGGGCTATAGAAGAAATAATTTTTTAATCACACTGTATAAATATAATTCAACTCCAGCATATATTTCAACCATCCTGTATATGATTTGCTTATGTCCACATCATATAACAGTTTTTTAATCGCTCTATATAATTTTAATTTCACATTTTTTTCAACATTTTTATACCACCAAACGTCCAGTCCACCCTATATTCCAACCATCCTGTATATACGACTGCCTACGGACCACTATCATTCTAGTCCGTCCTATATTTCAATCTTCATATAAATGCAACTCCTTCTACCACTTTACTTTGTGATTTTGTTTGCTATAATTAAACACCCTGTCTATAAGCCACCAAGTACCAGTTTAAAGTTTGATATGTGTTGTCACTGAATTCTCTATTAGGCCGAGAGAATGTGACAACCAAAAGTACCGTCTTCGCAAAATGGGAAAATTTGCATTTAAATAGGTATTTACCTGGTATACAAACAAAATGAGCTTGGTACTCATTGATTTAAGGAGTCGAAAATACTATGCTTTGCTACCTATATGCTTGAGATGTACATAGAAAATTTTCAAATTCGCAATTAAAACTTCCAGTGCCTAAAATTACCGCACTATTACGTTGGAATTAAAATATTTATGAGGACTAAATGTCCATTATGTCATTTCGATGAAATGTTTGATAAGAATTTTGGAATTTTCGGCGATTTTCTGCAAAACTGCAAGTTGCACGTCGCAGAAAAGTATATGAGACCACCTAAGGATCTTCCTTAATAGATTAAACGTTAAAAAACTATACACATCCATAAGGAGTTATCGAAAAATCGACTAAAATATTAGGGATATTGGTCGATTTCCATGCACGCATGTGTTCATTCACAAATTTTATCACTTTACCAATAGAATTCTTTTCCAAAATTTGAAGTTTCACAATCCGGATATATACGCTATTAAACAAGACCATATTCGTTCAAAACGGTGCACCACAGGAGAAGAAATCAGGTAACATACATACAAAAAAAAAGCGAAAAAATACACGACGAATTGATAACCTCCTCCTTTTTGGAAGTAGGTTAAATAATTTGGTCAAGTGCGAGTTGGACTCGCATTGTAAGGGTTCCGTATCACCTTCAAGATTCGCTGTATTTAGTTTTCTAATTTGGCCCCCAAAAATTAACATTAGAGTTTTATTTTACTAATAAACTTTCAGGGAAGCCTTTTATAATCTATTGTCTGAATTTTGAGTCTCTATAGATTGAAAGATAAAGGGCACAATAGGTCAAGGTTTAAATTATAAATTATTAAATCTGTTATTGAAATTATTTAAAAATACAAATAAAATATATTTTTTAAAATTTAAATAGTATAGTTTCTAAAATGGGAATTAAGTCGATGTTTAATATCTTTGCTAAACAAATGATTTAAAAATATGATATATTTGTAATTCACATAATGAGTCTTTTATTTGATATATTACATGAATCGTTTGAAAATTGAATTTTTATTTTCCATTTAATTGTATAATTTGTCCCTAAAATTACCATGGAGGTTTTCTAATAATTTTTCTTATAAATTTCAAGTGAGCCCCAGTACCCCTAATTATTTTCAAAATTTTATGTAGTATGGTTTCGGAAATAAAGCGAGAAATGAGAATTTTTTATATGTTTATGTTAATATCTTGTAAACAATTAATTTTAAAAATATATATTTGTATTTCTCATAACGAGCCCCTTCATTTGATATATTGCATGACACGTTAAAAAATATTTTTTATTTTCCGTTTATTTCTATAAATTGCCCCCCATTATTAATATTAAAGATTTCTTCGTATTTTTCCTGTAAATAAAAAAAATTAGGTCTTCTAGTTTGGGGAATAAAGGGGGGAATGGGTATTTTTTTAAATATTTTTTTAAATATATTTTAAAATATTTATTTAAAAAATAAATAAAAAAAAATATATTTGTATTAGTCATAATGAGCCCTGTGATTTGATATATTACATGATACGTTGGAAACAAGTTTAATTTTTTATTTTCCATTTAATTCTTTAATTTGCCCCCCAAAATGAATATTAGGGGTTTCTCCTTATTTTTCCAGTAAAGTTCAGGTGAGGCGCTATACCTAGTTTTTTTTTCAAAATTTTACAGCTTGTGGTTTCGGAGATAAAGGGGGGGAATGTGTAAAATTTTTTATATTTTTGTTAATAACTTTTAATTAATTTATTTAAAAAATATGAAAAAAACATATTTGTTTTCGTCATAATGAGCCCTTATATTTGATATATAACATGATGGGTTAGAAATAATTTTAATTTTATATTTTCCATTTAATTCTATAATTTGCCCCCCAAAATAAATATTAGGCGTTTCTCCTTAATTTTCCAGTAAAGTTCAGGTGAGGGGCTATAACTCAATTTTTTTTCAAAATTTTCCAGCTTATGGTTTCGGAGATAAGGGGGGGGAATGGGTAATTTTTTTTATATTTTTGTTAATATCTTTTAATTTATTTATTTTAAAAATATGAAAAAAATATGTTTATTTTCATCGTAATGAGCCCTTTCATCTGATATATAACATGATGGGTTAGAAACAATTTCAATTTTATATTTTCCATTTAATTCTGTAATTTGCCCCCCAAAATGAAAAATAGATGTTTCTCCTTATTTTTCCAGTAAACTTCAGGTCAGAACCCATGAAAGTATTTTTTTTCAAAACTTTACGTTTTATAGTTTCGGAGATAAGGGGGGGGGATGGGTAAATTTTGGTATATTTTCTTTAATATCTTTTTAATTAATTTTTTTAATATGAAAAAAATATATTTGTGTTCATCAGAATGAGACCTTTCATTTGATATATTACATGATGAGTTTGAATTTTTTTTATTTTTAAATTTTTATTTAATTCTATAATTTGCCCCCCAAAATTAATATTAATGGTTTCTCCTTATTTTTCCTGTAAAGTTCGGGCAACGTTCTATATTTTCTATTTTTTTCAAAATTTTAGGTTCAGTAGTTTCGGAGATCAGGGGGGGGGAACGGTCGATTTTTTTAGTTTTTCCCCCCAGAAGTACCCCTTAAATCAAAATTTCTTCTTTTGCGATATGTGCTCCTGATCAAGTCACCAAACTATACCTTCATACCAAATTTCAACCTCTTCCGTCCAGTAGTTTAGCAGAAAATTGCTGTGATGTGACAGAGGCAGAAATCCTGAGTGATATTATAAGGGTATCCGTATACTGTATATACGGAACCCTAAAAATGGAGTGTACCAGTTCGACATCGTGGGTAATTAAATTTCCTTTCCATGATTTTAGTCATTATTGAATACATAGAACATTATATGTATTACATTATCTTAATTGTTATTCTATTAACTAAAATAAAGTTTAATATTTATCAACTAACTTTTTAATTAGAAAAATGATGCAAGCCATCTAAACCAAAAACAAATTCAGTGATTTTTTAGTGGTCATGATGTTGGGGAGAAAAATTTTACAATGCACATGACAAAAGTTACTATACAAGTTACCTATATTTCATCCAATATACAATATATAAAAAAATCAAAACCTTCCTGCTGGTTCACGGCCGAAAGATTACGATTACAAGTAAAAAAATCCTCTGATGCAGCAGACTCTGACCTACAGTTAAGATTAACAATAGTAAGTAAATAAAAAACAGGAAAACAAATTAACTCTATTGGTTATACACAATTCAATCATAGATTTCACTGAAGATGGATCAAGATAAATAAGTTGAAAATTAAAAAAGTTTTGGCAGTAAAACATCATGTTGGTTACTTTAAAATAAAGTGTTAACATGATTAACCTTTTTGATTCCAAGGATTATTGAATCTCAATTTTGTTATCAGAAAAACAATTATGATAAATTTTATGTATTTAGTAACGCTTAAACTAAATTGAATTACCCTTGACGACGAACTACTGCAACTTATTTTTTTCTTTTTAGTAAAAACGTGGAATTGAAATTTATTTATCCTTGAATTCTACTGCAATCCATTTTTTCTTCAGCTCTAATTAATATGGAAATCCAGGAAAATAATAAAATTGTATTTTTTTTCCTTGGTTTGTTTACACAATCAACTATACAGCACTTTCGGTTTGATGTTTTTCGTTCCATTTTATGAAATAACTAATATTCATTCTAATAAACGGTCAATATAAATTACCGCTGTGACAGAACCAGAGTTCCAAAAATAAAAGACGAGATGGCGCAAAGGTCTAGTGTCAAAGATACACTATACCCGCGTATAGTAAACATTTTAAACATTTTAACAGTAGTTAAACTTTCGACATTTATAATAATTTGCCAGAGTATGGGACGGAGTTTTTGTTAAGTTGTGAAACTGTTTGACTAGTTTCAGATATGTTTGAAATTCGATGCACATCAGTTTACTGTACAATATGTGCAGATGAACTGAGAAGACAACTAAGTCAAACATCAGGATGTTGCTAATGCATTTAACATTTCGTATGGTTCTGTGAAGGAATAATTGCTGGCTTGCGAAATTGCAAAGTTTGTGCTAAGTGAATTCCTAAGTTTATCAAGAGCTTCTGGAAACATTTGACACAGAGCAAGATCATTTCTTTAAGATCGTGGACAATGGGTGCACCTCTATGCCCAAGACAGTAAAGTACTGTCTAAGGAATGGCGTCACAGTGTCCCACAGTGTCCCAAAAATTCAAGTCAACCAGGTCAACACAAAAAGTTATGGTAATAGTGTTTTGGCACACACAAAGTGTAACTATTGTTGATTTTCTGCAATCTCATGCCGAAACCAATAGCAAAACCTATGTAACGACACATAAGAAACCTTAAAAGGCAATAAGAAAGAAAAGACCTATAATAGACGTTCGTCCCATCAAGCTTCATCACGATAATGCACACTCACGCACATCATTTTCCACAACCAAGGCGGTTGCAAACATGAGCTGATCAATAGTGCCTCACCCATTCTATAGCCATGATTTGGCACCTTCTCGGTAATAAATTCAATGATTTAGAGCACATTAAAAGCACGTTAAATTCATGACTCAAGAAGCAAAAATCTGAGTTTTCACAAAATGGTTTTGATGCCCGAGTTAGATTAATAGTGACTGATGAACGGTATAATCTATAACTACTTCTGCTGTTATATGTTCAGTTATAAACTTTTTATGACTTTTTTCTCCACACCATGGTATAAAATGTCTAATACTTTTTATTAGAAAGAATTTTCGAGGTACATTTAAGAAACAACAACTTACCGACTTAAAGGTATAATAGATGTAGGCTAGCTACATAAAAAACTATGTATAAGGTACATGATATTTAAAGAGCTGCATAAGTTCTATTATTGTTCTCGAACAATAAGCACATAGTCTGCCTACGAGCCTAGGAAGACTAATGAGCTAGTGGCCTTTCAAAATTGATAATTTTGGAAAGAATAAATATGACAAAACTCACGGATAAAAAATCTGTTAACATTTACAATTTGTTGCTAGGAAACGTGTAAATTGTGGGCAGACAATTTCATGGAAGTAAAATGCTCGGCAGACGGCAACAAAGTGGCTTTTTTGTGAATCATAAAGCTCATAAATAAAAATTATGGCAAATATTTATTTAACGATATATGAAATTATATGCAAAAAGGCAGACAAAAAAACGAAATATAACATCAAGGCAGACGACGATAAACAGCGCGGTCTCGAGGGCGCTTCATGCTCCGACACCGCTCTTTATAAGTTATTCAAATTTTAAACAGGAAAATTCATAAAGGAATATTTATTAAACGAAAAAACGTACTCTTTATAATGGTATCAAATAAAAAAATTAATAACTAAAAACAAAATGTCAAGTTTGATATTTTTTATGTCATTATAACATGTTTGTATGTTTGCATAAATGTTTTTTATCAAAGCCAAAAACATTTCTGAAATTTAGCCATTTTTGACATTTTAGAAAATTTTTCATGTTTGACGTTTTTGACATTTTTGCCACTTACTTTTTGGTCATTTTTGACATTTTTGAATACTCTGTACACAATGTATATGAATCACTATATTTGGGTGGATTTGCAGCGTCTGTTCTCTGTCGAGCTCACAAGCATACTAACATCTAACATCTATAATAAATATATCATGAAATTCATAAACAGCAATGTACATTTTGTATACTGATCAAAATAACAATTTTGTACTCGGTTTGTTCATCGTTATTTTTTAATGTCTTATTTTATACTATTAGACAGAATATGTTTTAGCTTAAAAAATATTCGTTTCTGAATTTTATTTCTTAAAAATTGAATCACTTATGAAGCCTCAAAGAGCAGCGGTGTCGGAGCGTGGAACGCGCTCGAGATCAACGTCATCTGCCTCGATGTTATCTTTTGTTTTTTTTGTCTGCTTTTTTGCATATAGTTCCATTTCACATTAAATAATTATTTCCTATAATTAA
Source organism: Octodonta nipae (assembly GCA_034190945.1). Classification (NCBI taxonomy): domain Eukaryota; kingdom Metazoa; phylum Arthropoda; class Insecta; order Coleoptera; family Chrysomelidae; genus Octodonta; species Octodonta nipae. Next base: position 31,549,978 of record CM067222.1, read on the forward strand.
TTCATGAGCTTTATCATTTTTTTTAGAAAAAAAAAGCCTCTTTGTTGCCGTCTGCTGACTATTTCTCTTCCATGAAATTGTCTGCCAATAATTTACACGTTTCCTAGCAACAAATCGTAAATGTTACCCATAATTTTTATCCGAGAGTCTTGTTATATTTTTTCCAGAATTATCGATTTTGAAAGGCTACTACCACATTGGAATTCCTAAGCGCGCAGGCGGACTAGAAGCTTATTGTTCGAGAACATTAATTGAACTTATCCAGCTATTCAAATATCATGTACCTTATACATGATTTTTTATGTAGACTATAAGAACAGTTCAGTTACCTAGTGACTCTTGGGGAGTAGGCAGATTGAGGCGCCAAGTTCGATCTAGATTCTGAAACTCTTTTTCACTTTTGTGTCTTGATAATGGCTTCAAAGCAGGAGTCGAAACGTCGAGCATTTAATAAATTCAGACGCGGTTAGCGCCCGGAACCTTTTTTTAGCCTAGTTCATATATATTATTTAATATAAACTTAACAACATAAAAATGCGGATGTATAGGTTACAACATTTGAAAGTCTTGATATGGCATTCATCATTTCTTACTGAACCCGTTCTATCACGATTAAATATTCCCAACTTGCCCTAACTTTTCACTAAGCTACCCAGAAAAACTTTGAAGTGAAAGAAAAACTTTTGAAAGAGTTATATATGCAGATACAATGTGCAACTTTTTTATTAAAACATACCTTCCATGCTGTATTCGTTATAAAAATGAGCAAACTACTGCCTTTTATTATTTTAAAGTTTTTCCAACTCCTGCTTGGGGCCAATGCTGTGAAAAGTTCGAAAACACAGACCTTACATTAACATAGCCTACACAAATAGAAAGGGTCGCAGTATTCGATATGTGCCCTAATGTAAAAACAATGCGTTTTAGATTAAGATGTAGGTGCAGGAAGGGATGCCGTTTGTTTAATCTCTGTTGTTGAAGTTTGTATGTCCGTTCAGAACTTCAGATTCCCCTCTATTTCATACAATTTAGTTAATTAAAAACGGAGGGTGGGAAATTCAGACACTACGCTTTAACCATGGGTCTAAGTAGCTTGATGACTAACGACGGCATCAATGTAATTTTTTATAGACACTCTGAAAAGTGCTAATGGCATATTTGGAACGACATTGAAGAAACAATAAGAAATAATACAGGGTGTTAATATATATTCGACTGACAACGTTTTACTTCAGAAAGCTGTCGTTAACTGATGAATTTTCATTAATAGGAAGATGAACCTAACGTGCCTAGTGCCGAGATACGGAGTGTGAAATGTTTAAATTTAAAACTGAAAACTTGCCATAACTCTAAAAGATCTTTAAGTATTTTTTTCAAATTTGATAGAGGATATGTTTTTAAAAAAGTAAGGTTGTTCTTGCAAAAAAACAAATATTCCACTATCCTCAAATTGATGGTAGAGGTGATATTAGGTAATATTTCTAAACGACTCAAACTCTACTCAGAAGTCTTCAAAATAGAACACGAAGGATAAATCTGGGGCCCGATTCTCGAACCATTCGACAGCTCTACTATACGACTTTCGACGTAAGTCGCATGAAAAGTTGAGGTAAATGAAGTTTAATCCATGTATTAAACTTCATTTATGTCAGATTTTATACGACATACGTCCAAAGTCGAGTGGTAGAGCCGTCGAATGGTTTCAAGAATCGGGCCCTTCGCAGCCAGTGTCAAAATACGGCCCACCAGTGTCAAAATCTGACCAGTGACAGCTAATGGCTTCTTGTTCAGGTTGTTGCTACTTTAATAAGTTAGACACAAAACACAGAATGATAATAACATGGTTTTATTTACTTGCAAAAAATGAACTTAACAAGTATAATAACTAACAAATAATTGACTTGGAACTCACTACCATTATAACCTAGCAGTTGTAAAAAGTACTAATTGGATTTATGCAATTGTGATTTTCCACTGACAAAAGATTGCAGTTGTGACTCAATTTTGCTTCTATCAATTATTAAATAAAATATCTATCCACAAAAACAGAAAATAAAATTTTTGGGCATATTTGTTCGACAACTGCAATCAGGCATTCTTTGATCATTTCTCATTTAACCATCAGTTGACTGTTGTCCAAGTTTTATAATTGCACAAGCCACACAAAAGCTTTCGTAAGTATGATTTACTTATTTCATTTTCATCTGCGCTTCAAATCTTCAAATTTATCTTTCAGGGTATTTTGAGTAACATTGAAATTGTTTTGTTTCATAATGACTTTTAATATTAAATTCTTTGAAAGCCCCTATGATTTCAAATCAAAAATAGCGGGTGGAATACACCCAAACCCTTAGACCTAACGAGGTTATTCGCGAAAGTTAAATTGTTACTACGCTTTTGAAAGTACTACGCCATCTGTTAGTCACTAATAGTTACTGACTACTATTTTAAAATGCACAACTTCCTCTTTTGTACACGAGTGCCCAGAAAATTTCCTTGAAACTTAATGGAATAATCATTATGGCCCTAAGGCAGGATATTTCGGAGACCCCTGCTTCCGACCATGCTTTATTGCTATTGCATGGAAAGTTTTAAAACAAACATTTTGCATCCTCACAAATTAGCCAATGTTTTCAAGCATTAGAACCTAGAGATTTTCTGGTATGTGAGGGGTTTTCAGACTGTTACGTGATTAAATGTCCTGAAATCCAAAGTTCCCAAAATATGAGCTGACAGACATCATTGTTAACAAATTTGAAAATCTAGCACTTCAACACCAATAAAGTTCAAACCCTAGGTGCAGTATCACCGACGGTCACATTTTTTATGAATTATTGATTCTAGAAACAGTCATGGTTGGAATGAAAAAAACTTCACCATATTCGTGAGTGGGAATTTCAGCATACGCTGAATGTGTGAGAGGGTATGGTTGGAGATTCTTTAATTAATCCTTACGGTATCCCTACTAATATTATAAATGTGAGTGTAAGTTTGTTTCTTACGCTTTCACGCCAAAACTATTCAACTGATTATCATGAAACTTTGTATACATAGACTGAGAGAGAAGGGACATAGGATACTTTTTACTAAAAACAATTACGGAGGGTAGAAAAATTATTCTGACAGACATGATTGTTAACAAATTTGAAAATCTAGCACTTCAACACCAATAACGTTCAAACCCGAGATGCTGTATTACCGACGGTCAAATTAATATCTTATTGACTATTGCTTCAGCTGTTTGGAATTTTTCTATATTTAATGTTATTTTGTTCTGTCACTTATAATAATCAATATAGACCCTTATAGAAGTGCACGTCTTATGGAGAGAATGTCGTTTGTTCACATTCGTTTTGAAATGTAAACTTCAAGGTCTGTTACCCGCTCGGTAGAGCATTTTAAGGCAACACGTATATAATATCTTAATGAAGTATCTGCTAATCTTATGTTCTCCGGTTCGCAACCCACTATATGTATTTTTTTCCATTTTTTAAGTATATGTCGTTTTTAATTACTTTTATGTATCAATTTTATATACCATTTTCATTATTGGCATGCATAAATTCCGTTAATATTAGCAAAATCAATTCAAATGAACTTTTTAATAATTGCAAGTTGGTAGTCTTAATCAATGTGAGCTCAAAAATCGCGACAAATCATTAGTTTTTTATTGGCAGTTAACAAAACGTCATATCTTACAATAGATATATATATATATATTGTAAACTCATATAGTAGAGATTTAATATCTAGTTAATACAAGTTTAGATATTGTGTTCTTATCGGGGTTACGAAAACTATAGAGCAAAAAATCCTCCCTGAAATTTTTATCGTTTTCTCTTTTTAAATTGTTAGAATTCAAAATTACTTATTTTTATTGTAGTGAGCTGCTAAAATTCAAAATTACTTAGTATTGTTGTAGTGAAATACATTTTAACTTGTATTGTAGTAAATTATTTCAATAAAGCATGTATTCAGTTTTTCAAATTTCATTGTATGTAGTAATATTTAAATACTGAAATTTGATATTTATTTAAAAGCTTCAACGCGAGCGAAGCCGCGGGTAAAAGCTAGTAACATAAATTAAATGGGGATATATACATAGGCGATGTCTGAAACACGTTTTTTATGAATTATTGTAGAACATACCGTTAAATATTATGCAACATACAATATGGTTTTAGCACGACCGGGTATCTATTCACTTGGTTATGGACGCTGGAAATTTCTTAATGAGACCTTATTAAAGAAAATTTATATATCCTATCAAGGCTATATGGAGTCTTTAGTACACGAATCCAGGGTAAAAGGAAAATATTTAATACAGAAAATACACATTGCGGCATTACACATTCAGTCCAAAGTGGAGTTATATTCAGACACGTTTTTCAATCAGAAAATAATGAATAATGTGGTTGTAAGTCATCTGCCAAGAGTTTAAACAGCTTTTAAAATCATTTATTATTATTGGAAAAAAAACTCTTCAAATCGTACACTTTAGTTTCGAGAAACGTTAATAATCTTTAACTACAAATTAATAGGAAATTAAAAACATAAAGAATATTTACACTACTGGCGTCAAATATAAAAGGATAAAAGTTGTCACTACCCACCAAAGAAAATAACTGGTTAAGTGTTTATAGAGCTTATGTTTTTTCAAAACAAATAGGCCACCAAATTAAAAAAAATACTTCAGTGTTAAATTTAATAATTAAACATCGTGTAGAAACATGCAACCTTTAGCTATCTGGTGCAGAGAGGTGTGGGTCGAATACAGCAACACTCTGTACATCAATACTAAAAAACAATGAATATCCCAAAATATTGATCAGATCTATATATACAGTAAATAAATCTGTATGAAAAATAACATCGAAAAAATTATGGAAAACTAACTCTTTTCATACCAAAACCTTGCGCCATAATCTGATACAAATTGGTCTCTAAAAGTTGTGATTTCAAATTTTTATGACAATTCTCGTTCTGAAGCAGCGCCTCAAGGCTGTAAAGTACAACATGACAGGCATTTGCTGATGATTTTTGTTGCGTGAAAAAATACCATGTTCCTTTTGCCCAGTCTAAGTTTGCAAGTTACAGTATCTCCAGTTTAATCATCGTGCCGATTCGACAATGGCGCCAAGAAACGTAGCTATATTATCAATGCGAACACTGAATCCAGGTCGAAGGACATCAGTAAAAATTGGTATCATATCTTTTGAAGGCCAACTTGTATCATAGCACGATCTCATTAATTCTGATGTTGCGACAAACTCGCACCAGTCCTCTTCATGTCTTTTGGTATTGTGCTGAAGCATGCGGTAACTTCTGGGTGTGGAGTGTGCGACCTATTCGAATTTACAATTGCGTCTCTGGCAATACGATTTCAAGTACTATTTATTGCCAGTACTTTTGTATTGGTAAAGTCTATTCGGTTTGACGTCGTTGTGTGGCCTGTTGTACAAATGGTGTCATTTGATCCTTATGCGGTATAGCGTTCTCGCGATTGTGAATATCTCTTCTAGCTCTAGTTGCCCTTCTGCTTCGTCATACCCATGTTTTGTGCGAGCCTACCCATAAATTTTGGTATATCATATATTCCTTGGTGGTCCAAAGAGTTCGTCGTCTTATGGTACTCAAAACAGTTTTAATATTCATCTCGCAATGTTGTCAGTACAGTGGTGGAAATAATTACTTATCAGTATCTCGTCTCCTTAGGTTTGGCAAATAAGAAAGTAAAACGAGAAAAGATATGTCGGTACGGGACAATACCTCACACAAATCGATTTTTGGCCCAATGTTACTAGTAAGTTAATAAAAATGTAACTAGATCAATGGGTGAACGATGAATATGTTGAGTAGATTAGGGGTGTAAATGATGACTAAGCGAGTGTCATAAGGCTGTGTTGAGCGGTGTTTAGTAAGGGTATGAAGCCTCAACTCATTACTACGAGTGACTGGGAATGAAGATAAGTTGGAGGTTAATGTGCCAAAGAGGTAGAATGGGGTGGTAGTCGTAAACAAAATGAAGGAAGCTACTAACTGAACCACGATAATCGCAAAAATGTTGGATACATTCCGCATTAGGTTCAAACCCTTTGATATAACAAACAACTGGTGCAAGTGAAGATAAGTACAGTGAACTTCAAACCCCTATGACAAACGGGTGGTAAATGTGTTGAAAGTTGTTCATTGGAGGCTGGGGACTTGAAAAAAATTGTGCGGTCGGATGAATACTCGAGTACCATCGGTTGAGACCCATTAGCCATAAATTAATTTATTTTCACCCTGTGATTACTTTTCAATTGGATATCCCGTTTTCAGTACCATTGGACAACAAAATTCTCGCACTTTTATGTCACTAGAATTGGTTCTGTAACAGTATTACTTTTCTTCTAAGGAGATCCAAATCCTCGGCAGTAATATCAAACCTTTTCATGGAAAACAACCAGTCAAAAATCGAGACTATCGTCACATGTGGATCTTGCCTTTAGCTGACAGCATCTCAACATTTTATTCGGTAACTGAAATGGTTAACATCACAAAATAAAATTCACGATAGGTAGAACAGTACAATTGCAATTTCTCCGTGTCATAACCCGAAACACCTTGACCATATTCTCTCAGGAGTTAAGATCAAACAGAAAATGAACAGTTTAAGTGAATTAAGTAAAATGGAGGATTTTGGAAAGAACAAATTTTAACAATACTTTTTGGAAAAATATTCGAACTATTCACGACATATTATTATTGATGCTGCTCTCACCAAATATTCAATAAATATTAATGACTGAACATGTCCTCTAAAGTTCATGAACTTATCCATCCTTGAACAAAACATTTTATTCATTCATAAAGAGATGTATCTGGCTATTTATAAAGGTTTTCACCCCCATCTATGATAGAGTGGAGAACATTTAACTCTACTACTTTGAATGGGTTATTAATGAAGCACTTGTATTCCTGTGTTCCGTAAATATGCTGAATCATAAACATAAACAAGAGTTAACTCAGTTCTAAACTAGCATAGCAATGCAATTGACGTTAAGGTGTTATGATACTCCGTCTGTTATTTAGGAAATGAGGATCATTAATTACAGTTTACATTGGAAAATTAATAACGGAATTTCCCATTTATGGTTACAAAACATACACAAAAAGGATCTTACAAGTAGACATTTATACGATATATATACTTGCAGATTCTGACAATTTAATAACTTTAACAAGACGACCAGAAATATATAGGGTAAAACGTATAATTGCAGTCCTATAATTGTCAAGAACTACAAATCCATTTAAGAATTAAAATTAAATTTAGCAGGAGCATAAAATGGTTGGATAATTGTAATTATTTATCCCAAAACACTAACTTTGGGCATTACACCTTATCAATAATATTTCTCGTAGTGTGGATTAAAAAATATAATAAAAATACTTACGTTTTATAGACAAAGTCATTCAAAATGAAAGTCATGGCCCACTCACCTGCAACAAAACAAAATTTTGAGTATTTTTAATTAGAAGGTTCGAATTAAATACTGCGATTTTAAACATATACTATATATCAAATACATAAATAAGTGTTCGAGAGGAAGCGCAACTGACCAGAAACAATATATATAATATACATTGTCTTGCGTACAAAAGAATGACACCTCGAAGAGAGTATATATAATTATTTTCAAAAATTAGTTTTCTGTTTGGTATGGTTGGTATTAGTGGATTATTGGTTATTTAGATAGAGCAAACAATACATTAAATAAAAGCAGTTATCGAAAACCTCCGAATACTAATATATATTCGAATTTTAACTCCTACTATCCCTTGAATGTAAAAAGAGGCCTTGTAATATACATTCCTTCATCACCCTAATATTTAACAATGACGTCACTTCAAAATCCATTTCCTGAAAGTTTCACAGATAAAACTACAAATAAACTAGAAAGAATGTCGCAACAACAAAACAGCCATGCGTCCTAAACTCCTGGCTAAAGTTTAGAAAATGCCAAACGAAGAAATGATTCCAAGTCAACTAGAACAGAATACAAACTGTTACGGGTAATTTAATGTCGGTACAGACACATTAAAAAGGCTAATGGAATTCGTATTGAATAGGCTGACCTGGAAGACATACCTTGTTCAGCTAGACAACATGTGACACGTTTAAAAGTCATGTTAACAAACTACGGGCAGTATTTGCAAAAATAACAAACGCTTTCTTGCGACTCAATCCTAAGAACTGTTTCCGCAAATAGTTCGTGATAAGTACCCATAAATCCAAGACAAGCAATTCTCAAATAGGTTCGGAGCTTGAAGGAGATTGGTTTTATTCCAGACCCAAATTGTTGAAGATCATGTAATAGAGTTTTACAAAATTGGGTTTTGTAACACTTACAAGAATTAATGTGTTACCAGGTAAAAATTATTGACAATAATCAGAGCTGTTGAAAAATTTCTACAACTACCTTTATAGTCGCGAAATTCTCATAAAAGACTAAAAATCTATATATAAATAGGCAAGGACAAAACGGTTAGATACCATTTTCTCCTCTGTCTCTCTACCGATTTTCTTCATTTTTGTTTGGTTAGTAGCTACTGACGAGTTTAGTGCAGAATGCTAAAATTTATTTATAATATTGGTTCATTCATTAAATCAAATATAATTAAAAAAATATTTACGTCCATACTGTCAATGCCTAACAGATAACAGTCACAGTGTCGCCAGATTGCTTGGAATAAAATTGTAAGATGGACTGACTCGAATATGAAAGACGAATTAAATTAAACTAAAAAGTAAAGAAAATTTATATTAAATAATAATGATCATTCATTGAGTTCTCGCATGTTTGCAACTTTCATTGCTTCGTAAATATGATTTGTCAACTAAAATAAGAATTATGTTGCAATTGATGAATTTATTTCTGATAATGGTTTATTAATTTTAATTCTTATAATTTTTACCGTATAAATTTCATATTTGAACAAGATTACAAAAAAAAAAGGAAATTAATGCACTGATTATAATATTCAAGACAAATAGTTAGATCTGGCAGCCCTGAACTCATGGCTATCCTTTATATAGCGCCTTGATTTGAAGAATTTTGACATTTCAGAATATTGTTTGGTGTAAGATTATTATAGCACGATGTCAAATGTAAGTTGTAAATTCAATATGTAAAGTTCAAGATTTCAGCTTCAGTCACTGCGAAAGTTTTTAAAAAATGTGAGTATTACTTATTTATCATTAGTTAACAGTAGGTGCTTATATTTCTTTATATTTTCTATACAGAACAGAAATAGGCATCGCTTACTATGTGTTTCATTTAAGTTAATGAAATTGTATTGAATGTTGAGATTTTGGTTAAAGGTTTATTAATGTGTACTTAAGTTTTGTAGTTATTTGGAATGTAATACTAGGTATAAGACCTTCATACTAAATTTTGAGTTGGTTGATTTCATTTTCTGTTTACGAGCTGAAATTGTTAACTGTGAAATGTCAAAATATATAGGTTCTATTTCGTTTTATTTCTTACTTTAAGACTATTGAAATGTTTCAGTCTAAACTAATAAAATATTTTTAAAAATGTAGGTATTAACTAATGTTTTACATATTACATTTAATATTAATTTATTATTTAATATAATTAGTATTTTAAGATATTTATTTTTTTTAATTAAAACTACATATTTGAATATATTTAAAGACCGAATCTTTCAATTATTTTTAGGTAGGGAATCAGTTAGTTACTGTTTTGTATTCATGAGTTTTATCTAATAAACAATTTAGTTATTATTTCATGGTTCCATTCCTGCAAAATCCTGGTTTTATTACAAGACTTTTACCTTAAATAAACATGCCATTAACAGTTTAACGATCTGCATTTAAAATATAAAGAAATTCAATGCATTTACTGTTTTGTTATAGTAAGTTAGGTATAAACGTCTAATCTACAAAGACATATATTTTTATTGAACACATTTTTCCTTCGAAAACGGTCCAACTATTGAGTCATAGTCATAAATCATGTAAAGACCATCTTTGATAGTTCAGCATCAAGCGTTGTTTACTGTTCAGTAGTAAAATAGTCATGTTAGTAGATCAGTATTGAGATTTCGAACAAGTAGCAGTTACTTTCGTTTTAAAATGATTCTGTAAGTTTTTATTGTGAATTTAATTATTTTTTTACTACATTATTTTCACAATCTTACGGAGGTGTGGTCTCACAAATTGAACAACAGAAAATATATTAAAGATTGTGCAGTTTTTACAAGGTTTTTGGACAAATATATATTTTTTATTTTATGAACTCGATTCTATTTTTTTATTTCAATGATTTGTCAACTTCACATCACATTAACGAATTGGGGGGGGGCGTTCATAACTTCTTCTTTTCCGGTTTCTCATCCAGTTTATTTCTAATAGACATCTACTATTGACAATCGAATCTCAATAATGTTCACAATTTGATGAAATAGGGTCGAGTTTCGACCACTAGTTAAAATAATGTCATTATTTTGTCACGACTCAAGTATTAATTCTATTGTGTAATTTAAATCTTAATATAAATATAACTGCAGAAACATATAACGTATGAGTTAATTTTTAATTAAATTATAAAATTTGTTTAATTATGATATTCCAAACATACTTCACCTATTAAGGTGGTGCTGATGTAACAAGCGGATGGATTTTAAACAGCACGCCAAAAGTTTTTAGTATATCTCATAGATATTTAGAAAAAATAGATATATTTGACATACCTTGGTTGAAACAAAAAGTGAAAACAGGTGGCTTAGCAGCTCTTTCTACACTAGCGCCATTATGGTAACTTGTTGAACTTGTTATTTACTGCTTTCACCTGGATACGTTTTTAGGTTAATCCCCGTATAAGTTTGTCATCCTGGTCTCTACCATCTATAAACCTGGCCATTTTTGCGGAGTTCTAGTTTGTCATCCTTGTCTTGTCAGTAGTACCTACCTATTTTGTGCCGTTCTGACGTATTTGAACTTTCTAAATTTAAAAAATATGGCAAACAGAAATTTGAAATATTTATTAGAAAGAATAGCAAATTTTGTACTGGTATTGTATATTAAATGGATGTTATATTTGTTTATTTACTATAATTTATTGAGTTGCTATGCCAGAAGAGACTCTTAATACATAAACTTGTCCCTGTTCCTTACACAAAAAACAAAGTTGTATGGGTATTTCAAGATTAAGCAAGTGTGGTGTCTCTGGAACTAAGTGTCGAAACAAATGCAAGTTTTGCATTTCAATACTCAACTATTCTCATGGGTGTCAGTGTGTGTTTACAACAAATAAACATAAGACATTTTTTATATATTTTATATTAACGACGCTACGCTTGAAAATGAAAAAGACACTTTTCGGATTTCTTTGATTATCTCCGTAACCATTCGGAACATCGGCAACTTCGATGAGCCACTTTAACAAGCATTTATATAAGCAACTTTTCTCGCATTTAAGTATCGACTGTGCATCTCTGACTTTCCAGATCACTGTATAGGCCATTAAAATGTGGGCCACCCTATAGCAAAAAAGGCATTGAAGCCAAAACAGAAAGTATCTGCTTTCTTACTGTTTTAATTACATTCCACTTTAATACTTTTTATTGGTAAAATCTGAAATTAATGACCAATAATACACACGATATACCATTTTAATAAGACAATCCTTTAGCTAAATTAATCCACAAACTATCAACATAAACTGTTGAGAAAATTTTAACAGTTTTCTAGGTTAATTGGTTAACGTATTGGTTAGCTGAATTTTATTCGAATGACAACTAACACGATAACAAAATTTCCACTAAAACAAATTGATACGGGTGATCGTCAAAGGCAGAAAACAAACGAAATGAAACTATCCCCTAATAACAAATAGGATACCAACATATTATAGAAGTGCTAACAATATCGTCCGCCCATTCTATTCAGAAATTGGTGCAGAGCCATTCATTTTCAGGACCACCATAATTAATAGCGAAACAGCCCCCATATTATGAGCGATTTGAGATTCGTTGTAACACTTTTGTTCCCTCACAAACATCTCTATTGTATTATATTTTGTGTGTGCGGTGGAATGCGCCAAGGACGTCACTCGATGTGTGTAGAGCATAGCCGTTTCCTGTACCTCAAGAGACTGAATTGTTCATTTGGAATTTAATGACCGTCTATTATTTAGGACTCAGCAGAGCAAATAACTACGTCAAGTGAAATTACAACCATTTGACTGAAATACTCTCTTTCAATGCTTTGATGCTCAACCGCTGTCGTCAGTCAGTTTTCCTCGTTTGCTTCCGCATCTCGTGCTTTGCCTTTATTGAGTCAATTACATGTTTATGGGACGTTTGATGTGCACTAATCCAACAAATATGCCCAAATTGGACCAGATTTCAGTTCTTGTAATGCACAAATTACAGTAAAAAGGAATAAAATGAAAATAATTTCAAAATGTGCGTTAGTATCAACAAAATTTCCGAATTCAGTATCATTATTCATATCACAGAAATTATATTTTTAAGTAATTTCGAATATTTAAGCAGACTTACCATTACTTATATTTATATATATAGTCAGTACATGCTAGAAAATATTTTGATTCCTATTATAAATCATAAAAAAAACGATTAAAGAACTAAAATTGAGAAATAGAGGCTATAATCTACAGAAATATAATAAAAATATAATATAATAAGTTTGGTGGTGGTTTATAATTGAAAATCTAGTAATATTTGAACACAAATATGTTCTGTAATACTGGTTAGTTCATTCTTTTAATTTTGTTCAATTTGGTAAAAATTAAAGTAAAGCAAAAAAACCGTTATAAATCAATTCTTGACTAAATTGTTGAACAGGAAAAACAGTACCATGGGAATTAAAGTTGCTAGAGTCAAATGGCAAACAGAATATGGACCAGATTCTAAACTACGAATAACTGAGTTGTTCTATCCATTTTCTAGCACAACAATAATCTAAAGGCCACATTAGAAAATTGATACTAATATATCAATTTATACAAATTTTCTTGTTTGGGAATTTAAGAATAATCCTCCACATAAAACAAACAGCAATTGATAATGACACCAAAACAAACAATATTCAAAACACTATTCATCTAGAATAATACTGGTTGTTCATATTGTAGACATCTCTTTCTCGCAGAATATCTGTAAGGAAAAATTTCGGTAAAACATCCAGTAATCCGGGCAATTTTTCAAAGTTGCAATATTTCATGGTAATTTCGAAAATATTGTGGAGGAGGTCTTGGATTATTTGGATTTTCCTGTAACATAAGTATTTGGAAATTGTAAATGGAGAACAAAGGGTAGCAAGGCAATTTCGAAAAATTGCCCGGATTACTGGCTGTCTATATAAAAATTCTTCCTCCTGTACATCAACACATTTCGAATCTACAACTTCAAATACTTTTCTGTTGCAAGAAAAATCTAAGAAGAGAAATCCCTAATGAACAAGCAAAATAACCAAAGACCTTAACAATCAATCAATTGTCATAAGGTTTTCACGAAACGAAATAAAAGTGGCTATTGTTAAGCAGTTATCCGAAATATAAATGAACTCTAAAGAAATTATATTGATTAAGAATAAACTCATTTTCTAAAAGGTGTTAAATTAGCATTTAATTATATGAAAAAATTGTTTCACCTGTTAATGTCGGTTTTAGAACATCGTAGCAGATTAGCTCTCGCTGTGTTTCTATACGTCATTAACTCTGGAGTAAAGCTGAATCTATATTTGTCTGACGGTGTCGTCTCATGGTGCTCTCTGACGTCATAGTATTTACATTTATATGCCGTGTTCTGGCCTTCTGACGATATTTTGAATTAATACGCCCGCAGCTTGAGATAATGTTAAGTTAGGTTAGAATGTTTTCTCAGAGTTATCTGATTCTAATTTAGATTATGAAAATAAGATTAAATTTATGGTACTGGTTACTCTAAACTAAACACTCTTTATCCGTTGTCATCTTTTGCACTTTTCGGAAAATAACTAAGTACTTAAAATTTATTTAAATTAACTATTTACACTTGTGCCCTAAACCACAAACCATTCAACTCTCAGAACCTCAAAACCATAAACATAATACTTAAATATAGAGTATGTCAATTCTCAAGAAAACTGGGAAAGAAACCGATAACTAAATGCTTGTTTGTATCAGTCAATTGATTTGTAGCTATTGTTTGCAGCTGAAAACACTTTCCTTTCTCTCTCTCCTAGTGTTACGATTGCACTCCTAGAAGTGCTCATACCTCAGGCATTATCTCTATGCTCGCAACAGTGACGCATGCAAGTTTATAACAATTGTCATATGTCATGATGTTTCTCTGTTTTTTTCGCCTCATCGCCCTGACTATGGAGTGTTGAGTAACAGGAGGACACACTCTGTGTATTAAAAACTGTCCACAAAAGGGTATCAATTTGGGGGCGCCACTGGGACGACGGGGTAATTTGTGCGTAGAATAATATTTAAAAGACAATTGAAAATTCTAACCTATACATTTTACAAATTACAACAGCAGATTATAATATGTTTTTTTTTTATAATGAAAAGTAAGTATTTCTAAAAATAATGCTGTAAAGTTTTTATTTACTTGTTATAAATGTAGTATTATTGACATGATTAAATTGAAAATTATTTTCAGTTAGTTATATTCCCACAAAATATTCTATCCATATGATCTGCGAAATAAACCAACCAAAAATGTGTGGGTAAATAAGAAAAGATGGTTTTGGTACATGCCTGAGAGCTAACGTTAAAACCAAAAACTGACGCTCAAGATTGGTTAATTATTAATAGGAAAGACGAGTTTATGCAGTTAGAACAGAACCTATCAAGAATTTTTTTTGAAAATGTGTTGTTAAGTAAGTACACATCCAAAAATTGCAAATTTAAACATCATAGTTAAACAACCAGATTTAAAATGATTGGTAAAATTTGTATTTAATAGTAATAAATGTATTCAGTCAATGAAATACATTGTACATAGATAAAAATGACTTGCAAGCAAAATGTTATTTGTACATTTTTTAGGAGTCAAGATAAATATCCTACACAAATTAAACTCTGAAGAACCCATTATTATATAATTACTGAACTGATTATGGCATTGTCCATCGAGAATTTCAACAAACTTCTGAAGATATTTTTCCAGGGCCATTCACCAGGCGTACCTTTGCAAATATTTAAAATAGACCGACAGCAGAAAGATGCCAAAAATAGTCATTTAATTGTAGTTAATGGAGACAAGAAAAAATATATGGAAAACCAGTGTGTGAAAATGTTAGAATCATTGAAAAAGAAACTATTCTAGCATAAAATGCAAGTGAAATTTGTTCCATAATGATAACAGAAGAGATAACTTAATTATAGCAGTTTATTCAGTGACGAAAAGAATTGTTAATTACCTTTTATCCAGAGAAAGGTGAACAAGGAACTAGAAACACCAACTTTTTAAAATAAATATGTAATATGAACACAAGAATGTAAAAATAAATAATTTTTATTTACATCTAATTCACCAACATCTATTTGTTAATAAGTATAAAAATATTTCAAATATACAATTTTTTCCCCATGTTTAACAGTTTCAAAAAGTTTTATAAGAAAATAACAATTATAAAATCACTCCGTTTTATAAAAAGTCAAAACTGGGGCACACGCTTATTAATTTATATCACAATTAACACACTATAAACTCATCACTTGCAGAGATTACACAAAAAAAGGAGACAACCATTTACAAACAGATTTTCTACGTTTTATTTACGATTTTTACTAATAATTTTACATCATTCTCACTTTTTCAGCCGCTTCACTTCTAAATGTGTATTTCAATCCGTTGACAATTAACTTCATAACATTCATACATACACTTGCGCCATTCTGGTCATTTCTTGAACTTCTTATTTGAAACCGTCCGCTGCACACTTTTTCAGTTTTATTCCCATGTAAGTTTGTCCTCCTTTCACTCTACACTCCATAGCCCTGACGCACATCGGGATTGCTTATGATCTGATCATAGAGCATTTACTTCTGCAGGTAGCCTGCAATTCACAATTTCGTGGCAAGACTAAACTTTACTTCCTAGAGATAGCCTGTCGTGCATAAATATCGTGCCAATGCTAGAAAGAAAGGACAATAGAGAGAGTAAGAGGCTATTTCATTATATTGGGAACCGCATCCAATGAACTCATTGGCTGCACCTACCAATCTTATGATCGAACTACACTAGATTATTTTGTGTGGAACTCTTTAAAATAAAAAATCTACAAGACTAAACCAACTGATATCAACGATTTAAAAAGCGAATTACACAATAAATTAATGAAATTAGTGCAGAGATGTTGGAAATTATTGTCGAAGAATTTCAACACAGTCTATTTTTTTGTCAATGAACGTTTGCCAATTTGAGGATATTCTATAATTATTGTAATTATTGTAAATTACTTCAAACTTTATTTCTTTCTATGTCATCATTAATTATTATTTACAAATTAAATAACTAAAAACTGATTTTTCTTATAACCAACTTCTAAAAATCAAGAAGTCTTATAGAGATTTGCAAATCCTTTTAAATGTGGTATCACACGCTACCACTTTTCGAATACTTAATTATTTTTAAGTGCAGTTAAAACACCTAAGTGTTGAAGGGGCAGGTCAATAATTGTAAACAAATAGTGTAGTATTTACTGTTACTTTGGGACATTACTGTATAATTTCGTTAAAGTACTCCCGAATAAAGTACATATTATCCAAAGTTCAACATAGTACTTTCCTTGCAGTTGTTGTCGTTATGTATGACTATAAACTCACCTTCGTTCAAAAGGTCTTTAATTGGCAAATGTAAATAAAAACAATCTTAATTAATTTTCCCTGGAACACTAATGGTAAAATGATATTATATGTCCAAATACACGAGATCCTGTGAAAGGGAAATTACCAATTATTTACACTACAAAAACTTCATAAATGAAATTCGAATTTAACATAAGTCAAATTGTCATGTCATGATATCTGGACAGAGAACCAATTTCTTCATACAGATTTTAAGATTTTAACCTGACAAAAAAATGATCATAGCACAAGCTCAACTATTTGACAAAAAATATGCTCAATTCTAAAATATATAAAACTTTCAAAAACATCAATGCCGGTATTTCTTTAAAAAAAAGAATCTGGTGTTAGAATAGTTATGACACATTACATTTTGCTAATGGAAATGCTGTGAAATCTTTGGTGTGTCACAAATGTAAAAACACACAACTTTATTTGAACACTCAACGCCATTTCAACAACTCTAAGTTGTTATCATCATCATCATCATGGTTGACTTCTTGATGATGACAAGTTAGAGTTGTTGAAATGGCGTTGAATGTTCAAATAAAGGTTTGGTGTTAGGGTGCAAAACTGGTTTTTACATTTTGCTAATACAATTATTGCCGAAAATGTTTAATACTTTTGACTTAAGGCTAAAAATAACCAATAATGAATGAGTTAAACCATCCAAATATATCAATCACGTTCCCCAGAGAAAGGATTGCCAAAGAAGAGGTAGTAAAAACTGGTTGAATAATAACCACTAACAAATGTAACAATGATTTAGCCTTTCCTCATTCCGAATGTTAGTAAGTTATTTTTTTATACAGGATTTAATTTTTAAATAATACAATACCATATTCACTTAAATTTCACTAAAAAAAATCAGTGTCAAAAAACAACGAAATTCGTTTGAGTTCGATACAAGGTAGGGCCTTATAAAATCGAAGTGTTGCGAAATATATTTGCCAATTTATTATTTTCTCCCAAACGTCAGCACCCACACATATTTACGTCTTGATCAAATTAGATCATTATCATTTCCGCTCTTTCAAGCATAAAAACTTCGTTAGATTCTGAACGTATATTCACATTAATCAGCTTCGGATTTGACCTCAAGTTCATTCAGTTATTCGCCCCGAAATAATTTTAATTATCAGAAAGTGACTTATTTAGTTCACAAGTCCACAACATGGTTTGTTACCTTCTGAACGGTACTACGCATCAGGAATTTCAACCTGAATAACGTTGTCGTTTCCGGTTGTAGAGCATCATTTGCATTATTACATGATATTTCGCACCAGATCTAGAATTGAAGGCCGCATATTACAGGAAATTACTGAAAATCCATTTATTGTCTCCAAAATACCAGAAATAATTTTCATTGTGTCATCCGTTCGAATTGTCGCTAGAAAGTGTGCCATAAGTGTGACATGGAAATCGGTGACAAATTATTATTGTATAGCAAACCAAAAATCAATATGGATATAAAACATACCAAAAATTATGAATGCAAGAAAAGCGTTTGGCATGTACCATACAAAATAATAACACTTTCAGATTCTTTGTTAACAAACAAAATTATATATATTTCGCAGAAGAAAAGATATTCAGCTTTCGCAATTATCTAAAACTTGGAGTTTGATAAGAAATCTATCCCAGGGATCGAATATATTGTGAGATAATTATGAAGGTACAGTGATATCAGATATAAATGACAAAACTCATAGAAATGGGCAGTTCACCCCTTACCCCTATAAAATTGTACTTTTGCACTATATTACTCAAAAAACCCTAGGCTCTTCTTTTCTCCTCTTTACTAATTATAGTTGTAGCATCTCTGGATTTTATTTTTTCTGAGTTTTTTGGGAATTACTCCACATAAACTTGAAGGGTTCGTAATAAATCCTTTAAACTTTTAGTTTTTTGCACATTTGTGTTAAGTTAATTGTCATTGAAAACTAGGTCTGATTTAGACCTTGAAACGTATGGACTATTTGAAATATACAGACTTTCAAGTTTATGTGGTATTATCCACCTAATTAGTTCATCAATGCTAATTTCACAACCTCTAGCCTTAAGTTCTTAAAAAAAACAGAAAAATTATGTTCTTTTTCTGTCTACTTAGATCCGGTTCTTCAATTCTTCAGCAAATCATGTCCATTTCATCCCTTCAAAAACCATTAAATCCATATTTTTGGTTCTGTTCAATATTTAACTATTCAATTCTTCTGAAAGAACGTATTCTATTCTACTGCATATCGCGCCAAGACCTTCTGTTATTCAGTTTCTCAACTTTTCAATCTTTCGATTCTACAAAGAAGCTGCGGAATGAAAAATTGGTGGAATATAGATGCATAATGCATATAAAGACAGTTATGCTGAAACTGTAGAAATATATCGGGAAATTTATTTCTCGTATCTGAAGAATTAATAAGTTATATCCACAGTTGTTTTGTTTGTCACAAGTATATGCAACACAACACAAAATACGACCTATTACTTTCAAAAAAATTCATCAGGAGCAATATTTGCCTGTATTATTAAATGTTTCTTGTTTTCTAATATAGCTGATCCTCCTCAGAAGAATAGTTAAAAAATCGCGAAATACGTATACCTCTGTCATTAACTGATATTGAACACATTCTGAATTTCAAGTCTCTAGAAGTTTTTATCAAATGGTTCACCTTGATCAACACATGGGTGTACAGGTACTTTTGAATTCATTTAATAACTTATTCATACGTACTACCTGATGAGCTGTGACAAACTGTTTCTATTATCTTTTTTAAGATAATAAACATCTAACCTTTAAGTCTTCTACATCCTAACAATTACAAACTCGTTAACCATTAATAATAATGTGATTTGTATTAAACAATAATTTGGTGAGAAAAACTTACTCACCATCTCGAATTTGTCCCACTAAAATTGTTGAATACAACCAACCTATTGTACGATACGCACTGTCTGCCGAAAGAAAAACAACAACCACCTGGTAATTTTCGGAAGAAATAAAGTGACAACAAAATACAGTAGTAAGAAAACCTGAAAACACGCAATTTCAATGACAAATGTTTCAAGTCGATATATAAAAGACACTGAAAAAGCTACTTCGCCCAAAAGGAGATAGCAACGATAACAATATCAAATGTAATTTCACTGAGAGCCTCTGATTTAGAGCTACTTAAAAAAACTCCAGAGGCAAAACCGATCTTGAAGCTTAGTTTTTTTTAAGTACAAATTTAAACACAAACAAAAATATTTTGGAAAAAATCCAAGAATTCAAGATCAAAATTCGACATTTGGTACTTCTAGCTTACCGAAATGCACCTGGATAATTTGAAAGCAGTTTGCCGCCAAATGTTTCATTCGGTGGCTTTAAAAACATCGAAACCTAGAAAAGTCCGGCTCCGGTTTTGCATATATCTAGACCAAATGTGAGAGTAGTAGGAATCCAGTGGTAACCAACTAGATGAAACAACATGTTTCTTTTCGAAGAAGGGAAGTAAAGCCACACCAACCAGAGCAAACTGTTTTCGATATTGGTGTATATACCATTTAATGTGTGAGTCTGACAAAATAACGTCCAACTTGTAACAGTCAATCCAATTTTAACAGGGTGTCACAATGGCACAATTACTGTCCAACCATCCGTCAACACTCAGAACTATCTGGGGATTGTGGAAAGACAAGAGCAGTTTAATCATTCTAGATACCATGAGTGGCAAAAAGAGTTACATAATATTCGACATTGGTGTAGCTCCATCCTTTGTCAAAACCAGAGTTTAGAATATATCAGGAATGCAGAGAACTGCTTTCGACGAGGCATTACTGTCCTATGAAGTCAAGTAAAATATCTCTAAAATCCTCAGAAATATCTATACTGTTAGGTTGACTAGCTGAAGCATCAAATTATAACTTCAGTTATTTTATACATGTCCATTTCTAGGTACAATGTAGCCCTTTGCCAAACAGAACGCCACAGGTACCTACAGTGGAAACAACCAATTTTTATTCAGTTGAATAAATAAAAATTTCATTAATAATTTAGCAATACTTAATTTATTTAAACAATACTTCGCAAAACAATGAACAAAAATGTGGCAAAGTAACTATGTACTACTAATACTACTAATAGATACATTATTGTTATACTCGTAGACCTGAAAAGAAATATTGGATGGCCAGGTTCATATGAATTTCTGTTATGAAATTCTTGACTTTAAAAAATAAAACTGGTTCAACAGCTAAAAAATAGATAACACATTAGTCATTGAATCCTGGCACTAACAAGTACAAACACATTTTTGCAAAATTCGACTTTATTCATCAACATAGTCAATATCCATGACGATAAAACATCCCAACATTTTTCTCAACGTTCGATACTTTTCTTATAGCATAATTTGTCTTTTGCCCAGTTTTTTGTTTCAGGTGTAGATAACATAATCGAAGTAAAGTCTCTTTCTATTCAGATCTGCAAACAAGTAGAACTCAGATAGAGTCAGATCTGGTGAACATGGGGTGTGAAAGCAATTTGAAACATAATTTGTTCCATGGCATTTGCATCAGTCCCGTGATTTAATGACCCATGTAATACATATTCAATAGAATCTCGGGAAAAATATTGTTTTTTTTTCTATTCAAGTACAAAAGATAACCCAAGACACAGAACTAGTTAGAATTCCATTGGAAAAGTGTACCAGCTTCAAGAAGGTTCACCAAATATAGTTACAATTTGTATCAATAAGGATAACTTTAGATAATATATAGTCGAATACCTAAGGATAATTGACTTTTGACAGCTGTATGGTTATCCAAAGTAGTTGCAGTTAAAAGTATAAAACGTATTCTAATTCTTTATAAGTGATATTTAAACCAAAAGTTAGTTCACAAAAATGTTATAGTTTTATAAAATAAATTTCAAACCTTAACATTTTTTTCACAAATTGCCAAAAAAATCAACGTGAGTTTCGAACTGTGTTCCCTAGATATTTCGATGACATTGTGTAATCTTAATATCTATATAATATAGTTAATGTATTCGTGTTTATGTTTGGAATAAAGTTTATCCCTATATCCCGTTTGATGGCAAATTTCCATCGTCGAACGAAAATTAAACAAAAACTCAATTTAGCTTTACCTCGTCATATTGAATACCAAATTTCTGTAAATATTGCAAATATTGTACGTTAACTCGTGATAGGCAATAATCCTATGTGGTGAAGACCGCAATAAATTTCGTTATTAATTTCATGCAATATAGAAAGTAAATTGAGTTTTGAATCACCGGTTGCGGCAATTATTTTTAGGAAAAAACCAGATCATTGGGAACATAGAATAAAATTGCATAGTTGAAATTTTCTTCCTGTAATTTGTTATATTTGAAATGGAATTTCAAAAAACTAATGACATCACCATCTAAAAATAAAGAAATAAACAACACGAAAACAAAAATAAGTGTGAATAATTAAGATCATTCTCAAGAAAAAATACATAAAAAATTCCAATCAGTATACAAATGAGCAACAAACAAGTGTATATGAAACGGAAAGCGAAACATGACTAAAAATGTCTATAAAACGAAAAATTAACTTATCGTAAAACCAACAAAGGCCACTTCAGCTACAGCAAAGTTTTCTAAGAAGTGCAACGTCGTCATGACCATCTAACAGCGAAAATGGGCTATGATTAGACAACAAGTACTAGTCAATCGATATTCACCATTCGCGAGCCAAAGAGCAAATCATATTTTAATTTCCGGTACTCATGTTCCCTCTTTCATTGCTTGCTACATTTGTATTATTTGTATTTGTATGTAGACATAAAATACATTTTACTCCAAATTCGTGAAAAAATTGAATAAAAAAACAAATACTGCATCATACAACGTACAATTATGAACGATAACTAGAATATCCATTCAAATCGAATCTATCCAAGGCAGGAAAAGTCAAAGTGAAGAATGGGAAAAATAGTAAAAACTAATGAGCAAAGACAAAGACTGAAGAAAAGAGCCTTTACAAGAATCCGAGGATTTTAGAATTTGGAAAAATTTAAAGAGCAGTTTGCCGCCCAGAATTTCATCAACGACATTTTAGAGACACCAAAGTTCAGAAGCAATTACGATTCAGCGGCATAAGTGTTGAAGGTGTCGAGACCAACCAAATACACATGCTCCATGAGCTCTTACTAAAAACCAAAGTAGACGTTTTCGAAGCGAACATACAGGCCATGCCAGGGAGATTTCCGAGTTAGGCTGCCACAAGAACTATCCAGAGAATATCCAATAGCAACATTTTAGAATTTTTCCTCTGTAAGCACCTGGGCCATTATTTAAGGGACTACAGAGTTGTTTTGCTGCAACGCTCGCCATACAGAGACGTACATTTCCATGATAATCATCAATCTGCCCGTATGTCCGTAAACAAATGGTGATTCTGGGAATACAGCAGTAGTTTAGTACTCCAGGATCAATGGTACATAGAGTCAAAATCATATTCGTCACTAGTGATGCAGTTTCCATTGCCAAGCCCAGAATATGAGACCGAATGAGATCCAGTAGACTACAATGTGTACTTACGGTGAACACATGTTAATATAGCGTGAGGTAGAAGTAAAACTGAGCCAAGCCGAATCCAGTATTCGATTTAAAGTCTTAATATCAGATGTTGAGGTAGATTTTTTCTCAAGTAATTTTTGTTAGGAAACTAGTATTGTCCAAGCTCCCAAATAACCGCATGGCTTCCGAAAGGCTTTCACCAGAAGCGTCTCTAAACGTTCACAAAGAAATATACAGTAACAGTTACTGTAAGAACTATATTGGAGAAATAAAAATAGTGTTAGGATAGAGGCCATTTCAGAAGTCATTTCTGAGTCTAGAAAATCCTGCAGCGACAAGATAGAGCCCTTTGTAGATGAGCGGGTCCTGTCACTGTTAAATAAAAAATAAAATAGAAAAAGGTACAAGCTAACTCTTAATGGTCAGTGTTTGTCTTTTTTCTTGTTTTGAATTGCAGCAATAAGCATGTTTTACTTTTATTAATCATTAATTCCAACTGTTTAGCAGAATAATTTAATTGTTTTCTGAATGATACTTGTGGCATATTTTTCAATGTCTAAGTGCTTCTTGGGAAATAACACCACAGTTTAAAGAAAATTGCTGTATATTCAAAACGTTTTGGGGTCTAGATCAGACCCCGTTGTCAATGGTTAAGAAACTACGGATTAAAAAGGCACAATTCTAAGATATAAATTAAAATATTTGACAATGTGTATTATTTGATTTTTACGTAACTAAGAGAATTTTATTTGTAATCTACAGGGTTGCACAGAAATTTCTAAAGATTTTATAATCATAAAGTTCCTTTCAAATTGGAAGAATATTAATGGACAATTGTAAAAAAACGATCAGAACAAGATTCTTTACTAAATCAACGTACTCAATTGTCCATTAATACAATACTGGAACTACTAACATTTTGTACAAAGACAACATATTTTCAACTTAATGATGACTCCTACCAACAAGATTTTGGCATGGCAACATTTGTATGGAAAAATTTGAAGAACAAACAATTTTCTCAAAACAGATTAAAGCTTTGGTTTGGTGGCGTTATGTTGATGACATATTCGTTATTTCGGAACATAATCTTTAGGATTTACATGCATTACTTAACGACATAAACAACACAGTACCAACTATTCAGTTTACACTAGAGCTTGAACAGAATAACAAATTACCATTCTTAGACATATTAATAACCAAAACACAAACGACATTTGAAACAGAAAACCAACTCATACTAACAGGTATCTCAACTTTAACTCTAATCATCCAAGTTCAGTAAAAAGAGGTATCATTAAATCTCTATATGACAGAGCAAAAACCAACTGTTCTAATATCAATAAATTCAATGAAGAAAAAACGTTTATAAAAAATGTACTTTGTGCCAATCATTACCCAAATAAATTTATTAATAACGAATTAAATAAAATGGAATACCAAACAATCCCTAACAACCAACATCAAACTTCACCAAGCAACACTGACTCCAAAGATAATCACATTAATACAATAACTATACCATACATACCGAAAGACTAAAAAGAGTGGGAAACAGATATAATATCAAAACATCATTTAAAACAAGAAATACACTAAAATCAATTATATCAAAAACCAAACCAAATACAACTCAAAATACAAAAAATTGCATTTACAAAATCCTGTGTGAATGTAATAAATTCTATATTGGAGAAACCTCTAGACCTCTGAATGTTCGAATAAACGAACACAAAAATTACATAAATAAACGACAATTTGAAAAATGCAAAATTTGTGAACATGCTTGGGACCTTGATCATAAAACACAGTTTCAAAATTCAGTTATATTACACAAAGAAGATTACAACACTAAAAGAAAACTAAAAGAGTCTGCTTTAGTATTGTTAAATGAAAACGATTGTATCGCTACTACCTCCGTAGAATTCAGTCGTTCCTGGTTACCGATGATTAAGGAAGAAATTGCTAATAGGCATGTCCTTGTGAACAACCCAATATCAGGATAGTTCATAAGGTTTTTCCTAGGTTTTCCCTTATGATTTTTATGGGATCACTGAATCAACAAAGTTCTTTGGTCGCATTTTTGGCGAATGCATCTTATAACAAAGTCGCACCTAGGAGCGCCACATAAAATTCTGAAGATCTCCCTTTCAAATTCTTCCAATTTGAAAGGAACTTTATGATTATATGATCTTTAGAAATTTCTGTGCTACCCTGTATATTACAAATAAAATTCTCTTAGTTACGTCAAAAATCACATAATCCACATTGTCAAATATTTTAATTTACATCTTAGAATTGTGCCTTTTTAATCCGTAGTTTTTTAACCATTGACAACGGGGTCTGATCTAGACCCCGAAACGTTTGGAATATACAGCAATTTTCTTTAAACTGTGGTGTTAATTCCCAAGAAGCACTTAGACATTAGAATAATTTAACTTCATAACCTTTTTTTCATTCTTTCTTTATTTATCACTTACATCTTTTTCAGCTGGATGACATCAAAAGTACATAATATTTTAAACACAATTTAATATTTTTAAAAGCAAGTAAAATTTTACCAAATTTCTCATGAATTTTGAGTTTATTTATTTATTTATTCATTTTTCATAGTATTCGAGTTAAATGTAACTCATTGGTGCATTATATAAACATGTTAAAATTAGAAATCTAATTGTTTTGAAAACTAAGGTGATTAGATAACAAAATTGGAAAAGCTGATTTGATGAATTATGATTCTGGAGCTCCCTATATATTATTTTCACGTAACTTTTAAAGATCAGCATACAAAATATTTCATATTTCATGCACTCAAACAAACAGTAGTGAACTGCTTGAAACTCTTGTGCATCTCGGAGGACACAGTGACATCAAAGGCAGAGAAAGCCTGCCAGCATCGAATGTCAACCCTCCGAATTGAAACTAATCGTTTTTGAAAGTTTTGGTAAAGTTTAAGCTTCATGAAGTAAGTTTTTGAAGTACTCTGCCAAAACTGATGTAAAAATACCCGTGGTGTGGTGCGAAAACTTTCCACAACACGATCTTGAATATTAGTAAAGTTTTAAGTCCATACAGATACTATTTTCTACCAATATGCTTCAATATTGTGTAACTTTAATGTCTTTTAGACAAGTTAAAGCACCAACGTTGAAAGATTGTTTGTGAGCAACAAATTACTGAATTATAAAACAATCGTTACAATTTATGGCGAAACTTCTGATCATGTAAGATGTGACATTATAAAGTAAACTGGCTCAGTGTGTTAGGATAGACAACTATGGAATTTATGAGGCTGATTTTGGGACAGCATTGGTATGATGGCTTCATTGTAATCCGACATTCTCATTGGTATTTTAAGTAAAGTAGGCAAAATTTGTTTCAAAATTCACAATTCAAAATATTGTGGTGTGACCTATCTACCTCCGGAAAAAAACTAGAGATTTCGTTAATACGTACGGTAAAGTTAACAAAAGCACAAAATTAATATTAAGTGAGGTAGCAAAAAAGGACTACATTATTCAAAAATTGAAATCCCATTTTTATAAATGACTATATATACTATCAAAAAGTATATATAAATTGTTTCACATCTATTAGTAATTTCTATTGTACATAATCTGATGTGTGTTTTGCTTGGGGAATACTTTATGTTTATGAAGAACGCTACTGATGTACCAGTCAACTCAATTATTATTTTTGTTTGCGATAGGTTGGCATCGAAGTGTTTCCGACACTTTATATCTACTTTATTGAAACTGTAATCAACACCAATTGTAATCTAATCTAGTTTTCAGCGAAAAATTAAAAACAAAAGAATCTTGTTTGCATCTCAAATCTAATTTTGACGATATCGATTTATTAATGAGAACCTGAAGGGTAGCAGACACCAAATTAAAAAAGATTGTCCTCGTGGGGTGAATAATATTTCCTGTTTGCCCAGTGCCTCGTGAATTGGGGTCGAGCAGTGGAAGTGACTATCACCCTCAACCCTCTGAATTCAACCCACCCAAAACATAACTCCCAGTAACGCCGTTGAATCTTAAATGCCGCATTAGAGGGAAGATATCTTCCAAAAGTGAAAATGGTCGTTACTCTTTCTTTTGTGTGAAACTTTAAAATCCAATATTGCTGAATGTTAACGGTAAATTTCTACTAGCCTTAGTAATAAATTAAAGATTTCGCAAAACATTAAGAACGAAAACTCAAAATGACAAAATTATACACTAACCCGAAAAGAAATTTGCAAAATACTTTAAAAAACATGTTTTGGTACCGCCTCATGAAAAAATACGTCTCGGCAACATAAAGCTTTAATGAAAACATAAATGGACTAGCAATGAATTTTTTCCAATACTCTTATAAGTTCTGATCATTCTAGATATAAACTCCGTTTTAACATACTGAGATATAACTTATTTAATGCACTTTTACGAATAGATATAATTTTTAGAATCATTTTATTGACATAATATTTCAAAGCATTATATATTATACGGTGTTAGTATATATTTTTCTTTTATCTAACTGTCTTTGATCCCCGACTACCCTACTACGTACATAGTATATTCATCTTTGTCAAGAGAATGAAGCTTTTAAAGCAGTCTGCGTTCGCTATTAATAGGCATGATTATGACCAGGACAGTGACCAAAATCACTAAAATATGTTTATTTAATGAAGCAATTATTTTGGTTGTTCATTTGGGTTTTCACCCCTCACAATGGTTTCTGAAAAATACAGGTCAGTTAAGTAGTTGAAAATCAAGGTTTAGTACCTATGGCCAGTTTGTGAAAACTGCCCGGAACACTGCTTACCTTCTTATACAAAAACTCTCTGGATTAACTGAAAGAAGTAGGTGTATGAATTTGCTAACTAATTTTCCTGCATAATATGTTTGGATGTATATTGTGTGATACTTATCTGTGTAATGTAATAAGGAATCGTTGGGGAACAATGATTTTTCGTAGCCAACTGTACAATTTTAGTTCGCTACAGCTTTCTTGCTATTGTCAATAGATTGAATAATTGACTGTGAAGTCTTCTTTTTTGATGTTTATTTATCCATTAATAGTAGGAAATCCACAATTCTATTTACTCTTGAAATAAAGAATAGAAACAATCACTCCTTAAACTTAAAAAATGTAGTCATTAAATCCTTATATGGCAGAGGAAAATCAGTTTCATCAACAAAAGAAATTTTAGTGAAAGAATTACGTTTATTAAAGCAAGTTCGAACAAAACGAATATAAAGAAATTTGATAAACAAAACAAATCATCAAATCGAGAAAACACAATGAAATCAGTATACTATAGAAACAACACTTAAATTACAAACGTGAGATAATACACCAAATACAGTAAGATCGAATTTGACAAATTCAAAACGGAAAAATCGTGTGTACAGTGTGATTTATGTCGGACAATGCTACATACAGTACAGCAAAACCTCTTATTAGCAGTTTACCGAAAATGTTTTTCTACTATTTTGTGTATCGTTTTAGTTTATATTAAAAGTGTCATTATTCGGTCAGTTAGAATAAATTAGCGAACACAACTATAGCTCTTTTGGAAGGCGTATGTTATCAATAATCCTCAATTTAGTGTCTATTTTTAAATCACATTCATATCATCATATGCCTTTGCGTTCCTATTCCTTATTCCAGTCTATTCTAACAGCAATTGTCGGGTAGATTCCTTTCGACATTGCTTTAGAAGTACCCTGTAAGTATGTTGTCGATTGTCTACCCCGTTTTTTTTTTGTTTTTGTTTTTCGTATAGTATCCATTCTATGACTATTTTAGGGAGTCGTTCTTCACCCATTCGTACCACGTTTTTTCCATATCTTTATATATATATATATAAATCTTCTGTACGTGTGTTAGTCATTGAACTCCTCCTAAACGGCTGGACCGATTTTGATGAAATTTTTTGTGTTTATTCCACAATACGGTCAACTAGATATTGTTTTTTTTTAGTTAAATTATTTATTTAAAAATTGTTGTTGATGTTAGCACAACTTACATAGGATCCGGCAGAGTGCGCTGTAGTCGCTGTGTCAAATATTCAAGAGTGTGCTTTAGGTTCATTTACGTCTGATAGATGGCCGTTCAGATTATATTGTTACAGCTAATTTTTAAAAGTTTAGACGTGGGACAGGACAACGTCTGTCGGGTTTCGGATAAATTCTTGTCTAAATCTCCTTTAAGCTCTTCTCCAAAAATATTTTTCAACCGCACATAAGTATTTTTTTTGTTATGAAACATTTACCAATCATTGGAAGCATAGATAATTACCAGCCGAAATATATAGTGGTGTGCCTTTTCTAATTTTTTCTGCCATAACACAGAATGCAGTGCTTCGATGACATTTTTTACTTTAGTTATTTTGTTTTTTACTGACTTATTAATTCTCTACATTAAAATTAATCTTATGCTCAGATTTATACATTCCTTACATTTTCTTCTTCTAGATCTTCGGGTGGGTTTTCTGTCTATGCATATATACTGCTTATTTTTAGTGTTGACTTGTAACGCCTAATTCCAGTATTCTTTTGCAAGTTTTCTAGACTTATATTCTGCGTCTTCTTTATCTTGTGCAATTATCAGTTGGTAACCCGCATAGTGTAGGGTATACAAACTTTTATTTTATTTTAATTTTTGCTATTGTGTCTCAATATAATTTTTTAATATCATTTATTACAGTTTTCTGGAATTTTGAAACAGGTAGGCTGTCACATATTTTCTTTAGATCTACCAGCAGTAGGTGTCATTTTTGTGATCTTAGGCTTCTTTCTCGATTATTCGGGACAAACAGAACATACTGTTATTTGTTAATCGGTCTTATATTTCTCAGACTCATATCGTTGACATTCTCCTCGCATAAAGTTCCCTTTATAATTATTACAACCTACTAATTGTAAAGGTTACCATTATGCCTCTGTAGTTATAACAAGCTTCCTTATTTCCATTAATCTGTATGGTCTTAATGCATCATTTTATCCATGTTTTTGGGACTGGTTTCCGTCTGTTGACCATTTCTGTGATGATACTAAATGATTTTTCTGTTCCAAATTTTATCAATTCTAAAGATTATAGAATCAACATTAACAGTAGGTAGTTCTTAGTTATTGATCGCTGTGAACCAGACGTACGTCCGTTTTATAGCTGTGCGGTTTCTTTTCTATTCTTTCGATGTGAATAGCTATTCTACGTTCTACCAGCAAAAAGTGTAATAACCATTTTTCTGGTTGTCCGTGGTTTATTGCCATTTCCATGATTTTTCCAATTGTCGGTCTCCTAAGTAGCTATTTAATTTTCCAAAACAGCTGATTTAAACCAGGCCAGAACTTATCTATATTATTTAATATTTTAGTATTTAAGCTTTGGTTTCTGTTCTTTCACTGTACAGTGTCTCACTACAGAGTATAATTTTATAAGCTTAAAAACGTTTCCATATGCAACCAAAGCACAGACGATTATCGTACTCCTTAACTAAGTAACACTATGCTCTATTTTGTTATTGGAATTCTTTACATTGCAAGTTTACAAGTTTTGTCGTCAAAGCACAAAACTAACTTTTT
Source organism: Octodonta nipae (assembly GCA_034190945.1). Taxonomy (NCBI): domain Eukaryota; kingdom Metazoa; phylum Arthropoda; class Insecta; order Coleoptera; family Chrysomelidae; genus Octodonta; species Octodonta nipae. The sequence continues at coordinate 31,580,982 of CM067222.1, forward strand.
AATTTTTTTATACTACTTTACTATTTCTAATTTCGAAATGGAGAGCTTATCATGCAGTAAAATAGACTTTCATAGGACAAAGAGACAATGTTCTGCAGAATAACAACTTGCGTGATTCTAACAAATTCATCACTACAAGCATGGAATGCATATATGAAAGAAATGTCCATTAAGGACATTAAACGGCACCTAAAATAGATTTCGCAAGTTGTTATAGGGTATTTCAATACCATTTGCATAAACCATAGGTAATATGAATTATGATTTGACCTAAATTTAAAATACAAAATAAATCGCTAAATTAAAATCGACAGAAAATGAGAATGGAATGAAAAGTCAAATATACATAAATGATAATAATAAGGCATCCTATAAGTTTTTTTTTCAAAATAAATAGTCAATATGTAAATTGCTAATTAGTTAAAGAAAAAAAGGAAACATTTCAAACTGAAACACAGATCCTGAGAATTTATTTCTTAATTACTATAGAATATATATGCTAACACACTAAATGGGACGCAAAATCTCGCAAAACTGCTCGCTTCGTGTTCTCCGTGATCACTGCCATTTCCTCTCGAATATTTTGTTTTAAATTATCGAGAGAGGTAAGATTGCTGCCATATACCTTGGATTTGACGTAAAGCCACAAGGAAAAAAAACATTGGTGTCCATTCAGGCGTACGTGGAGGCCAGTTGATCTCACCTCGTCTGGATACCAATTTTCCAGGTAAAACTTCACGAATTCGCGATACATACACGTTAGACGTGTAAGATTTTGCTCCATCGTACTCCAATCACGTGTTTTGATTAAAGTCAAAAAATGTTTTAAAATTGGCGTGAAAAAGTTGTTAATCATCTCTACATATCTCTCTAAATTACTGAATGATCTCTTTGACCAGCGATAAAAGTACGGACCAATTCATTGATGTTAATGTTTTGGATTCACTGGACTACAATAACGACAATTTTTCTATTTGATGTGATCGTGAAAGTGGAACTGTGCCTACCCGAGAACAAAATATTAACAGACGAAAGCTATCAACCATTTGGTTATTGAAGTTAAGCCACTCAGCGGCACCTGTGAACTTTAACTCTTGAACCAATTGTATCTTGCAGGGGTGGAGACACAAGTCTTTACATATTATGTGATGAGGGACCTTTTAGGAACATTTAAGACATTTGCCGGTTTACGATCAGAGAGAGAAGAATTCGGTCGAACTGACGGACCCACACTCTCCACATTTTCCTCGTTTCTCGATGACACTGGTACTTTGCTCATTGACCATCCAGTGTGTTCAAAATTTGTAGCCATGTTTTAATGAGTTGAATATTCGATGCTTCATTTGCGAAAGCAAGTGACAAAAATGACGCAAATTTTCACCGTGTTCTAACTACAGGATTATTGTTTTTGTACAATTCGTTCAGATAACACCCACGCTTCGCTCCTGTAACACAGTTTCTAGAAGCTGCATTGTCAAAGATACGGCTAAGCTAGCGATCGACAGAACTCTCGTTTGTGTCGAAGGTAACCAAATTGAAAAAGACTTTTGGGACACCCGTTATCTTCAATTTTCGTTTGATCAGTGGTTTTATTTCAAACTTTTGCTTTCGTAATCCAAGTTTACCTACATTTTAATATTGTTTTTTTTTTTGTTTCAACGCAGCTTGTTAATATTTCATATTAAAATTTTATTCATGTAACTTATTATAATCTGATTAAAAAATGTCAGTACTCTCGAGAAACTGTCCCCTGGAACGAAAGAATGACACCTGGAAGTGAATATCTGTGACAGGTGAAGTTAGTTAACCCGGATAATTTTAACATGACATTATATCTTCAGTCAACATATCTTAAGACGGTACTTTAATTGGCGTAGCGTATTCGTATACTTGCTACATTTGTCCAAAAACGGTGATGTGTAGACTATTTTTGCTTTATTTCAACAAATAAGTCGAATACCGCTAAAAGTAAATACGCCTTACCGCCCACTAGTTGGTTTTCAATACACATAAAAGGAGTCAAATAAGCCTAATATATGATTTAACTGTCCACATTTGTGGACACGGTGTTGTTTTTCATGACAAGTGGTGTTTATGGCAAAATGGACTGGTCGACCCTAAGTGTTATGAAGTTGCGGGAGTTGTACCAAATGCCCTCCAGGCATAGAAGTCATAAAAATAAAAACAACATAAACGATGCATGGATTGATATTAAATATAATATGGAACGACCGTGTAAAATTGCGTACTTAAAATAAGAGAATATGGTCTTTTAATCACTTTGTAGTTACTTGATATAACTAAATTATATCAAGTATTGATAAGAAGCGTAATAAAAATAAGCTGTAGGTGCTGTCAACGCATCCATTATGGTAGCGTTAACTAGTATTCAAATATATTTGGCATTTTTGAGGGTTTTGCGATATATGTGGATGGCATTTTAGGAATATTAGTGAATACATCAAATACTTGTACGAATACAGCAATACTAAACACCAATATGCTACGCCAAGGTTCATATATCGTAATTGCTACAAAGGTAGTGGCCGCTAATATTAAAATTAATTTAACAATTACTATGCTACTTACAAATTAGCTATCAATTGTATTATTACCTGTTCCGAAAACTAATATATTAATACATATTTACTTATTTACTTATTATTTTCTTCTTTGTTTTCATTTTATTATTTGATTAGTCATTTTTAAGTTTTGCTTTTTTAGTACTTACACTTTTTAGAATTTTCAAATCCGGTGGAAGAGATGTGGATTTTATTTGGATTTTTATTACTAGTTAAACTCTTTTTAAAAAGTTTTATAAATGTTTGTTAGCCCTTCATGGAGATAAAAGCAAATTTTTGTTTAAAATTCAACCTTCATATATTTTGATAGTTTGTAGAAGATAAAGACAAGATATATCGTTTCATTAAGTATATGGTCAATATGATTTCCTCTTCTTACTCTTTTTATAAGTTGATTGCAATTGTCATTGTGAATATTTATTTCATAATAGTAGTATCCAAACATTATGTTTTATCAACCATTGATAGCGAGCCGCTGATTGATTACTACAACATAATTGTTTATTATATAGTTTTTCAAGATTTTTCAATCCGTAGAACGCAAGACAATATATTGTTTCTAGTCGAGAACCTTCATCAGTTGCGCTCCCCTCAACTGATTGAAATCTCAGATAATTATTTATGTTATTTCCTGAAAGACTTAGATGTCGAAATTTATTTCGAGGCACTATTGTCAAAATAGCTAACCAATAGCTTATGAGATACCACAACAGAATTTAACAAGTAATAATTTGCTATCTTCGTATCGTTTGGAAAACGTTGCTAGTTTAATTTTGATAAAAGTTCGTTTTGTGCACCCAGCACTCTCCATAAAGCGTGAAGCGTGAATGTAGGACAATTACTGAAGAAATGTGATGAAAATTCACAAGGTGTTTCGTACCAAATTATTATAATTAGCTTCCATTCATTCGAACTGTATGTTTTCTTTATATTTGCCAGATGTTTAAGGGTTTTTTCCCAAAGGTTTCTTGAACTATTTAAATCCTTAAAATTATATAGCCACGGTTAAATTACATCTATTCAATAAAGCTTTTAAGCTTTGCTAAACACAATATTTGCATGTTTTGTATTGAGTATTAGAATAGGTTTATGAGATTATTTGTTATATTTCTAAACCCTGCTATATAGTTTATTTAGCTGGTACGGCTTCCTCACCTCTATAATCTTTTATTTGTAATTTAGGAATTATAAAGATATAATAACTTTTATAAAGGATGGGGAAAACCCAAGCATCTCAAGCTGAACCGGTACGGATTATCGGTATTTCAGGGCGTGATATTTACCGAAATATTGAATTGCCTCTTAAGGGTGAAATTTCCGATTTGTTACCGGCCTGTAATTAAAATATTATTATGATTGGGGGAGCTCCCACTCTCTCTATCGTAATTGTATCAATGTACTAGTGTTCGTTTATTTTTAAGTTAAGTTAAGGTAAAACCTTCTAAGAAGCAAGTTCACTGCTTAATTCTTAGATATCTTGTATCCGTCATCCATTTAATATAATAAATTGTGAATTGTTAGTTTAGAAAAAGTTTAATTTTATTTCAACACGTACCGAACGCGATTAACGTCTTGTTTGGTAAGTTGGCGTTTTATACGAGAACGGCAACAAACACAAGGCTTTTGTAAGTAGAATTTTCTTGGAATACAAAATTGCAACTGGCGTCAGTCGGCCATTGTAGTTTTTGAACATTAGTGAAACGAATACTGTTCCAGAATTTAGTAAGACTCAAACCAAGGTTGTATGGAGAAAATTGTGATTGTTAAAATTGAATAAACATTGTTATTGCTGAAAATAGGAAAACCTCTCATCGTTTTCATGGTTTAGATTCCAGCCAGCTTGAACACAAATATCCCTTTGTTTTCGGTTCCTATATTGCAAAAATAAATTATTGTCAGCATATGATCTCTCATTATTGTCTAGATTTTGTTCCATCGCTTACTCATAATGCTTTAAACTTTTTTAAAATTCTTTATTTTCTGTTGTTACTAGGTATTTCTCCTGTTTATTACCAAAATAATTTCATATTTTCGATCGATATTGAGGTTAAATCCATGGGACAAAGGACCAATAATGCACTTAAATATTTTATTTATTTATTACTTTTACAATTGAAATAACTTCTATGACAGTCATTATTACGAATTAGCCAAATTACTATTCTGGATTCATGCTCGCTGTGAAGTCTTAAATAAAGGCAATCCTACCCTCACTTTATATATTTACTTATTTATTATTTTAACAATGCCTACTTTTAAATGCCGGACGGTTGTCTATTAACTGCAATTGTATAAAATGTATGTAATTATTAAAGTTCAAATTCTGCACACTTATCCATCGTTATTACAAGTTTGCTTTTATTGAAAAAACAACATTTTTTCACTAATTTCCAATTACAGCAGTAAGAATTTATTCTCGTGGCTTATTTCTTTTTGAAATATATCCGTGAGCCAGAAACATGAAGTTTAATTATCACTTTGATAAAGGTGTATTTAATTTTCTTTTGAGAAGCCAAGAGCTATTTTGCTCTGGATTTTCTTAAAAATAACAAATAATTTGTTTTTCCCGTTCAGAAGCTGTAGCTGTATTAAATATTCTCCGGAATGTGATCATAAACAATTTTCTTATCAACATAACAATACATAGTTTAGTTTAGTTTAGTTTATTTATTGGTAAAGTATTACAACTGTGTGTTTTTACAAGTCAAAGTATATAAAATACGAAACCATAATATTACAAGGTCACCACTTTTGAGTTTGATAATATACACTGACATGTGAGGCTAGTGAATTATTTGTTCCTTTTCGTAATTTTCTCAGCACGATTTTAAAATATAAACATGTCCATGATAAAATATTTCCTGATCATCCTTGGTTTAAAATTTCGCAGATAACAACCATTTAACAGTCGAAATGTGCTTAGAGGTGTTGAAAATGCTCCATTTTATTTATTTTGTTTTAATACGATTAACAAATAATATAAGTTAAATGTACTCGTTAGCGATAAAAGTCGGGGTTCCCATTTACAGAATTAACTTTACCTTTGCATGTCCTTCAGTGACATGATCAAGGCCAACACCAAGATATCCATCAGATAACTAGCGAAAAATCTTCAACTTTTTGTGACTAACATCTTAACTTTATGATGAGATTTTCAAGATATTCAGAACCTGCTTAAGACCTGATATACCTAGTACCTATCTACATAAATTAGCAGTTCTTGTGAAGTTTTCTTAATTGTCATCGTTCCTGTTTCCTGATTTGGTATGGCGTATGTCTCATGTCATTTAATAAATAATCCATAGCTACCAAGAAGTGCCTCTTACCCATCCTGACTTTTGACTCAGAGAATGGACCAGCGACACCCATACCAATTATCGCAAATAGGACGCCTACATTATTCACATTTAACCACAAATTTACGGAAGTTGAAGTTAGAATAGTTTATTTTGGTGGATTTTTAGTCCCTACAATTTTTAGTAAACCTGGCTTCTTGAGTAGATTACGGGCAAAAAGTAATAAACTAATTATCAAAGATTTTCCCAAGATTTTTTACTGTTTAAAAGAACATTTGATATTATGAAGTAGATTTCGTACAAGCACTAAGGTATCTCTCAAACATTTTATAATTCCACATCGCGAAAAAATAACGAAGCTAATATTGTTACATTAAGAGAACGAGCAACACAAATGTTCAAATTATTGGTCTTAATGCGTGCCCACTTCAGTACAAACTCTTATTTTAATTAACTCTAATTAGTACACTTGTGGAAAAACATAAGTCGGGTTTTAATAGGGCACAAAATAGCTCTCAAGTCAACGAACAGATATTTTAAGCGCTTAATGGGAAAAATGGAACACTCATTAAATCATTATCAAATGAACTGCTCATAGGCGCAAAAGTTTACAAAATGAAAATGCAACAACCTTGACCATAATTATCGATAGAACAATTATTTACTTACAATTTTATTGTCTTAGATGACTCGTGAGAAGATTCTATTAAACAAAACTTGCTAATTATTAGTTGTAAGGGACAGTATAGTCCTATTTTAGTTGCATATGGAAGATACGATTGTATACGAATAACGATTAATAAAATAGTTTGTTCTTGTATGTTATTCAACAGTAAAAGGGTAATGTATATGTATTCTAGTGAAGCAATTGTAAAAATTCTTTCACTAATAAAACAGAGCACTATTGTTGAGTAATACAAACTCTAGGTATTTACCTTTGTATTGCTTTTTACGCATATTGAGTGTAGGAACGGGTCTCAAATTTAACAATTAAAATTTATATATAGAGTTATTTATTACTTTTATGTTTTTTTGGGGAATAACACCACAATAGAAATAAAACTACGTATATTCCTGCAGTATACGTAGTTTTATTTCTATTGTGGTGTTATTCCCCAAAAAAACATAAAAGTAATCAAGAATATGCCACAAACAACGTTTAGAAGACAGAGTTATTTATGTATTGAATAATTTATAAAATAAATTGAAATAAAATATTTATTATTAGTATAAATAGACGCCAGGTTGCTTGACAAGAAAATCTTAATAAGATGGTTTGACCGGAATGCGAAAGAGAAAAAAAATTTAAACTAAAATTAACAAAATTTAACACTCCACCAATTGTTATACTTCGCCTTCTTATTAAGATCGAACCCCACATGAATATTACGTAATAACAGTAATTTATTGGACAGTGGCAAATTTGCAATTATCATTGCCTTGTAAATGTGAAACTGACCAAATAATTTATTACGTTTAACTCAGATCCTTCCAATTCTCTTTTCTTCTTCGGTGTTTACCTTTTTTTTGCTTCCACAAGTCTCTATTGTCCCAATCTTCTATTACTAATCCCTTTTCAATGTTTTTTATATATTTTACCCAAGTCAAAATAGGTGGGCTTGGTTTCCTTTCTCCCTGTGGCAACCATTCTACAATTTTTGGCATCTATTCTCCAGCATTCTTGTAACATTTCCATAACCTTGGAGAACTTGATTTTCCATAGTCTGATTTATACCCATTTTTTTAATTTGTCCTACCTTGTAACCCTTAACATCTACGCGTATAGTCCAGTTCTTATCTTATCTCGAACTGCTGAGTTTATTGGCCACATTTCTGGCCGTAGAGTACCATACTCTCCAAAATGCTACGGAATAGAAGTTACTTAGTGTCCTTGCTTAGCTTCTCATTCCATAGGAGACCATGTAGAGTTTTTGTCGCCATTTTCCCCATACCTATCCTCTTTAAGATCTCTTTCTCACAGGTGTCAGCAGAACAGACTGTTGTTCCCAGATTTTTGTTCCCAGGTTTTAAAAATATTGCATGTTTGTCTATTTTATATCTCAGATCCAAGCATTGGCGGTATCAGATCTCCAGACATTGTTCATTGTATATATTGGAGAGCAACAGCGACAAAGTACACCCTCGTTTTAAGCCTTTATCTATTACGATGGGTTATGTGTAGAGGTTTCCTGTTTTCATTCTTCGTGGTAGCACATTTCATACAATTTAACTAAAGTTGTAAATCTTGTGAAATTATTGTTTTCTGAATGATATTGTGGCATATTTTTCAATGTTTAAGTACTTCTGGGGAAATAAGTTAAAATTGCTGTATATTCCATACGTTTCGGGATCTAGGTCAGACCCCGTTGTCAATGGTTAAGAAACTATAAATTGTGCCTTTTTTATTCATAGTTTCTTAACCATTGACAACCGGGTCTGACCTAGACTTCGAAACGTTTGGAATATACAGCAAACAATCTCACAAAGCAGAACTTTTGAAACGCTGGCAAAACGATTACTGACAAACTGACTGAGTTGGTATCAATGTTATGTGGAGTGTACGTTAAGGCAAAAAAACTATTCTGTAATTACTTTTTCAACTGTTACTAACATTAAATTATAAATTTCAAAGGTAATCCAGGCAATTAAGGCAAACAACACATGCTAATGTTGTCGAAGAACATATTCCAGCAGATGTAATACAACAAAAAATTATGAAATAATTATAAATATCTCCTCCTAGACAAAAAACTCAGTAACGTAGATTAATTCAAATTTAATGAAATAAGATTCCAATTTCGACCACTGGGTTATCACTGGTTTTATTATATTAAACAAAAATAGACTGAATATTTTTTGCAATCATCTTTTCTCCAGCACTAGGTCCAACTCATCTCTTCAGATTCTATTACGTTTTTTTTTCTAATGACAGAAACATTTAAACAAAAAGTTGCTTCGCCTGAGGAAAATATATGACTTGAAAAGTGCACACCATTAAGGCATTGCTTCACAAAATACACCTCTACGGACAAAATCATCTTCATTAAATTCTTGTGCCAAATGAACTTTGTGTTTTGCCATTTGTTTAGATTTAGGGATTTTGAAACCGCAGACCTTGATGAGAAAGTACTGTTAAAATATCCAATTGTTTTTCTTCTGATCTTACTGGACGACCTGATTTAGGCTAGGCGCAAATTGAGACGTGTATAGCTCATGTGACACGAAGCAGCACTGCGTGATCTCTTGTAACTTGTAGGATTGAATGGAACAGCGCAAATTGACCACAAAGTGCTGAAAACCACGACTCTCGTCTTCAGACAGTCGCGTAGTAATTGAGACTTTGAGACAGTTTCTCGTGCCGCGTCCGTGAATAGACTATTAAGTCTTTTGAAAAATGGCAAGATGAGCTTTAGATAGAGGAGGTAAAGTATCAAATGGAGTTCTGCGATACAAAAGATACTAATTACACGACGACAAGACTAAAAAATCACATTTTTTTGTTCCTGAATCAGTAAATTTTCGACGTAATTGGCTACGTACTGCGTCTAAAAATCACCACACTGAGTGTGACATATACTTAATACTGATGTACTGCTATCACCCATAAGCGGAAGGGTCACCGACTAAGAGAGACAGCAAATTATACCGTGTTACTGTACCTAAACCGTTTCAAGCAAGCGTTACCAAGAATCAAACAGATAGAAAACATAACCAACAACAGAAGAGCCAATTGGGGCATTTACGAACATACACATAAGCCCCGAAGCACAGTAAAAGGTTATAGACATACATAAGTATGGACTGTGATGTTTGCGCCTTCCTGTAGAGTCTGCTAGCAGTATATTGGTATTAAGTATATGGAGTGTGACACGTGCTCGTCGCGCCACTTGTGTCATGTCAGATGTCAGCTACCACGAGCGAAACACGTTTCAATGTGCACCTTGCCTAAGGCTAAGGCTAGACTGTCGGGATTTCACGCTGCGTTTTCTACATTTCTTTTCAAATTCTCACATAGTAGGCCACACTCAAAGGGTTTTCACGAGCTTGGAATCCAGCTCTACCCTGGCCACACACGCCGGTCTCAGTCATTCGCGTGCCTCCTGTTTGGTCGATCTCCGCGTTCTTTTCTGCCAGTGTGGCCACTCAACACAACGTGAAATAACACAGAAAATGGAACCCATCCTATCTTTCGGCGGCTTACCTTGAAGATCGACACATTGGGTGAAAATTCACGCCGATTTGTATAGTACGGCCTATTGTTTTTGGGTCTTTTCCTGTCGAAACGGAACGTGAAATCTCTCCAGTCTGGCCGTAGCCTTAGATTGATGTCTTATATGACCCAAGTTCCTAAATTTGGCCTGTATCTATAGTTGATCTTGTAATCAGGGTACTTATTGTTAAATAATTCGCAAACTTGTTATTGTGTATGAGTCCTATCTCCATAAAAGGTCATAAATAAAATTCCAATACGGTGGGTTTCATTTAAACTCACCATTCTTTACTTCTTAATGCTATCAAAATTACAATTCAAGTCTATCATCTATCAAATTTGACATTTATTGTAATAGGAACACAAAATCAAGTTATTTAGTCATTGTTCGGGGAAACAATCAAAGTAAAAACAAGCAAAACATCCATCTTTAACAAAACGTGAAAAATAGAGAAAAATCGTTTTTCCAAAAAACAACACTACTGCTGTGTTAACTAACGAATTTTAAAATTACATTGCTCATTGTCAGCTAGTAAATGGTGGCCAATTTGAACATTTGCTTTGATTTTTTCTTCTTCTTATGTTACATTTATACCTTTCACTTGATTTTTTTGGTTTAACCAGTCAAGAAAGCAGAAAAAAAATTCTAGAAAAACTTATTTGGTATGTTCCATTCTTTATGTGGGACACTGTATATATATATATATATATATATATATATATATATATATATATATGTATATTTGTTTTTAAGTTTTCGCGGGCACTCAATGTTTTAGGTGGTTTCCGGGAATTCATCCGCGTAGTTCATAACTGATCCCTGCTGGGATCGATGGTAAAATGACGACGTTTCGGCAGAGTCACATCTGCCCTCTTCAGGTCGGTTCGCATAATTCTCGTAGCCTTCTGCTTTCGCTTCTAGTTAGTTAGTTAGTACTCGAGTAACTAGAAGCGACAGCAGAAGGCTACGAGAATTATGCGAACCGACCTGAAGAGGGCAGATGTGACTCTGCCGAAACGTCGTCATTTTACCATCGATCCCGGCAGGGATCAGTTATCAACTACGCGGATGAATTCCCGGAAACCACCTGAAACATATATATATATATATATATATATATATATATATATATATATATATATATATATGTTATATAGGAATTTAATAGACTCTTTAAAATAATAAATTCTAATATTATATTTATAACATTGTAATACATAACACATAACACCTTTTTCTCATAATGTAACATTATACTTTTCCTTCAATTTGTCACGTACTATATCTCATTTCATATTTTAATCTTTCATATTAAATTACTTTCGTCTCGTATAGCTAAAATATGCTCATCTGCTGTTTTAACTTCACAGAATTTCTTTCCTTTTCATTGTTTAAGTTTATATAGAGTCAGCACATTATTTATTATAAATTGTTATTCACGACCTTCAGTCCAGCAGATGATTTTCCTTACTCATAGTCTTAATATTATTGTACTCAAGTTATCAAGTATTAAAGTTTGTTAAATAATAAATAATTTTTTTTAAAAAGTCATTTTGAAAAGAAGTGATATAAAAAGTGGCGCAGTCAGTAGGATTCCAGAACGTTACTAGAACCGGCGAACGAGCTTAACTGGTAGCGGCGGATCCTAATCCCTTGAAGGAAGAAAGAACCTCTCGAGACGTCCCAACTGTAACCGTAGAACAAGGCAACTAACTACAACTGCAGAACACGGCAGCATCGATGTTCCATTTAATGTGAGTACAAACAGGAATCATCTCGCAATTTTTAATTTTACCAATAATTTTGATTTTAATTTTATTTTTCTGTTCGGACGACCAAAAATCCGAACCATATTTTTAACCATACCAATTTTATTTCTGTACCTTATATTTTTGAATTTCTCGATTTATTTTATTTTATTTTTACCATATTTTGTTTGCATACAGTGCACACTAACTATTTTCCTCCATTCTGTTTTATTGTTTTTGTAACGATTTGAAAAATTTATTGCATATTAACCGATTTATACATTTATTTTGAACAAATTTTATTTTTTTTGCTTTTGAAAAAATGGCACAACAATCTCCCAGAGACGGCTGTGAACCCGAGCCCTATCGGCTATCCGAAATATTCTCTATCGTCCCAGAGTTCGAAGGAGATCAGATCTCCTTGGGAACATTTATTAATGCGTGCGACTGTGCTTACAACATGTCGACGGGCGATCAAAGATACCTTTTACTTATCCACATCAAAAATAAATTAAAAGGCAGAGCGGCCCAACTAATAAATTCGCGTAGCCCCGCGTCTTATTTAGAATTAAAACAACTGTTGAATCTTCATTTCGGAGATTCCAGGGATTTGACGTCCCTGATACAAGATCTACAACGACTTCAGCAACTATCTAACGAGTCACCACTTACTTTCTACAACCGACTACAAGTCCTAACAGCAAAAATGCACGCCAATATTCAAAAGGCATCCAATTTAAACGCAGACCAAAAGGTCGCACAAACAAGTCTAATAGACACTATGGCGCTTAACACCCTTCTAACCGGGTTAGAACCGCGTCTCGGACAAATCATCCGTGCCGGCAATCCAAAAGACCTTTTAGAAGCCAATGTAAGAATCAGACGCGAACTCCAGTTATCGTACTTTGAAAACCAGAAAACTACGAAACAAATTCCCCCGAAGGCCTAATCCTCCAAATAATAAGTGCTTATCTTGCGGTAGATTCGGACACATCACCTCCGAATGTCGTTCCCAAAATTACCAAGCACCCGTTTACAATAACAATAACGGTAACAACAATTACATGAGACCAAACCCTTTCGCTAATAACGGTTCCCAAAATCAGCCTCCACAATTTCGGCAAAATCAACCTCCACAATTTCGGCAAAATCAGACCCCACAATTTCGGCAGAATCAGCCAACTTTCAGACAAAATCAGTCACCTTTTAGACCAAATCAATATCCTCCTAATCAATCAAGACAATTCCAACAAAATATGCAACAACCTCGTCAGTCAGTGATTCAAAAGAACCCTAATTTCCACCAGAATCCAAACAGGGCACATCATTTAAGTTGCACAAATTCTTTCGATGATTACAACGATTATTATACAGCTAATAATCACCCATATGAGGATTATCATACAGCTGATAATCAAAGAAATTATGACTATTATACAGATAATAGTTATTCATACGACACAGGAAATAACAGTTATCATACTGCTGATAACTTCGGCGAACAAACTGATGATTTAGACCCACTAGAAAATCAAAACTACCAGGATTTTCTTTCTCTCCCAAATCCAGTTCATCCACCGGACATAACAACCAACATCACATCACAAATACAAACAATGAATTTAGACGACATGAATCCGAACGTAAACTTCCCGGAACAAACGTTCCTGTAACGACTCTTCACACTGTCAACCCCAAAAACTTATACTACATAAACGACGCTACTGGTCAATACAAATTGCTTATAGATACAGGCGCAGGAATTTCAATTTTCAAAGAGCAAACTGTCAAAAACTTTCCTCAAAGATTCCAAGAACATGTAATTATTCAGGGCATCACTGATCAAAAAATTTCAATTTCCCAGTCAACCCTTATACCATTTGCTCCTGGTAACCCCCACAAGATTTTTATTTGTAATCTCGACATCGACTTTGATGGCATTTTAGGTTTAGATTTTTTGGAACATTACGAATGCGTAATAGACTTAAAATCTAAGCAACTTAGAACAAATTTTAAAGATATCGCTCTTCACAAGGTCCCTACCTTGCCTTCTTCAGATATCGCATCTCCAACAATTCCCAACACACAAAAACCCAATAATTTTCCGAACTATATTTCTATAGAACCCCGCACCGAAAAAGTATGTAAACTGCGATGTCACCTTGCTAATACCGACGCTGTTCTACATACTATAGAAAAAGAAAAAGTCAGATTACCCAATTCCTTGGTATATGTAAACCAAAATGGCGAATTCCTCACTTCAGTTATAAACGCCAACGCCATCCCAAAAACAATTAATTTCGACAACTTCACTATAGAACCCCTTACTCAAACACAACCCTGCTTCAATTTTAACAACTCTTATGACTCTGAACCAATTGACAGAAACTTATTAATTCGACAACAACTCAGGACAGATCACTTAAACGTTGAAGAAGAAGATATGATAACGAGCCTTTGTCTAGACTTTCAAGACATATTTTTCTTAGAAGGCGACGCATTATCTTTTACGAACGAAATCAAACATTCGATCGAGACAAATAACTCCAGACCCATCTATACCAAATCTTATCGGTACCCGCAGGTCCATAAAGAAGAGGTTAAAGAACAAGTCAGTAAAATGCTTGATCAAGGCATCATTCGTCATTCTATCTCCCCTTGGTCTTCCCCAGTTTGGGTTGTTCCCAAAAAATTAGACGCCTCAGGCAAACAAAAATGGCGTGTCGTCATTGACTACAGGAAACTGAATGAAGTCACAGTCGACGACAAATACCCCTTGCCAAACATCTCCGATCTTTTAGATCAACTTGGCAAATGCCAATATTTCTCGACTTTAGATCTCGCCTCCGGTTTTCATCAGATAGAGATCGATTCTAAAGACATTCCCAAGACAGCATTTTCAGTCGAAAACGGCCATTACGAGTTTGTTCGTATGCCGTTCGGTTTAAAGAACGCCCCGTCCACATTCCAACGTGTCATGGACAACATCCTCCTCGGAATACAAAATGAACGTTGTCTAGTATACATGGACGACATCATAGTATACTCCCCAACGATTCACGAACACATTTCCCGGTTGACCGAAGTCTTCAAACGTCTTCGCACATCAAATCTTAAGATTCAACCCGACAAATGTGAGTTCTTAAGAAAAGAGGTAGCGTATCTTGGTCATCTAATTACGCAACAAGGTGTAAAACCGAACCCCGAAAAAATCAGTTGTATCCAAAACTTCCCAGAGCCAAAGAACCCGAAAGACATCAAATCTTTCTTAGGATTGGCCGGATACTATAGAAGATTTATTCCCAATTTCGCTAAAGTATCCAAACCTTTAACAAAACTGCTTCAAAAAGACACTAAATTCTTCTTTGATTCCGATTGTAAGGCAGCATTCAATAATTTAAAGAAAGCTCTCATCTCAGACCCCATCCTTATTTACCCAAATTTTGAAGAACCTTTTCTTCTCACCACAGACGCCAGCGCTTTCGCGATTGGTGCAGTCCTTTCACAAGGCCCAGTTGGAAAAGACCTTCCGATTGCTTATGCCTCCCGCACTTTGTGTGCCGCCGAAACCAGATATTCCACCATTGAAAGGGAATTGCTTGCCATTGTGTGGGCAGTCAAAGCCTTCCGTCCTTATTTATTTGGTCGTAAGTTTACTTTAATTACCGATCACCGCCCGCTTACGTGGCTTTTCTCGATCAAGGATCCAGGCAGTAGACTTGCCAGATGGCGACTGAAGCTGGAAGAGTACAATTATAAAATTGAACATAAACCAGGCAAGATAAACAGAAACGCCGATGCTCTCTAGCGAATTAAAGTCAACCACTTCCAACAAATCGCGAATTTTCAGTCAAAAATCCATGCCTTCAATGACACCGACTCAGAAGACGAACCCGAACCAGAACCTGAACTTACTGACGAACACCTTACTAATGAATTTAATAAATTTGTTGACTTGTATAAAACAAGATCAATAATTGACTATTCAAAGATCGAAACCACTAATTCCCAACTTCTGGACAAATCCCATAAACAAATTATTTCATTTTTCTGGCAAAACAAGTTAACTGATCTACACGAACGAATCATGGACGATATTTTCGAAGAAGATATCACATTCGAAAACAATTCCATCAACACCTTCGCAAGTAAATCAGTTAAAGACCGCAAATACTTTATAATCCCCTTGCCATTTGACCCTGAAATAGTCGTACAATTTCTGTTCTACATTATTTACAAATCACGAGATAAATTCGATCTTGAAACCACATATTACGTCGAAAACAACTTAGAACTCCCAATCCTTGAAACCTTTTCTTATGTCTTTGCAGACAAAGACATTAAATTAAAAATATGCCAAAACGTCATAACTACACCCTCAGAGGATGAAATACCTCAGATTTTAGAACATTACCACCAAGGCAAAAACAATTTGCATCGCGGAATTAATGAAACAGTAAGGCGAATAAAAGAGAAGTATAACTGGACCGGTTTGACAAAAAGCGTTAAAAATTTCATCAAGTCATGCGAAATTTGTCAAAAAGTTAAAATATGCCGAAAAAATTTGAGTTCCCCTCTAGTCATCACAGAAACGCCGAAAACACCTTTCGAGCGAGTCAATATCGACATCTTTGAATATCCCACTCGAAATTATGCTCTAACAATTAGAGACGAGTTAACGAAATTTACACAGGCATATCCTATAAAGGATAAAACGGGAAAAACTGTCGTTAACACACTCATCCTTTATTTTCAACACTACGGCACTCCGTTGAGAATTCACTGTGACTACGGTCGTGAGTTCGATAACGTATTAGTAAAAGACCTCTGTGAACTCTACGAAATAAAGTTAACTTTCTCTAGTGTAAGTCACCCACAATCAAATGGTTCCCTTGAACGCTTCCATGCGACACTATCGGAAATGATCCGGGCAAATATCGCTGAAAATCCAAACGAACACCCATTTAATGTTCTGCCATACGCAGTCATATGCTATAACAACACCAAAAATAGGACTCATGGTTTCACTCCTTATGAGTTGATTTTTGGTCACACGTCGAGTAGACCACCGGAAACGCTTTACAACCAAAAGAACCTCATTTCCAAGTACATTAGAGATCTTAATAACCGTATGGAATATTTTTACAAATTAGCGCGAGCCAAAACCGAACAACAAAAAGAAAAAGCCAAAGCACGTTTCGACCAACATGTACCCGAAAATCGACCCACTTATAACATAGGCGATAAGGTATATTTAAAAGAATCCCAAATTTCAAGTAAGACACAAAACAAATTTAATGGTCCTTTTCAGATAACTGAACTTTTCCAAAATTCTGCAACTCTTCTAAACCCCGAAACGAATCAATCTACAAAAGTAAATTTTGACAGATTGAAACCGTATTTTGAATAGAAATTACTTTATTTCAGACTACTTGGACTCTTCACAATCGTGACGTCCCAATATTCAATAACTCCCATAAACAACACAGTAGGACTCTTCTTTCATGAAGAAGGAACAGTCAAAATATCAAATGATAAATGGACCCTACTTGTCTACAAAGATCTTCACCCTTTCGTTGACGCAATTGCCAACAATGACAACATTTTGAACACTTTAATCGATACTATCCATTCAAACTTAACTACCCGTATGACAATATTTAAACCTCAAGTACAAACTCATATTAGCCTCCTAAAACAAATATCTGACACAGTAAACTTAAAATATCAAGAGATATTCGCAGACACTAAACTTTACAACTCCAAGAGGCAGAAACGAGGACTTATTAATGGTATAGGAACAATTTGGAAATCAATAACTGGAACTTTAGACGCTAGTGATGGTGAATACTTTAATGACTGTATCAACAAGATAACACATGACGAACACCAAATCGAAAATTTACTAAAGAACCAAATTTCAGTAACGACTTCTGTAATCAAAAACTTCAATGCAACAGTTCAGAAACTCCAAATAGACGAAGAAACGTTTAATAAGGACATTGCCAAAATCAAACAATCTATCATGTACATTTCAGACGATCTTGCATTTTTCGAAGCATTAGTCAAAACATTAGACCTATGCGAATCATTAATGGAAAGCTATGTCTTTATCCAAGACGCCCTAAATGATGTATTGTCAGCAATATCATTCGCTCGTATTAAAATGTTACACAGTTCAATAATAAACCCCGCCGATTTAGTCGAATCTCTTCAACTTGTTTCTCAATCTTTGCATAAAAATAATTTACCTTTATCAATTTACGCCCATAATATTGCACAATATATTGACATTATAGAGTTAGAAGCATTTCAGTTAGATACAAAAATAATTTTCGTTTTGAAAATCCCTTTAGTGAATCCTGAAACTTTTATCCTTTATCGTCTATACCCAATCCCCATTCTGGACGACCGAACAGGATTCCATCATATTTTACCAACCATAACTAAATATATCGCGAAGAATGATGATTCATTGTTGTATACCACATTTCGGAACTTGGACAACTGCAAGCCCTTAAGCCGAGTTCAATGGATATGTTCAGATGTTCTTCCGTATCCTATTGACAGCGATTCCATCTGTGAGGCCCAGCTTTTGAAACAGTCCACCTTTCTTCCAAAAGTTTGCCAAACTTCGATACTGTATGCCAAAGACTACAATGTTTACGAAATCAGTTCAAATGTATGGCTAATTTCTGTTTCCGATCTTCTACCAATCACCATAAAGTGTAGCGGCAACAACGTTGTAACCAAAACCATTGCAACCAATTCAATCCTCCAATTGCAATCAGACTGCAATGCATTCATCGGCAATACTCGAATCCATTCAAAAAGGTTAATTGATGATTCCCAAAATATTACATACAAGAGCCATCCAGTTCAAATACCCTACAACTGCTGTGAATCCATCCCACCAAAGAAGTACGTTCCAGATCTGAAACCCCTCAGATTAAACAAGATCGACGCCGACGACCTCAACATAGCGCAACACAAGCTCAACCAATATTCCGACGAATTAGACAAATTAATAAACCAACCGTTTATTAAAAAACATACATCTTGGTTCACAATTCTAACCATTACTTCCATCATCGCATTAATACTTTTGTACATTTTCTACAAGTGCAAAAGCAGAAGGAATTCCAGACTACTAGCCATAGCCACCACGAGTGATGACCCGCCATCACCTCCACCAATGCGAAGTCGAAGCGAAACCAGACGCTTCAGATTCTTCCCCAGAAGACGCCCAAGCCTCCAACTCCAAGAACCCATAGAAGAAGATGAACTCAAACCAATGGTCTGAAAAGTTGAAGCATAGCATCAACTTTTTCGGGATAAATGGAGTTGTTATATAGGAATTTAATAGACTCTTTAAAATAATAAATTCTAATATTATATTTATAACATTGTAATACATAACACATAACACCTTTTTCTCATAATGTAACATTATACTTTTCCTTCAATTTGTCACGTACTATATCTCATTTCATATTTTAATCTTTCATATTAAATTACTTTCGTCTCGTATAGCTAAAATATGCTCATCTGCTGTTTTAACTTCACAGAATTTCTTTCCTTTTCATTGTTTAAGTTTATATAGAGTCAGCACATTATTTATTATAAATTGTTATTCACGACCTTCAGTCCAGCAGATGATTTTCCTTACTCATAGTCTTAATATTATTGTACTCAAGTTATCAAGTATTAAAGTTTGTTAAATAATAAATAATTTTTTTTAAAAAGTCATTTTGAAAAGAAGTGATATAAAATATATATATATATATATATATATATATATATATATATATATATGCCTATACTGATATGAGTAATACGAACCCATAAACCCTTTTAAAGCCTTATTAACCGAGTTTCGTTAAAACGTGGAAAATAAATGATCCCTATACAGTCCATAACTATAACTTTTTATGGTAATTATCTTACGTCACGCTTATTTAACACTAAAACACTTTTTATGAGCCATTCTATAATTCCTAATTCTAAAGCAGATGACTGTTCAAATAAAGTCGAATAACCACCAGCATGAAAAACGAGACGAGTTCTTTTCAATGATTCGATAACCTTGACCATAATATTTAATTCCAAATTTTCTAACGCTACAAATGATATAAGGGCGGAATAATAGACCAATTTTTATTAATGTTGAACCATCAACAATAGAAAAAACTGTAAGATGGAAGTTAATACAACACAGAAATACTTGACGCTTTGCAGGAGGAATTAAAGTCAAATAAAAGATTACAAAATGACAATTACAAATATTTAACTAACCCGGAAAAAAATCGACAGTCATTCTTTACCGATTGCATTTGTCAAATGTGTCAAAAAAAGCCTGGAGGTTAATTTTTACTTTCTTATTGTGTACTTCTCGGATATATTCGTATCTATTCAAAGCATTTATTAAAATCACAACCCCCTAATATTTTATCGTAAAGTACCTGGGTGGTCGAGCTTCACTCGTAAATTCAAGGTTTTATCACAAACGTACATATATCCAAATCATCGGACATTTGCTATGTAAACTAATTTATACTTCCCTAACATAATATTTTTTTCTTACATTTCTTATTTACATGGTGTTACTACAATTCAACTCCCCCTATATTTCAACCACCCTATATGAACAACTTCTTATGAAATACCCATCCAAACATTTTTTTCTAACATTTTTTAATCACGCTACACTTCCACTCGATTCCATATTCCAACAACCCTGTATATGCGACCGCTTTTGGCCATTCTACAAACACTTTTGTTTCCAAATTCTTTCATTTATTTTTGTAAACACTTTATATAACTATAATTCCGCTCCACGCTATATATGCAACTTTTACAGGCTACCTAATATAACATATTTTAAATCACACTGTATAACTATAATTTCACACCACCATATGTTTTAACTACCGTGTATATGCATTTGTTTATGGCCACCTATTGTAATTTTTTTTTTAACCACCATATGTAATTATAATTCCAGTACTTCCTATATTGCAACCACCCTATAAATGCAAATGCTAATAAGCTACCCTATAAGTAAAACATTCTATTAACATTTTTTTAGCGACCTGCATAACAATACTTTTACTCAGCTCTGTATATCAGCTATCATTAATTTCCATCTGCTTATGAGGTACCCTACACAATTATTTTTTCTTCTCTTTTTAACCATCCTGCATAGCAACTCTTATGGACCATCTAACATATTTTGTTAGACCCTGTATAATTATAATTTTACACCACCAATTCATATTATATGCATCAAACTAACATGCGAAATCATGAGATCTTACTCATCCAAAAATTGCCTACCGTGCCAATTTGTTCACCTTGAAAACTTGAAATGTCTAGCTATAAAAATGTGATGCTAGGAAAATATGACGGAGGCATAAAATAGTTACATGTTCGGAACATACAAATACAGTATTATAATTCTATTACATCCTATATAGCAACCACCCTGTAAATGCAAATGCTAATAAGCTACCCTATATGTATAACATTCTATTAACATTTTTTTAGCGACCCTGCATAACAATACTTTTATTTCGCCCTGTATGTCAGCTATTATTAATTTCCAACTGCTTATGGGGTACCCTATAAAATTATTTTTTCTCGCTTTTTTTCTAACTATACTATAATTCCATTTGACGCTATATTTTAATCATATCCTGCATAGCACCTCTTATGGACCATCTAACATATTTTGAAAAACCCTGTATAATTATAATTTTACACCACCAATTCATATTATATGCGAAATCATGAGATCTTACTCATCCAAAAATTGACGCCTGTAATAATTTTTTCACTTTGAAAACTTGACATGTCTAGGTATAAAAATATAAAGCTAGGAAAATATAACGGAGGCATAAAATAGTTACATGTTCGGAACATACAAATACAACTTTTATTGAAATAATGTTTAAAATACGTTTCACTCTCAAATAGGTCACCAAATCACTCTGTATTAAAAGAATTTTTACAACAGGAGTCACTCTTTTACGTAGGTTAAAAAAATTACCCTTTATTGAACGCAATGAAATTACAAAGCAGCCACCTTGATTGTCAAACTGTCAATAAATTTTTTAATAATTTAATTTCTCTGTAAAACGATTTTTCCTAAAGATGAGACCCTCGCCAATCGATTTATATCCATCTAAACTTCCAAATGGGAAAGTTTCATCGATATCGTTAGAGCCGTTTTCCAGAACTCAATTTCATATATATACAAACATTGCTCGTATTATTGTATTAGATTAAAAACTGACGTTAAAAGGAGTACTGAACGCGGTTCATCAAAAAAAATATTGAATTAATATTTTAAGATTTATTTTGTGTTTCTTTGTACAGAAAATTCTAGAGTATAAAGAAAGTTCTTTTTGTTTGTTTTTTTTCACTGACAAATAAGGTTTTAAATTGAAAAAACTGTGTACCTTGCAGCGATGTTTTTGGTCGCTGATTTTTTCTTAAAATTAATGCAAAAGATTCTTAATTTTTCCCTGTACATTACAATCCAACAAATACCACATTCTTATGTATATATAATATAACTTCCCTAAATTTTAAAATTATCTTGATATCTACCCGCGTTTTCCCACAGTTTAGATTCGAAGTACATATACTCTTATTAACAATTACCTACACCAAGAGTTCTGATTGCTTCAGATGTATGTAATTATGCAAATATATTACTTTAACAGGGGTTCATCATTTGCATTTGCATAAGTGTTCGACAACGTTTTAGTAGGTACTCCAGTAGAATTAAGTTGAATATCGGATTGTTTCTGAAATATCCTATATTCCTCGTGGAAAACTATCAAAAATGAGTGAAATTACAAGTCAGATTTTACATCACGTATTTCGTAAGAACATAATTTAGATATCTCTGAGATAATATATGCATAATAATGTGCGAATTGAACCAGTTCATACTGTTGGATTCAACATACGATTTGGATATCACACATTCGTAAAAAATTGTTACAGTTCTCACCTCACTTTTATTTATTAACCACAAAATTACACATTTCTTACATAATATATCGTAATTTCAACAAAGGTACTTAAGTTACCAGCACGTAGGCTGGTCACTACTATTAACTCTATAAAAGTAATTTAAAAATTACTTTACTACTTCTTACTACTTTACAAAGGGATATTAACTGTATACAGAATGCTAATATTATTACAGTTCAAAAATTTTAGTATTAATATTTATTTATTCATTACTATTTATTACTTATTATTTTCATTTATTCTTATTTACAAGTTTGTAATCTATTTTGAAATCGTTGAAGTGTTATTAAGAGCTCGACGCCATGGCATAATACCATAATTAGCAATGCTCTGATACAAAGCATGATAGATTATTCATTCATACATTTTGATAGTGAGCAGAAGGTAAAGACAAGATTGGTTTTACTTGTATAAAATAGTTTATGTGATTTCCCCACCTAAGTCTGGTGTATTATTAAACCTAGGTACTTGCAGTATTTTACTCGTTTTATATTTTACTTATATAAAATAGTTTATGTGATCTCCCCACCTAAGTCTGGTCTATTATTAAACCTAGGTACTTGCAGTATTTTACTCGTTTTATATATTGATTATAAATTTGAATGTTTATTTCGTTCGACAGTAGTTTCCAAAAATATATACTATTTTATGTATATTTCGGGACAGTTTATTGAGAGCAAGTCCATTTACTGGCTTCCATCAAATAATTATTCACCTTAATTCCTACTTCGGTCCACTTTTTCTAGTAGAAAATTGTTGGCGTAATAGTAGGAGAGATAGAGCGGAATTTTGCTCCTCATCATGAAAATGAACAGAATGTATCGCATTAAGTTCAATACCTGAACTCCATCACGTTTCTAGGCAGGCGCCAATGGAAGTGATAACCGAGGATAGTTACAGGGTATGAAAATGGTAATTTATTTTGGTTATCCTCATCTCGAATAAACTTTCCAACATTGGCTGCACACAAGATTGTGATATATTTAAGCAAATTTCCGAGAGGCGTCTGCCTAGAGTGTTACCATTAAGCTGGCGGACAGGGGTAAACTTGTCAAAAATAGGGGTGAACTTCGTTATTAAGTAAAAAGAACGCCCTTTGCATTATTTTTTGCTTACACAAAAGAAATCATAATCCAAAAGGACGTACAGCTAAATGACTTAAATAGATTTTTCATGACGTCATTAATGTGGTCTGTATGACGTCATACACATCTTTTTTTAAATTCGAAGCCACATTTTTTTTATTAAGGATTCGAAAAGAGCGGAAAATTTCATGTCCGAATATGACTTTGACCATGACCTTGAACTTGATCTTCCGGGTGATTCCAAGATCAAAGTTTTTTTGAAAAATCAACCAAGTAGAAAAAGTTTATTTCTTCGATCAGTCTTCTAGATATAAAGTTAAAATATTGAGCCCTAAAGGACGGTTTCTCTCGATTAATTACTCTACTTTACTGCGATCTTTAATGCTACATAAAGTTACTTTCATATATAGTAAGGAGGCTTACATATTGAATGTTTAAAAACAAACTCATGTCTAATAATATAATGACGAGCTTAAATTTTGTTCATCGTAAAGCATAGCATACAAAAAATGAACTTTGTTTGTTATAAATTGCTGATCCTGGATACCTATAAAGTACGTTTAAATGCTTTATGTAGGTGGCAAAATAGTCAACCGAGTCGATACGCGATACAGAAAAGGCCTAAATTCGTCGAATATTACTCTCAAATGCCAGTTAAAAAAGGCAAAATCACATTTGTTGCAAAGAGAAATTTCTAGTATCTTTTTGTTAGCCAAATAAGAGCTAATTTTGATTGTAATGCAGACTCATTAGTTTGAAAACATAAATGTTTTCAAATGGTTAGTTTAGACCCAAGTATTGTGCAATGCTATATTCTTCCAAGATATCATAACTCCGAAATAATATTTGCATCTCATGTTGTTTCCCAAGCTACAGATATAATTATTGAATGTCAAAATCCTTTAAAAAGGAAAAGGTCATATAAACTCCCCCCTACCTTTACAGACATTTATGGAAATATGCAAACAAGTTTCATTGGGCTAGTGGGAAGTGTAGAACATTGTAAGTCAGTTCAAAGAGATGAGTAGTTCATGTTAGTATTTATTCGAAGAACTGTACCCCACCATCAATACCCACAAATCACTGCTACTTAATTTTTAATATTTAAAATTTCCCATATTATGAGTCTTGCCAAGTAGTCACCCAGATCTCATAACCTTTGCCCTTTTGACCAGGTTCAGGATACAATCAGAAAAAGAACTGTGTTACATTGCTTTAATAAAACAATGAAACATGAGAAATGAAAATAAACATAAAGACTGTATGAGTGCAATTTACGGGAGTTGTAAGGCTAACAATTATATAAGTACGTGCGTAAACACGACCAATAACAACAAAATAATCGCTAGAAAAACAGAAAGGAAAGTTTTCAAACCAATTATCGGAAGTCTGTAAATATGTAGTTTATGTTACAATTTTTACTTTAATAAGAAATCTGAAAACTTCAAATATAAAGAATTTCAAGATTGTACTTAAAACGTTTGGTATTTGAAATTTATACTCATGCATTCAAATAAGTCGCTTATGAGATCATTTTCCAATACGAATGCGATTAATAAGCAGAACACGAAAACGGTGAAACGGCAATATATTTGGTTCATACTAAAATAACAAGCAAAGAAATTATTTTATAAAAATAAATATTAATTATTTATTAACATGCACATAATCAGTGGCTTTACCAATACATTAAGACCGACTGCAGATTTTAAAAGGACGGCAGTTTCGATAAATAATATCGTAAAATAATATATATTTTTAAGTGTAATTAAAAGAAACATCCAATCACAAATATTTGTAAGAAAGAAAGCTTAAATGGTCATATCGTTAATGATAATACGGAATTTATACGAAATAAAGAAACTTTGCCATTTTGATAATTACTTAAATATTTGAAACTTTTAGAAATGTATGTATCTGAATTTTATTTTATTTTAACAAAGTATTAACACCATAAGTGACCCTTGTGAATCACCCCTAAAATACTATATGGTAGAATAAGCATATTTATATCACAAGAAAGCAGGAAAAAATATTAAAAATCATTTATTAATATAAGCTTGCATTATAATTAGATAGTATAAACACACAGATTTCTAGTCAAACACCAAATCTTTATTTTCTTACATAAAGACGTTTCAAGAGCTAAGCTGTCAACTTCATCAGGTAAACCAAAAAAAATTGTTTTACTCATGAAATAATCTACTTACTAAAATTCTTTATTATAGGTTTTCATTTACTTAACGTCCACATTAAGTAGTAGGGACATTTTACAAATGTGGTATTTATTTTCTTTTAATGTCGACTAGTACTTCGATTCCTAGTCAATTGATCATAGTACCTTTTCCTTTCTTTCGAATTCATTAAAATAAGCATTTTCTTTGTTTTTCACAGAATTGAAAATGTGCTAAATATTAGCAATATTTGGAAATTTTGTATTTCGTTTATGTGGCATTGAATTCGAAAACATAGGGTGGTTAAACAATGTGATCGCTCCAATTTTCTCCAACATTCTTATTCGATTTTCTGATCCTATTACCACGCTGTTTAAGTGAAAAGCAAGGTGATGATCAAATACTTTCAGCAAATCATAATAAAAGTGGCATGTATTACGGCGGCGTACTTTAAAAGAATTATACGAGTCTTCAAAATAAAACTACACATGAAGTTTCAGAATGTTGATAATAAATTTACAAACTAGAATTACTATAGTAGTTTACTTTACACCTTAAATGAAGTTATAATATGTTTTGACTATGTATTTGACACATATGATGTTATTAACTATTCTTAATATTCAATAATGCAATAAATCAAATTGTAGGTATACTGTTAGGTATATAAAAGACAAAATTGATTTAATTAATTATATTAATGAGTAAATAAATAAATAAAATAAAAAACTTGTATCTAATCCAACGCACGTAACGCACGTATATATATATATATATATATATATATATATATATATATATATATATATATATATATATATATATATATATATATATATTGGCTATTTATTTAGAGCCTGCATTCTTTCGGTAATATCATTATTTAAAATAGGTATTATTCCTACTGAAGCCAGAAAAAAGATTTGATTTCCGATGAGAATACCAAAAGAAAAAATGTGGTAATTCTTGAATTAGTTTAATTTATTTTTCTGTAACATAATACGTCATACGCCGAATGAGAAAAGACAAGGGCTGTAACATCGGACATCCCCTCTGAACAGAACTGAATAGATAAATTGTTAAGCTTATATTGATTTGTTATGCACAGCACAGTTTACGTTTATCAACCTTTAAAAGGCGGAACGAAGAAGATTGAAAACAATGGCGGAAAATCTTGGAAGAAGCTTCAATTTACAACTGTACCTTAAAGAAATAAAACAAGATAAGTCATTTGACCATTAACCGAAATAAAAGAAATATTATGTAACTATCAATATTTATGAAATCCATTGACGGAATCACATAAACGTAAAAAGCAATTTAAAAATTTACGGCTTCAAATAAAAAGCCTCTTTTCATTATTAAATAGTTCATACAGAAGAATTGTTATGAAAATATTACATAAAAAGATGTCTAATATGATTTTAACATATATAGATAATTTAACTCTAAAGATTTATAATGAATTAAATTTGTGTATGCTAAAAATTATATGGAAGATATTTTGAAAGCTGAGAAATAAAAATTTATTAAATTCGGCTATTTTTTTGACGTATATTAAGTTGAAGTAAAGAAATAAGTCTGTCTGTAAATGAAAGTTAGTACATATCTAGCTATTTCCCTTTCTACTGATAAGTGTTACAGTTCTTTTAATGAGTTGTTAATTTTTTCAATTCTTTTTTTCAGTATTTCTCTTATTCATTTTTTGTAGGTTTACATTTTCTTGTTTGTGAGCAATATTTGGTACCGGAAGTAGGCTATCATAATCAATAATAGTTCATTTCCAGATGTTGAAAAATATCTTTTGAGCTTATCCAAGAGATTAATTTTTAACTAGTGTACTAATTAAATGATCAATGAGATTCAGATTATTGCCTATAACCGATAATATAAGTGTTCAACCCATTACAGAGTGAAATCCCTAAGTTTAATCGATTGCTTCAACTCTACCTCCTCATTAAAGTCTGGAATTACCATCATAATTCATTTGATTTACAAATATTAACACTTAAAATTTTTATACATAGAATTTTAAGGTTTGGAAGACGAAAATCAAGAGAAGGGGTAATGTCTATGGGGCATGCAACTCTGAATATCCTACAGTATGCAGATGACTAAGTATTAATTGCACAAGATCAAGGAGACGTGGAATATATGCAATGTATATGCCTAGGAAGTGAAAGGCCACCTGTGGACTTAGAACTAGAAGTGGAAGAAATTAGAAGCTTTAAGGAACAGTTACCTATATTTATGTGTGTTATGGCAGAACTTCAGAAATGAAACAAAAATGTAGTAATTATATATGGTTTCGAAGTTTGGCTGCTGCCACAAAAACAAATAACAGCTTATTTGCGGATTTAATGGATTTCTGGAGAAGAACAGCAAGAATATCTGGATTCGAAAATATAAGCAACAACTGATAATGTATGGACACGCGAGATGAATGGGCGAAGAACGATTCCCGAAAATAATCTTAAAATGGACCTCTACAGAAAAGCAACGGGATAGACCACCTACAATATGGCTACAAGAGCTGACCAAAGACATGTTAGGAATAAATCTAACCGACAAGGACTTGCAGGATAGACAGCCATTGCGATTACGAATCAAAAGGCGTATACGACTATAAATTCAACTATTCTCACATTGAAGCCCGTTCTACGTTAACAGTTCCAATCACATCATGTAGGTATATCAATAAATCAATGGATTGTCCATAAATAACCACCACTCCTGATAGATCATTGTTCTAAAACTTGTTTGTCCACTGTTAATAATCTACCTTTTTGATTGCTGCCGCCTAAGAAATCATTTAACCATTTACATACACCACCATTAATATTAGATGGGCATTTATTTCAATTTTTTAACAACTGTTTTCTATTTATAGTTTGAAATGATCGTTTATAGTCCAATTACGCCACCCCTACACATTTTTTATTGTTCTAAGCCAATCAGTCATTAGCCATAATGCTGGCTCTATGAAGTGTTGCTCTTAAATTCTGACTGAGTTTTCTGCCTACAAATTATATTTTCTAACAACCCATTAAACTTCTATATACTATAGGGTCTGTAACTTTTTCAATAACTGGAAGCGTATTGATCGGTCTGAAATCACTACATCTTGTACTACCCTGTATTATAGCAATAGTTATAACCACTGATGTTTCAGCGTTTTTAACAATTTTCTCTCAGCAAGTGACTCATTTGGGTTACTTTCCTTCCATTGACTGCCATCAGCTTCTTTAACTTGTCACTATTTAGGTATCACATCAAATTAATTTTTTTATTAGATAGTTGTTCAGTACCCTGCAGTAGCATTCATCAAATGAGTTTAAACTGTTGTTACTTACACTAAATAGTCATTTCTCGTACAGTTTCAACTATTTCCTGTACTCATCGGCAACTTTGACAGTTTTAATTTCTTCATTTTTTTCTTAAAGGTCGGTATTTTAACAATTTGTTCTGTTCATTTTTAGTTTTTCAAAACTGTCTTCAAAGCATTTCCATTTTTGGAGTATTGCCAACAATTTTCAGAATTGTTTCTGCAATTTTAATAAAACTTCCCACCGTCTCCATTCCTCAATTATTTTTTTTCAGTGCGTTATCCTTTTTTTACTTAAAGATATTAATATAAAGCATGTTAAACAAGTACAACTAATGAAATCAATTTAAAAGTACCCTATGATTCAAATACAATCAACGCCTACTTTGATTTATAACTTTTTCTAACTTTTAATAGCGATCGCGCAAAACTCGTCCACCGCGTGTGATTCGAAAAACGGGTTTACAGAACTAACCAACTGCCAATGCGAACGTAAACAAGTCGTAATGTTATTAAAATGCAACAACCTTGACCACAATCTTGCGAAGCAAATGTGTTTACCTGAGAAATCTCCGGATCGTTTTTCATCTTTTCCTCGAGCGTTTCAGCTGCGAAGACCGCACAATCATTGAAAACGAACAACATCAGTCCCAAACAGAACCGCCGGAAAAACGACCGATTTTCCATGATTTCGCACTAACACTTCACACTTTCTTTTAGCGGATGATGTTTTCTTCGAAAGAGTTCGATGACACGAAAATTGCCGGCAACCTTTGTTGAAAGCTAATGTTTACGTTACGAAGAGTCGCGTTTGACTAACCGCGGGAAGAACGATTGTTACCCCCACTCTATCGATATGATATGCCGTGTAGTTTGTAAAGTCCGCGAGCCGACTCTCCGCATATGTGACACGCATGCGTTATGTATGCGCGTCCCCTCGCGATTGCGTAAGGGAACAGGTAATAATTGAAATCCGGAAATCTTTAGGGAACAAAAATAGAACGATTTTTTGCATATTAAAAAGCAATCAACGCAAAATTTTACATAAAAAACAGCCTGTTCCTAAAGAACAGAACTTCATAAATATTATCCAATTGTGAAAGCTATAATTTTCAATTGAAAACTGTGTTTTTCAACTGGAAATTTTCTCAAGTGTTTCTATTTGTTATTGAAATACTAAAAATTCAATGGTTATTTTCCATACAAGGAATAAGTTAAATGCTAGGCAGGCAAAAGTACTTCATATTTAATTCACTACCTACCATGAAACTTCGAAATGGTTATGTTAAGGCAGTTTCGTGATTTACCCAATTTTTTTAAGAGAAATACAACCAGAACTAGTGTTTCTAACCGAAACCGAAATAGAATATCGATTTGTTTCAATTTCGGCCGAAACCGAAATCAAACCCGAAAATGAAACCTCCATTGACAGCAATTCCTTTGGACATACTGTTATGACTTATTTTGCCTGTTCATTAGGGTTTCCTTTCCTCAGTTTTTTCCTGCAACAGGTAAGTATTTGAAAATTGTATATGGAGAAAGCAGCGTAATAAGGCAATTTAGACCCAGATTACTGGCTGTCCGTACAGTAATTCTTCCTATTCTGAAAGAAAGACGTACCTATCTACAATATTATCAACCAATATTCTTATAAATAGTGTTTTGGAAATTGTGTGACAGTTAACTATATTTGGAGAAGTCTCAACTCCAACTCTCGACTCGTTGTCATTTGTGTTTTATTGTTGGGGGTTTTCTGTAAAATTCTCGCTTTGATGATAATTTTCGTGTTTGTCAAAACTGTTTACAGTGACAATTTGGCGTTTGGTGATCTTCTAGCAATAGATTTCTCCATTCCAAATCCAGATCGACTTAAGGTGTCCCTATTTCCGCATTTTATTACCATCATACTGCTGGTTTGCATAAGTTTTCTCTTTTTGAATTTACTTCTTTCAACACGTTCTTTGTTTTATCCCAGTTTATCCTATGGCTACCGGTGCTGGTATCTGACTTGTCCACATGTCTTCTGGAAATATTATATTGCTGTTCCTTTTTCCGTACTTTGAAGTTTCACGGGAATATATAAGGCCACAGTCACACACAACCTTTACACTCAATCTGGAAATTCTGAGCTGCGTTTGGTATGTATACGGATAGAGCATAATGTATTTATTTGTTTTAAAAACAGTTTTAACATCGTAATTATTTTACCTGTGGTATCTTATTTAAGTTGTTCTACGACATATTCATCTGTTATGATAAGATTGTGTTTCGTTTATGTGGTGTTTGAGGGAGTTTCTTTACTATGTCTTAAACCTTATCTAGCAGATCTAGGTATGTTTTGGGGAGTAATAGAACAATTTAACCCCCTTAGAAAGCACGTATTGTTCTGTTAATGTAATTTGTTTAGCTGATAAATTTATCAGAGTTTTATTAATGAAACTGGCGACCCGTCCCCGCTTCACACGGGCTAGACAAATGGGCATACTTGAATTTTTTTTTTCATTTGGTAATTTTAACATCCCATAGATTATATGGCTACAATGACCTGAAAAAAAACATTATTTTGGTATTTAAAATGGAAAGTAACACATATTTCAGGTGTATGAGATTTTTGATATTTGATATTAGAGTTTTCCCGTTTTTAATATCACTGACATTTTTAATATTTTTGGCCTTATTAATATTTTTGACATTTTCAACGTTTAGCAGTTTGACAGTGTCGCCGTTTTCTAGGTTTATAATATTTTTGTTTTTAATTCTAATTACTTCTATTTGATAACAATTGTAGATATTAACAAAAATAAATATATTTCAGTTTTAAGCAAAATTCATTTTTGCCGACAATCGTCGTCTACAGTTAAAAAATTGACATGGAATGATTACAGTATGTGTTTTAGAAGAATTACTTTTTCTCTCAAAAATTATTAATAAAAATTTGATCAACTGTCATTTATTTTGATTAATTCAATTTATTTACAATTTACCCCAAGTTCCGAAAATAAACATTTTCATATTTCTCATACCAACGACTCCACCAAAGTTTACGGTATAAGAAAGTCGGTAAAAAAGTTTTTCCGATTATCTAAACAACGGTAAAAGCTATGTTCTTGAAAAAAATATGGGACCACTTCTGGATCCCCCAGAACTAAACCAATTGCTTTTTAATTTATTATACCCCATGTTCCTAATAGAAAAATTACCATATTTTTAATACCACCGAGTCCACCAAACCAATGTTGAGTGTATAAGAAAGTCGGTAAAAAGTTTTTCCGGATTTTCTAAGAAACTGTACAAGCTATGTTGTTCAAAAAATATTTCGCGATCCCCCGGAACAGGATCCAGTATAAAAGGTCGAAATATCTTGAGCCATTTTGAAATCGGTTAAAAATAAATGCAGGTTAAAGCAGACTTTAACTATCTGGGAAACCAAAGAGTTAAAAATAAGCGTAATCTAAAAGAAAATATTTTTCCATAATTCCTATTTTAGCGACGATAAAAGATTTGTTCTTTGTCAAACTCATTGCGCACTCTTTTATTTATTATTTCATTATAAAGCTCTTTTATTTATTATTTAAATAAAAGTTTTCAAATATGTTGAGTATTAATTGCCTTAAGTTTAGTGAATATTTAATGATAATTAAGATTTATATACTCCAGATAAAATATTGCCCCTACCCGCTAACTGTCTCTACTATTCTTATAGTAAATAAATAAAAATATGCAAATATTACAACGACTTCGTCAAATATTCTCATCCCGTTTAGTTATTACGTTCATACAGACAGGTACGTGTAAAACTTTAACACAAATTTGAACTCGAGGCATAAATTACGAAACTGATTTAACTTGCCACTCAGAAATCAATTCCCTAATCCCCATTACACCTTTCTGCTTAAATATTACCTACGTCAACTAAGAGTAAATTAGTTTTGGATTCCTATTGGGAATAAAATAGGATTCCAAAACACACACACACAAATCTGATTTACGTTCTTGTGCAATTTTCAAGGACTGTGTATAAGTTATACAGTAGACCTCATAAGATTAATAATAATCTTAGAATTAAAAACCATCATAGGTGGGATTAAAATGATTCCTGAAACATTACGTGCCTTTATTGATTGGGACTATACGTTTGTTTTTATATGTATTGAACCTATTCAGACTGTCAGATGTTGACAGACTTTGGTCCACCATTTTCTCACTTCAGCCTCGAAGGGGATTGAAAAGTGAGTTATTGTTGAATTTAATGTGATGGCATTTACCAGAGAACCACATGGCTAATATAGGAAACACTATATTTTTTTTTTTCGGAAAAAAAGATTTTCTCCCCTCTGCCATGTTGACTAAACGAATTGAATGATGCAACCAAGCATCAAACAACGATAGGCATAAGTATCACATGTGGTCAAAGGGTTGCGATAAAGACATGATCTTGTAAGGAAACGTCGCAATATGCCTAGATTTTCTCGCAGCAGCTGTCTAGCGGTAGAACGAGTGTTGATATCGAGAGTAGTCGACAAAAAATTGGCATAAGGTTGGCAAAATGGGCAAGTAAGTTTAAGGACAAGAATCGTTCCAGTTTCCACAATATCTCACTTGGCATTATCAATGCGTTGTCAGGTAGTAGACTAAGAGTTGCTGTGTCCACGCTCAATATTTATTTGCCTTTGTCGGAGGTTGCAGCTTGGAGTTGGCACCTCCCCCACCGCTGTCGTATGGGTCACGTGACCAGTCGCCTAATATGTTCAGTAGCGTGCGCGCTCTTATATAGTCGCGTTTCGGCGGGCCGGCACAGTGTTTGATAGAATTTTCCAAGAATTCGATAGGTTCTAGATTTCAATGCGTGCGTTTAGACTGTGTGACGTCGTAGTGGGTGTTGCTTTCTTATGGCGTTCTCGTGTTCATCCCGTCTAGCTTGAATTATTCTGTTAGTTTGTCCTACATAAGTTTTATGACAGTCTGCACATATCGCCTTGTCTTCGGAGTCCTCAGCACCGTGCTTATGTTTCTGTCGGTATTGAAAATAGTAGATATTCTGTCTCCATAGATTTCTCACTATACGTCCGTGGTACCCTTGACGTATGGCAAATAAGCCTTGTTTATTGGTGTCTCATGCTATTGGTCTGTTTGTCTCGGTTTTGACTTTCGGTCGGTTAATCCGTTTTGTCTCAGAGCTGTTTTTAAACCTGTCCATTTCTAAAGTCTTGTCGGCTTCTAGTTGAGCTGAGTGGTGATGAGAATTAGCATGAGGGTTTTTGTTGGTCTAAGTTGCTTTCTTAAATAATGTATGGCCTTCCTATTCATCAGAACATCAAGAAATGGCAGTTGATTGTTGGCTTCAACCTCCAGAGTGAATTTTATTCTGTGATGGATGCCGTTAAGGTGATCTAAAAATATGTTGAGGTGTTTCCTCCAATGAGGACAAATCACTAATGTAGCATCCACATATTGCAACCATAAACTGGGTTTAAGGTTTGCCGTTCTTAGTGCCAACTCCTCAAGGTTCTCCATAAAAAGGTTTGTTATTACTGGTGAGAGTGGTGATCCCATTGGAGCTCCATCGACTTTTTTGTAACGTTGGTTCTCGCAAACAAAATAAGTGTTCATCAAACAGTGCCTTATTAAGTCTAAAAGGTGTTGAAGTGGTTTGTATCTTTCAATTATGATATCCAAGGCTTCGTCGATAGGGATGTTGGTGAAAAGAGACACTACGTCAAAGCTTACAAGAAAAGACTCTGGTTGTAAAACCGTTTTGCTAAGCATTTCGATGAAATTTGTAGAATTTTTAACGTCTGAGTGCCAGTATATTGGGGTTTTCACCATTCGGGTAAAGTTCTGTTAAACAGGGTATTATGTCATTTTGTAATAGGTCTAAATACTTTTCCGAGTTAGATGTTCCCTAAATAAAAAAGGACCCACAATTGAAGTACCCTCAATTCCGGCCCATAGGTTAACTTTCTTGGAAAACTGTGTATGACTTTCCATAATCCAATGTGGGTTTTCTGATGCCTAATATCGAAAATTTTGCCCATTTACTGAACCATTTATACAAAATGTTACCTCTTCGGAAAAAACTTTCTTACTTGAAAAGTGCAGGTTGGCATTGCATTAATCATTATTTCGCAAAATTCTACTCGCCGTTCCCAATCATTTTCAGTAGGTTCCTGAACTAAATGAACTTTGTGTGCGTGACATTTATTTCTATGCAAACATTTTAGAACAAAAGATTTACTTATTTAGTGTTCTGCGGCTATTTGTGAGGATTCTCTTGTAGCATAACATTTAATTATATACCTTCTAGAAGATGTTTGGTTTTGTAATTGTCTTTTACGTGGCCAAATTCTAGAAACTTTTTTTCTATTTTACTAACTACCGATCGTGTAAATGGCCACTCCGGGTACTTCATATTAAACAATTCGCAAATTTCGGCTTGTTTTAGAGTTCTGTCGCCATATCCTACCATCTTCAAAATTTCTATTCACTGCTTTTCAGTTAAAAGCGCTATACTTTGAAACTTTGCAACTGCACTTTACAACTACTTATTTGAAGTAAAATTATAGTACAGTTTCTATGGAAATAAACAAGGGTTAAAAACTCCCAGCATTAAAAAAAAGGTTTACATTCATGCGACTAAAATACCGCCAACAATCATAAAAATCAGACGTTCAAACCAACAAACACCTTATTTTTACCGTTGTTTTCTTAAATTTAGAAAGAAATGTAGTTTTTTTAATAACTGTTAATTTTCGGTATAGGACATTCTAGTATTCGAGTAACTAGAAGCGAAAGCAGAAAGCTACGAGAATTATGCGAACCGACCTGAAGAGGGCAGATGTGACTCTGCCGAAACGTCGTCATTTTACCATCGATCCCGGCAGGGATCAGTTATCAACTACGCGGATGAATTCCCGGAAACCACCTAAAACATATATATATATATATATATATATATATATATATATATATATATATATATATATATATATGTAAACGTAAAAATATTGAATGTGAAGGATGAGGGGTTTGAAGTAAATAAATGAAATAAATGGCGATGGAAGTGGAGTGTCATCATATATTCCCAAAAGCAAAAAAGTTTGCGAGTATTGCAGCATACAAATGAAATCGTTCAATTACTATTTATGAAAAATTGAGATACGTTTTCCCTGAAGAGCGTTTTGTCGTTACTTTATAGCAAAAAGCTTTTCCCCTATATTTACACTTTGATGATTTTCTGCTCGAGAGAGGATGGAGTTGTTATGGGATTGAGAATACATTGATAGTTGAAAAAGTACATGGACCCTATTCTCAAGATTTTGGGAGAATTAAATAATTTGAATTTTCTTTCTAGTTGCGGATATAATCATTCATCTGATCTTCTCATCCGAGTCGTTAAAAACCGATTATTGGCAAAACAGAAACTTGTAATTGGATGGAAAATACATTGTAAGATGAAAAAGTGTATATTGGCCGCTATTCTCAAGATTTTAGGAGGATTCAATAATTTGAATCTTCTTTCTAGTGGCGGATATACTTATTCATCTAATCCTGTCCTGTCCTGGGCTTCTGATCATTCAACAGACTTTAATAGTGCAGCCGGCACAAGAAATTTCCTAAGCTCTTTTATATTCTAAAGACATTATAGTCTGCAGATATATTATTACTAAATTTAGTTTCTTTACTTAATAGAGTATGGATGTTATTGGAAATTTCGTAAAATTTATATCGTATTTCACATATGTTGTAAGTTAGCACTCCTTGTTCTTTGCCTTATGATCGTTGGAAGAGCCTTTTAATATTTAGATCATTAATCCAATGTGAATGAACTTTTAAGACTGGGTTACCACCCTTTTAAATTCCTATGATTATATTTCAGCATAAGCATGGATTTCTTTCGGGTAGATCTACTTTAATCAATTTGGCGTTCTACGAGTCATTTATAGTAAAAACTTTGGAGAATAGACTACAAGTTTATACGAATTTCGCTAAAGCGTTTGATAGAGTTAACCATAGAATACTTTTGGCCAAACTTCATGCTCTAGGATTTAATGGGCCACTTTTAGAGTGGACAAAGAGTTATCTCTCAGACCGATACCATTAAGTTAAAGTGGGGGTATTATTTCCAGTATTATAGGTGCGTGTTCGGCAGTTCCACAGGGTTCTCACGCGGGACCATTTCATTTTAATTTATATATTAACGATATTGGCAAAATAATTAATCACTGTAATATCTTAATGTATGCTGATGATTTCAAGCTGTTTAAAGAAATTGCAACTTGCAATTGCTATGTTACTCCAATCCGATTTAAACTCTTTATTTGCCTGGTGTATTAGCAATGATCTTGACCTGAATATCAATAAATGTTGTATTATTACTTTCACAACAATTTCACAACCTATAATCTTTTCATACGCTATTAATTCACAAACGATACAGCGAGTAACTGAAATTCGTGACCTTGGTGTCGTTTTCGATAATTCTCTGACTTTTCGTAGACACATTGATCTAGTTGTTTCCAAGAGTTCCAAGGTTTTGGGTTTTA
Organism: Octodonta nipae; assembly: GCA_034190945.1. Lineage (NCBI taxonomy): Eukaryota > Metazoa > Arthropoda > Insecta > Coleoptera > Chrysomelidae > Octodonta > Octodonta nipae. The sequence goes on from CM067222.1 coordinate 31,618,989, forward strand.
TCAATCGTTGATCTAAAACACTTTCCCATAATACGTTTCGTTTACTATATTGTTCACTAGTACGATCTATTCTGGAGTACTGTTCTGTTATATGGAACCCCCACTATAACACACATATAGCTAATATTGAGAAAGTTCAAAATAAATTTCTTCGTATAATAGCATTTAACATGGGTTTGAGCAGGGACAATTATCAATATAGTGATATTTTATCACAAATAAACGATGCATGGATAGATATTATAAATAATATGGAACAACCGTACACTTTGCGGAAAAAGAGGGAATCTTCGCCATGGTTTTTTAATAACTTCGTAGTTATGTAGATATATCATGTAATGATATCAAAAAGCATTGTAAAAATAAGCTGGTGTTGCTGTCAACGCATCCATGACTGTAGTGTTCACATATTTGGCATTTTTGAATGTTTTGAGATATTTGTGGATGGTGCCGTTTGGAATATTTGCGAATACATCAAATATTTGGACGAATATAGCAATACAAAACCAAAATACGCTTATTAATTCACTTTTCTTCCCACTAGTTTCTAAATCCCTTTCCTCAAGTTATTTTTAAGTCCGTCACTTTCAACTGGTCCAAAGTCACCACTTTAAACATTATCATTAAACATTTCACAAATACAGCTACACCTGTCACCACTGTAATGTTTTTATTTTCACACACGGGTTCTGTTCAGTTCTTGGATGTATTTAAAAACAGTCCAACTCACTCTAATTTATCTCCACTACTTTAACACAATTTATATTCACAGAAACTATTTACAATTTATCTTAACTATACAATACGACAGTCGAAAACTAAATACTGAATCTCATTGCCAGCTGTCCGTATTTATATATTTCTCTTGGAATTATTCTGGCAAGTCAGCGAACTATCGGGAAACTTCTTTCATGCGTTCTGTTGAGAGACAAAAAATTTCGGATTCCCAGAAGTACCGGAATAATGTTCCTTCCACGAATTGGATGATGTTTCTTAGTGGGAATTTGTTTCTTCAAAATCTGTATTTATTTAATAGTTAATATTACGAATAAAAATGTTAATTGTTATGGCCGATTTCGGATCATCGCAGCTTGCTGTAAGTGCTACAGTTTTCAATAAATTTAAATTATTTATAACAGAGATTTTATATCTTTATTGGTAAATTACTTTTGATTTTTTTTTACTAAAGGAATCAACCATTCCGAAATTGCAAACCATACTCATCATCTTCCCTCAATCGTGTTTCGTCTATTTCCTGGCATAAGTGTTCCCAAATTGTACAGTTTCTTCTGTACTTAGCAGTTGCTACCTAGTTTGTCCGTATTATAGGGGGTTTTCCTGGTTTCGCTCACCCGCTTTCATCTTCACTCCTGGACTCTGTCGATCCCCATTTTAACCTCAATACTGGGTCTACGACATCAATAACTCTATCTCTAGTGTTCTATACACTTCTTCACTTATCCTGTCCTTCAAACTGATACCGAGTCTAGAACTTTCCATTTTGTGCTGCACTATTTGAAAATTAATTTATACCCAGTGTCAAGTTCTCTGCACTATATGTAAGTACTGAGAGCAGAACCTATCATAGTACCGTTCATTGAGACATTTTTATTCTTTGGGAATGTCTGCCAATTTATATTTCATCTTCCAGGTTCAGAGAACTCTTCAAACTATACTATACCAGACTATCTGAAATTATTCTGATCTCATACAAAAGTCACCCAATAAAGTTTGTAATCCGGTAATTCTTATTTCTCCTATTTTCGAAAATAATTTAGAAATGTATTCGGCATTTGTTTTTCACATATTTTCGCCACGGGCAATAAACGTTTAGCAGCAATTTCTTAATCTCTTAAAATTTTACTTCGGTCATTCGAAAGTCGTAATAATGTTGAGGAAATTTTCTGTTATATGTGGTAACATACATATCCTTTCGTTTATTAGACCAATAAATAAAATAAATTCTCGACAGGTCAGTCGGCTTCTTCTGGAAAGTGATTATTTCTGTTTGGTTTCAAGATATCAAATTTCCTGTTCTAAAAAATATCTCGTTTTATTTAGCGAATAAAAAATAACAATTTAATCAAATTGATACACAATCTCTTGTTTAAACAATGCAATTTTTCCTTTTATTTTTTTAATCCATTTAGTCTTCTATTTTAATGTTTGTTGAGGGTGTGTGAGTGTTTAGTGTGAAATAAATAATTACATATTATATGTGCAAAAAAATCTCTTGAATGCTGTTTAGGAACCCTTTAAAAATTCTGTGGTGGAAGCTATTTCTACCTCAGAGGTTAGGTAATTGTGACACATAAATAATATTTAATTTAATTTATATCAATAAAAATATACAGTAATTTGATTAAGTGCGAGTTGAACTATATACTAAGTAGTTCTGTAAATCATAAAATATATATTTTTTAATTTTATAGTTTAAGATACGTAAAGGGACTAAGTAGATTTTCTAACATTTTCCTTAATATCTTTTAAACAATCTGCTTCAAAATTATAAACATTATACTTTTCTTTTCCACAAAGAGCCTTTTCACTTGCTCCGCCAGATAAGGCGCTTGTTTATTATAAAAATATTTATTTAATTCTTAAGTGTTTTCCGTTTATTTTAGCAATAATCTTTCAGCATATTGTTATAAACTCCGTGGGTTCAATTACTTAATTAAAAAAAACTCATATACACTTCATTTTCTAGAACTTTTATTCACACGTAAACATCAAATATTCTCAACAGCTGATTCTAATACATTAACATCGAAACCATAACAATAGGTAAACTCTACTAACTACTGAAATTAATATCGCCTTTTATAGCGGACGTCGAATTTTCTGGTAGTTAACTTTGTTCGCACAGCGTCCAGATTGATAGTTCTTGCTCATTTTGAAGACTCTAGAAATTGATTTTTTTATGTTGCTTTCGTCAGGGACGTAGTGGATAACTTTTATAACAATATTATATATTTTCTAAATGTTAGGCTCACTAATCTCTTAAATAAATGGAAGAATGGGTAAAAAGTTAAATACTAAAATAGTAGAACTTTCAACAATGCAAATAAAATATGTTGTACTTTTATGACAATCCTCTTCATTTGATACATTACAGGCGTCCTTAAAAAAATTTTATTTTCCATTTAATTATGTAATCTGCCCCCCAAAATTGATATTAGAATATCGACTTTACTTTGAGTGAGGCCCTATATTAAAATTTTTGAGAAGGAATGGGTCGAATTCTAAATATTTTTTTGTAATATCATTTAAAGAAATTATTTAAAAAATCAAAAAAATATAATTGTACTTCTTAAAACAAGACCGTCCATTTCCTACGTTACACAATCCCCTTAGAAATATATATATATATATATATATATATATATATATATATATATATATATACTGATTATTTAATTTTGTAACTTACCGCCCAAGATTAATATCAGAATTTCCTCTTTATTTGTTCCGTAATCTTTGACTGAAGATCTATATTACTATTCTTTCAAGATTTTAGGCTAAGTAGTTTCGGTGATAATGCGGGGAATGTGCAGATTTTTGTAAATTTTCGTTAATGTATTTTAAAAAAATTATTCTAAAACTCTGAAAACAATATATTTGTATTCTTCGTTACGAGCCCTTCTCGTCTACATTGAAAAAAATAAAAGTAATTAAATTTTATAATTTGTCCTTGATATAGCTTTTTTGTATATAATTTTTAAAATATTTTAAACGAATTAATTTAAAAATATAAAACATATGTTTGTATTATTTTATTTTTCTTTTAATTTCATAATCTCAACCCTAAAATTAATATTAAGGTTTTCGTATCATCTTTCCTGTAAAGTTCAAGAAAGGCATTATATATGTAAAAAAATTTTAAAATACTATGTCTTAGATTTTCGAAAGTAAAGGTGAAGGGATGGGTGGATTTTTGTTAACATCTTTTAAAAAAATATATTTATACTCCCCATAATTCCCCTTTCATATAATATATTAAATGATGCTTATGAATTTTTTTTTTCACTTACTAGTAAATGAAAATCTAATGATGCTGTTTTTACAAACCACCGTATATAATCTGTATTGCTCTCCTAAGCAATTCAAAGCTATAAAACTATAAAACAGTTTTTATATGACAACGTTTTAAACATTCTTGTTGACATTGGTGACAATGTAGTTAGAGATCATTTCTAGTAAGAATGATGAAATAGTACATCAAACTCAGGCCGAGACGTCAGGAAGAGGAAAAGAGCAAATATTACGAACCTGAGAAGGGTGCAACAACTTGAAGGGAAAGTTGGATTAAGACATCAAACTACCTTCTTCACATGGGTTGCGGACATCTATCATTTTGAAGGGTGTTCTGAGAAAATGTTTTTAATGCCATCCTAAACAAAACAAATCATATTCAAATATGATGTATTAATTGATCTAACATAGAGTGTACGACAATTTCTGTACGAGATAATTATATTTTGAACTTGAAACTGAAATTTTGCTGTAAAGAAACTGATAATATTGTCATCAGAACTAGAAACAATAGATAAAAATAAAAGGCTTAGTTACTGATATTTTATTAATAGATTGTGATTTCCAAATCCTATGAAATGTATTCTCTCTCTAAGAAATCAATCATGTAGTCTAAAGGGGGCCCTAAACGCAGTAGTAAGTTTTCAAACTTGTTTGTACATAATTTTTTTTTAAATATGTATGAGCCAATATTATTTATCCCTACATTATTCCATCAAGTTTGAAGGCTATGTTTGTACAATCAAAATTTAGTGCGAAAAAGTAACTATAACATATCTGAATGGATTTTATAAAAATGAATTTCTTTGCACAAACATATTGTATCACTAGATGCTACAACAACTTTATAATATAGTTTGTGCAAATACGTTTGTGCATACCGTAAAAAACGTGTAGTTTAACAATATGTTTAAACAAATAAAGTGATCAAACCAAAATTATAAAATCTGCGGCGTTTGATTTTTTGTTTGTATGTTAAATTTGTACAAACAAGTAGAAGTGTATAAGTATAAGAATGAAAACATTTAGTAAGTAAGGGTAATTCGACACAACATGACTGACTGTCCAATGCTACAACCATAATGTTCTACCAGGATTACGTTGGACTATTTAAAATACTGTAATGATTCGGCCCATTTAAATCATATAACAATAAAATGGATATGTTGCCTTGGTCTTTACAAGTATAACTTTTATTATCATAGTATCATAGTTTTTCAAAAAATAAAAACAAATGACAACTAACCTTTCCACGGTACTAATTACTTGAATATCTAAGAACTTCTTGGGAAATAACACCACAGTTAAGAAAATTGCTGTATATTCCAAACGTTTAAGGGTATACGTCAGACCCGTTGCCAATGGTTAAGAAACTAACCTGTAACCTGGTGAAACAATTGTCAATACTAAATAAATTTAAGTGAAAATTACATCAGTGTATTTATTTTAATATAATATTAAATCCTTACTTCTCAACTACCTATTTTGTATTTTCGACAAATTTGACTAGAATGTTTAAATCAATCACCTAGACGTTCAAATAAGTGAGTGCAAAATTTATAAATATTGTGTCGAATATTAACAAAATGCACTGTATAGGGCATATACTTGCACAATTAATTTTCTTGTACAAACAAGTTTCAACAACTTGAAGGCACGTTTAGGGGCCGCTTAACACCAGCGCATACGCCATTTATTAGTATTAAAACTTCAATACTGTATAATTAATGAATATTGATTTATACGATATATAAAATAAAGTCTACCAATTTATTATCTATAATTTAAAATACTAATAGGCATATTTGCTTACTTTTTATGGTCTGGTGAATGTATCAGCATACGTCTCAAACTTTACTGGTCTAGACATTTTCTGCAACACAATGTAACGTGAAATTTCCTGGTTATACAGCAAAATAAGACTAAGCCGGCCAAAAATTGGAGAAGATTTGAACTAATTTGTGAGAAATCTAGCATATGTCATTTTACTCTATTTAAAGACTTGGAAAGAGATCATGGATCACAAAAAGTTTTATTGATCGCCTATATATATAAACTAAGCTAGTTTCCGGGTGAGAACCGCGTCTGAATTTATTAAATACTCGACGTTTCGACTCCTGCTTCGGAGCCATTATCAAGAGACAAAAAATTAAAAAGAGTTTTAGACTCTAGATCGAACTCGGGGACTCAACCTCCCTACTCCCCAAGAGTCACTAGGTAACCGAACTGAAGGTGAATCTGCGCTGCTTCTTTTATTTACAGTTATTGGTTGATTAGGAGCGGATATCGCGTGATTAGGAGTGGATATCGCTGTGCGGTGATTGGTTGGGTGTTGGTGAGCGTGTCTGGTTTGTTTAATCTGTCAATTACGAAGGTCCAAGCTGTGGGAAGGCAAGGGCTGTCATCGCGTCTATTTAGACAGAGCGGTCTTTTCTCTATTTCGATGACTTCGCGAATAGTGGATGCCCTAAGAGAATTGAGGGATATGATAGTCCTACTGTCTTCGAAGTTGATAGAGTGTCCTGTTTGAATATGGTGATGCACGAGAGCTGAAGTCGGATCTTTTTTGCGAACTGACAGAGAGTGTTCATATACTCGATGGTTAACGCGGCTATTGGTACGACCAATGTAGCTTTGTGGGCAATCGCGATATGAAATTTCATATTCGTTCCTTCAACCGATTGTCGACTGATCGGCAATTGGTTAATGCATCGGTACATGAACCGTTTATTGCGCAACTCGATGCATGTACCAGTCGGTGGCTGCACCACCGGTTCTACCCTGAAGCCGGTGATCGAAATTACCGTACATTAACTGGTTGCGAATCAATCACCGTGTCACTTGGAACACGAAACTGAACCATTCACTAAACGATTATTGTTTTGAAGGAACGCTATTTTTCTTGTGCGCAGGTACGCGACCGTTGTGTATCGGTTATCTAGGCTGAAGGAACGAACCTTTCGTAAACTCCTCGATCCTCGTTAGGTACTTTGTCTTTGCGGTTACCGGTTAAGTTGCCTATAGTTTGAGTGGTGTTGAAGACAGTATTTATTTGATGTCGGTGTAAAATCCGTGCTATTTTGTCAGTGACTCCTCGAATGTACGGAAGGACGGCTTTTCTATGTTGTTGGTCTGTTTCTGACGGGGTTGATGTGACGTTGGGTTGTTGAGATTGATGAATTATACGCGCAATGTGGTCCGGATGATAACCGTTTTGTCGAAGGATTTGTTGAAGATTATTAAGTTCGTTTTGTCTATTGTCAATATCTGTTAAACGAATAGATTTGACACAAATAATTGGTTGAATAAATGATATGAGTTCACAAATGGCGAGGTTCAATAAAAAAGTGATTAAGTTAAAAACTTTATCACATTACAAAAAAAAGTAAAAAGCACATCAAGAACTTCAAATGCTTACAAAAACTTCTCTACTTCAACCCCTTTCCAACGATATATCACACTTATTGGAAACTACTCAGTATACATAATAAAATTTAAGATTGTAAATTACAAGGTTAGAACTACAAAAAATAAAACATACATCAATTTGCAATAATTTGTTATAAATTTTCTTCAAACCGGCTTCTACCGCTACGGATGCAATCGCGACACCTTTTTCTGACTCCTACAGTCTCTAGTCGCATCTCATCCCATATTATTTCAAAAGCAACATTTATTCTTGCTTTTAACTGAAGCCAATTTTCTCATTTCAACCCCTATTCGAAAAAAATATTAGAAAATGTACGGCACCGATTTCAAGGGTTTACTTATGATATAAAATAAAGAAAATCATAAGACCGTATAAAATATTTGTCAAAAAAATTATTACCTGAATATGTGTCCTGTTGAAGTTAAAGTCCTTCGTTTTAGAGTAAAAATCATATTTTCCTGAACGGCAAAAATTTTGAAAGCAAGTTATTCCATATTCTATTCTTTGTACAAAAGTGCCGTACAAATTTAGTGGCACCAGAAAAAAAACAACTGTATATTAATTTTCATAATTTCTCCAATTTTGAAAATTCATTTACAGCAACTCTAGTAATATTCGATATTACTAGAGTTACATTTTTTATTCCAGACTTATCCAATGTAAGTTAATAATTAATTCTTTAAATATTTGAGTTGATCTGATCAATATGAAAAAAAAATTAGGTTAATCGAACATATTTTGGAACCTGCAGAAAGAGTAAAAATTAACGATTTTACACTGTTTTGAAACAATACTTTCCCATAAGACTCAATGTTAAAAAAACATTTAAAGTTAAATATCTCAAAAACATTAAAAATGGACTTAAGTGATTCTTTCTTACAGCCACAGATTTTTTTTTAAAAATATATATTTAGAAAATTAAATTACTTTTAGAATATAAATAAAATCAATCAAAATGTATAATATAATCAATCAAAATCTTCTTCCTTGTCTTCCTCATCTCCACTGTCGAGTTTAATAGTAGTAGTATTTAAATCATAGACACGTATCCTGCCGAAAATGAGTAGTAAATTTTTCCCGTACGGCTCTTAGTCTATAAAGAACGATAAAAACTAATCCAAAGTGACCTGTTTGTTGTTTTCACTACATCGGTGGGTTGATTTCTGGAATTTGCTAATTTGTTACATGCATATATCTATATTACTTTTATGTTTTTTTGCGGAATAACACCACAATAGAAATGAAACTACGTATATTGCAGGAATACTTTATATTTATTGATGTGGATTGCACTCCACATCAATAAATATAAAGCCATTGACAACGAAGTCAGAATAGACTTTGAAACGTTTTGTATTCCTGCAATATACGTCGTTTTATTTCTATTGTGGTGTTATTCTCCAAAAAAACATAAAAGTAATCAAGAATATGCCACAAACAACGTTTAGAAGATCATATATATATATATATATATATATATATATATATATATATATATATATATATATATATAGAGAGAGAGAGAGAGAGAGAGAGAGATAGTCAAAAATTGTAATTTTACATTTTAGAATTGTGCCATTTTTCATACTGCCTTTGCCATTGACAACAGAGCCTAACCTTAGACTCCGAAACGTTAGACAATATACAGAAATTTCCCAGAAAGTGCTTAAACATAGAAAAATATTCCACAAATATCTTTCAGAAAACAACAAGTTTAACTTTTTTTACAGATTTTTTCAACCCATGTAATTCTACTCCGCTCTCTTTCAACTATCCTACATATGGAATACCTTGTAAAATTGCGCTTCATATATCAGTTGACTTATTTTAATTAAACAAAAGTTCAGCTAATGCAAGTATCTAATATTTGGTGGGTGTGGTAGAATCAATAGAGTAATTGTGTGTCTCCCAACATCGTAATTTTTTTTTGTATATCTACCGTTTTCGTCAATGTAACAAGATAAAATATCGACAAGATTTTAAATCTAATTATAAGCTTTTCAACAAAACAAATTAGAAAATCAGTTCATTAGTTCTTACTTGGTGCCCAAACAAACAATACACAACTACAATTTTATAATATTATAGATTAATGCTACATTGTTTTGAAATGTATTGTCTTCTAAATGCTATCTATTTCAGATTCTATATGGTCCCTAACAACCAAAGATTTGCTGTTTCGCTTAGATATACCTCTTATCTCAGTTTAGCTAGTAGCAAACAGCTATAGAATTTCCCTCCTGATAATGATTTCATTGTATTTTTCTACTCTCGACAGGAGACTAACCACAATGTAATGATATTCTAGAGCATTACAGGAATGCCAACCACATCAAATAATTAGTCCATAATACAAATAATACACTATATGATAATTTCATTTGATTAATATCATCACGTTACCTACTGCAGTAAATTATTTTATGCCCCCATGGACATATAACTATAAAAAGATAATACTATCGATAAAACCGGAATATGGACAAATTCTCCTCTTGTCTAGACCCTCATGCTGCTGAAAGCGGATGTAATTAAAATTCGACTTATTTAGGACAATATAATGGCAATGAAGGACTTTAACCCCATAATATTGATCCAGCAACCTACCCTTGTAATTCAATATGTACTTTTTCCATTCTCGTCTTTGGCCATGATCGTTAAATAACCCTTAGTCACGAAACCTTACCGATAATTCATTACTTGCTGGCGTAATCGAAAAGCTTAAAAAAGGCGCGACAACTCGATGCTGTCTGCGGATTATTCGAATGGTATTAACCGAATGGTATTAAAAATGTTTACAGAGGCTGGCACTTCGATGCAACTAACTTAATTAACATGTATGTACGACTTAACGTTGTTTCATAATTTTGAAATCGAATGATTTGTTCATTTTGATATTCTGCTGTAGTTCATTATCTGTTGGTAATGCTCGGTATTAGTAAACTATTTAACTTTGTCATTATTATAGTTATTATTGTGTAACTAATTAGCTGACCCGACCTGGCTTCGCATGGGCTATGCAAATCGGCGTATTTGATGTATTTTTAACCGACTTCCAAAAAGGAGGAGGTTATCAATTCGTCTGCAACTTTTTTTTAGTATGACAAGCAATTATTCAAAAACCGCTTAGGCAATTTTGATGATTTAAACTGCATTATATTAAGAAACATTACAGAAAGGTCCCATATAATTTTCTATAACATGAGAATTATGGTTTTCGAGGAAATCAGAAAAAAAGTAATAAATAAATATTATAAATTGTATTTTACAAAGATATGTTCTCTAGCTTGATTTCGTTTATTTTTCTATAACTTAAAACTTACGATTTTTCTGTAAATCAAAAAAATGTATGCAAAAAACTATAAACGTCATGGTAAATGTCAAATTTCATCATAAATATCTACTTTAAATGTCAAGATATGCCATCAAAGGATATCGTACAGGGTGTAGTTTTCAATTTTATTCGTTTGAAGTAAGTTTCTTTTAGACACGAAGATAAGTTAGGAGGCTTATAGTGGCGTGAAATGTCCAGAAAATATTCCGTTAGTTTATCGAAACGAAAATTTGTTATGTCGGCCAACTCTTCTATGTGGTATACGGTTGTAGATGTGTGCGAGCGTGCATGTGATATTAGTTGGTACATAAGCAGTATACATAGGATAGTTGAAATATAAGTTGGACTTGAATTAGTTATACAGGGTGGTTCTAAAAATATTGTATTGGGTAGCACATAAGTAGTTGCGTATACAAGGTGGTTGAAATAAGAGTGGAGCAAAACTATAGTTATATAGAGTGGATATTATTAGTATGCAGGATTAATTTAAACAATAGAAAAATAGAAAGAGTCAATAGTGTGAGAGGATTTATACTTATACAGGGTGGTTTTAAAGATATCTGGACCGTTGTAATATTGTGTTAAGTTAAATTATAGTTGTACAGGGTGATTCAGAAAATGATAGACCAATAAGTTATATAGGGGTAACCAATAGACAGAAGCATATACAGTGTGCATGCAATATAGAGTGAATTAGAGTTCATTTATAGAAAGTGGTCCAAATAATTAACAAATAAAACGGTAAAGATATATTTGGAAAATATAGACAAGGAATAAAAATAAGGGAGAGGGAAAGACAGAGGGGGGAGAAAAAGAGAGAGAACTAAGAATACGCTAAAATTTCCAATTGAATTGTTCCTTAAATCAGATAAAAATGAAGATATGTTTGAAAATAGTGATTGATTGCATATGGTATCTAAACGGTTTTTATTTTAAGTCAGCTGAAGTAGGTTCTTTATTAAATATATATTATCTTTTGGTAATTTTCACACACTTGGTACATTTAGGTTTTGTGATAACCATTTCAACATCATCATTCATAAGCGACATGTAATATGAAGAACTAGAAATATTTGACATGCTTTGATAATGTCATTTTCCCGATTTTCATTTTAGTTTTTTTAGCAAGTTTTGTCATTTTTGACATTATTAACATTTTTGACAGTTTGGACAATTTGGACTTTTTACATTTGTGACCTTTTGATATCTTAGACATTTTTGTCATATTTTAATTTTTGACATTTTAGACATGTATGACACTTAGAATAATTTTGCTTTTTTGATTTTTCTCAAATTTATAGTGACGTTGAGTTTTTTAGTTATTCCTGAAACTTTTGTCACTTTTTACGTTTCGTACATTTTAAATTTTAACAGAAAAATTATTACAATTTTGTCACTTTTTATATTTTTCAGTATGTATTTAATATTTAATGCTCTTAACATTTCGATGTATCTGATTTTTTGCCATTTTTTTCATTTTATATATCTTTGCCAAATATCATTTCCTATATTTCCTTCATTTTCTATTTTTTGAGATTCTACCTGCTATTAATCAGACAGTGAACACTTTTCAATCCACACCCTTCTCAATAAATTCAATTATAGACAAAAGAGTGAATAATATCTCTCTATTCTAGACTCAAATTATCAGCTATCATCCAATGAGTAAATATTCCTCATAATATTTATTAATTATTAATTCATTTCTAGTCATTTTAGGAAAAGACCATATATACCTACTTTCAGGCTTGTATAACTTTTAGTTCCCTAAGCTTTTCAACGATATAATACTCGATATAGTTATTCATAAAAATAACGAAGTTATGGATGCTTTTCTCTCTTATTTTCACTTTTAATGTAGATAGCCATAAAAAAGATTGTTTTCACTTTGACGTTTCCTCATTTGAGAGTAATTCCATTAGTAGTGTTGAACTGACCGTCGATATTGACAAGTTTTCGTGATAAAATGGAATATTCTAACGAAGAAAAACTGAATATGGTGGAATGTTATATCATATGCCATAAAAATTCAGTTCATGACGAAGCTCTAAAAACAGTTCCTGCCGTTGCGGGGCTAGCCTCTGAAGAAAGAAGAACCAAAAAAACACCACCTCCCGAGCGTAAAAGGTCAGTGATTAACTTTTATTTGGTGATTAATTTACGCGACGATACAATGTTTTATTGATTGTTCCGCTAAAGATCCTTCGTCAATTACATACTTGCATTGAACCAGCATTGAACTAAAACCGCAATATCTAATTCATACATTTTTTTGGATATTATATGTAATGTGCCATCGAAGACATTACACTACATAACCTACGGTTCAATTAAAACAACGAATTGTTTCGATATCTCTATTTTTGCTCCAGATATTAGATTTCCGTTAAAAAAATGCAATTTGACCCATAGTGCAGCGTTTATACCAAACCAAATGTTTGGATTACTCCTTGATGATCACAACCTAGAGTTGTTGAAACGGCGTTGAGTGTTTAAAATAAAGGTTTGGTGTTAGGGTGCAAAACTGTGTTTTTACATTTGTGACACACCAAAGGTTCCACAGCATTTCCATTTGGTGTTAAACATATACCGGATGGCAAAAAATCTGAAATATTACGAATATTTCAAAAACTGTTCATTATTTTTTATTGAAATCAGTGTGAATCAGAAACAACACAAATGTTTTTATAATAAAGGAAATACCTTGTATATTATTGCAGAATCTAATACAAATTCAGTGGTGTGTAAATTTATGCATGTGATATGTGGGACAAAGTTCAAGTGCAAAAATTTACTTTTTAAATTGATTTGTAACCAATTGGTGAGGAACGTCGTGTATTAAACACATGGAGGGCTGAAATTCGACGGATGGTCTTGGAGATCAATGAACACATCCAAAGCATTTCTCTATTAGTTATTGTTTATGAACGCCTAGATTAAGGTCCTTCTTTAATACTACCTGTTCTGTGAAATTGTTGACTATAAAGTTTATCTCTCCTATGACAGGTCAAACTTCAGAATTTTTAACATTCAAGGAAGTAAACGTATTGCTTACGTATGAAAACGTGAACTGTATTGGTTAATATTTTCTTGCAAAAAGATGAGCTGCTCCTACAAAGAAATAATGAGGACTAGATATTTAAAATAAATAGGGAAAATCCTTAGTTTTAGTTTCCCCGCATCCTTTATTCATAATAATTTCTTCAAAATAGATTGAGTGTGAACTTTTCAAACGTCAAGCAACAGTTGAGAAATCTGATGTGAAGCAACTTCCAGTCAACATAAATTATCTATTTAATAGTAAGTCGTAGTTAATTGTAAAGTTACGTCAGAAGTCAAATAATAGATATTATCAAACATTTTAATTTTACGTTTTAGATTTGTGCCTTTTTTCTTGCGGGCTCGCATGGACAGTTCTGGGATCTTGAGAAAACTTTTTATCTCAAGTAGTTATGTATGAGAAATAAAAGGTCTTCAATGAAGAAAAGGTGAGTCCTGGAAATCACCCTCAACGACAGGGTGGCAAACAAAGAAATCAGAGAAACCATGTGTCATGGGTGCGTGAAGTGAAACTGTCCTGACCACATTACCCGAACAAACGATGAACGGTAGACCTCAGAACAGTTATCGAGTAGAAAACAGTCAATAATCATACGAAAATTAAAGGAAAATCCTCAGTCAGATGGACAGATGGTATGTAGAGATGTTGCCCGAAATTGAGAAGTACTATACACAACAACTCTAGTTTTAAAGCAAAAGTAATTTTCTAAAACCTAAGTCATTATTTTACTGTCACGCAAAATCTGTTCTGGTTAAAAAGCATTGTTTTGCAACTTCAAGCATTCTATAAACAGTGTTCGTCATAAAATTATAAGCCCACCTGTAGCTTAAAATAAACAATTGACCTGTATAATAATCATTGTGAAAGTTTTAATATCAAAATATCAAATATTAAAAATTTCAGCACACAAATACCTATCGTCTTTCACGCTTTTTAAACCAATATCGAATTCTTTTGGCATCCTAAACATGAAAAAAATGAGGAATCCATTCACCCAAAATAAACAGGATCAAGTCTGTTCGTACTGAATAGAAATTTATCCGGCACCAAAATGTCGCGTCGTGATATGGGATAAGAGAAAAGAAAGCCAAAGACGCCCTGATGCCCTAAATTGTATTACTTGTGTGAACGTCCATAAAACTTATCCTCAGTGGAATTGTGTTTTGATTATTTTTTGTTTCCGCGGTTGAAGGTATGTGCTCGTACATCTTTTCAAATAAAGTTAATGGAATAATCAAGTAAAATGGAGTTTATAGAGTTTACATTTGTGCTTGTGCTTTTTTGGTAAATATAAGCATCGCTTTTACTTTTATGTAATATAACTAACAAAAAAAGAGCCTAATAAGAACAATAAGGTACATTATTTTCTTAGTACTATAAAAAGATTGACAAACCATGCACTGACTGATAATGGAATGGGACAAAACAAAGATATTCGTTAAATATTAGTTAAAGATGAACATCCTAACAAACGAAAAATCAAAGAAAGTTTGTATATGATGTTAATTAATGAAGAAATTGGGACACCGTCTCTAGAAATAAATTTATCATGGCAACAAATCCGAACAAATGAACATCAAAAAGAAATTTCAAAGTCAGTTAGTCAATCTGTAGACCTACTTTCTCACAGTTAATCCTGCGGGAGAGTTTTTTCTATAATAGGGCAACTAGTGTTCCGGGTAGTTTCCACAAACTGCCTTTAGAAACTATACCTTGATATTCAAGTACTTAACTTATCTGTATTTTTCAGAAACCATTGGGAGGAGAGAAAATCCCAGATGAACATTCAAAATAGTCAATTGACAATTGTAAAAAATGACAAAAAACAATGTTCGACGACAAATCCTAAGAAGGAAACGAAACACATACATTCACACAGATTATATAGAAAAACTAGTTGACAAATCCATAGATCTACTTTTTCTCAGTTAATCCCGTGAGACAGTTTTTCTACAAGAAGGCAATTAGTGTTCTAGCAATTTCCACAATTTGCCCTTACTAGACTTTGGTTTTCAATTACTTAACTTATCTGTTTCTCAGAAATCACTGCAAGGAGAGAAAAACAAACGAACAATCAAAATGAACTTAAAAAGTTAGTCTGAAGTTGGTAGACAATGTAACTCGTTCCTCGAGGTTTCCTTGGACTTCCATCGTCTTGAAGTTGTTGATCTCATAACGTTTCAATAGCTGTGCATCTGCTTTCGCCATCAGGTGAATGATGGGAAATTCAGAATATCGGTCATATTTATATTTATATTATACGCTTAACCGGTCATCCGCCGGCAGAGATCAAAGAAGAGCTCGCCAAATATTTTTAATTTGGACGCTGGGCTCGCTAACTATATTTTCGTTCGAGATTATATATGCTGTCTCTATGACTTTTCTTTTGTACCATTAGATTCACCATGGTCATGGAAGAGAGTGGGTGCCTACCATTGAATCCAAACAACAGTCTACAGGAAGGCTATGCATATAGGATT